>OU612043.1:142089392-142689392 GCA_914767935.1 Coremacera marginata | reverse complement strand
GTTCACTACTTTCATCGAATGAAACACTTGGTCGACCACGCTTAAGCTTTTCTTCAGGGCAACAAAGAAAAGAAACAGATGTCTCAAGCCATGAATTATTTGTTTTAAAAAAGTCTCTAATTTTCGAAAAGCCTTTTCAAAACGAGTTTTATACTCAGATTTGAATCGAGAAAGTGTTTTAGTTAAACCTATGTTATCGAAGTTTCCTGTTCGTTTTTTTAATTCTTCTTCCAGAAACACAAATCGCCCTTGTAAATTAATATTTTCAACTGACTGCATTATGTTGACAAGCTCCCTCCGGGTTATAAAAATTGTGTTTGAACTAGTACCTAAAGGATAAAACAAATACTATAAATTCTTACAGTTTTTTTTTTTTTTTTTGTCAGAAAGCACATTTTGTAAAGAAGCTTTTTTATCAAAACCACAAAAATCCGCTGAATTTTCTTGCAGTTCCTTAATCAAGTTAAGACATGCTTTCAATAAAAACAAAAATTGTTCTTGGGACTGCTTGGGAACACAACTAAACCGATCAATGTTTGCACAAAGAAGCAAAAAAAAAAGTAATTTTAAAGTTTTTTATGATAATTACGGTTTTATATAATTTAAATCACTTTCTCACAAAAAAAAAATCTTAAATAGATTAACATTTACCAGAACTTGAAGGCTCCATACCAAAAACTTTAATATTTTATGATTTCTATTTTTTTTATTTAATTTAAAACACTTCACAAATTTCTTCACACCCAACTCAAGCTAATCTGTGAACAAGAATGGCTTGCGCCGATGTTTATCATGCAAAATGTGTTTATGATAACGGTTTAAAACTTTTACAGTATTAACAGTGGGGTATTTGACTATTAAAATAAAATAACAATGGCCCCATACGGGCAGTTTCATTTTTCGATTTATTGCCACCAAAAGGGTCGATCTGCCCCATTGTGCGACGATGCTAGTCACAAACTAGACAACGTCTTCAAGGGTCCTTATCAAGTGATTGAAATGGATAACAGAGGAAATTGCAAAATTACAAACTGTTCAAAAACATTAAATGTACACAAAAATAGATTAAAATTAGGATAATCATGAAAATTTCTATCTACATAATAATTATAAACATTTGAGCTCAAATTTACCAACATTACTGTATTTTTAATAATCTCAAATTTACCAACATTACTGTATTTTTAATAATCCCAACTTTACCTACATTAGTTAATTTTACTGTAGTATTAATAAAACACAAAAAAAAAAAAAAAAAATGTATATCCTGTATTCAAAAACATTAAATAAGAATTTTATTACGTAAATATTAATATTTGTACATAATTTCTTTATTCAACATTTTTGAAAATATAAATAACATAATTTGTCACTTAAAATTAATATAAAAAAAAAAAAAAAAAATCTTCAAACTAATTTTTTTTTTTTTTTTTTTTTTCCAAATGAGGGGAGGTGTAGCGTGACAATGCAAATCAATACATACTTCGTTCATACTACATATAAACTCATATTGCACTTATCACCCTAAGTGTAAGTGCAGTATCAAATAGCGCGGAATTTATTCAACTCCAAATTCCACAATAACTTATTAAAGTTATTGACCGCGTCATATTTCAGAATTTATTGAACTCCAAATTCCACAATAACTTATTAAAGTTATTGACCGCGTCATATCTCGTTTATTCTCGTAGTTTCGCGTTTAGTCATTGAACTCAAGTATCAATGTCGAATTGCATCGATACTTGACTTTCTACTCTTGTCATGTACAACCTTCTTCGTAAGTTTCTTTTTAGATTAAGACTAGCATAAGAAGTCAGTCAAGGAGTGTAACTGTATTGAAAATGTTTGGTCACTCGCGATCCAACCGAAATAAATAAAATTAAAACTAAAATAAAATATTGTGTTTTTTTTGGACTTCGATAGCAACCAAGCTATCATAACAATACAGATACAGCAAAATTTACTTCGTTAAAAAAATTTTTGAAATCGGTTAAAGGACACGCCCACCGCACTTAACTATAAAAAAATTTGAATTTATTATTTTCACTTCGCTTTAGCAATTTCTATATACATTTGTGTTTAGTAGGTATATAATACAGAAAAAAAATCAAAAATACCGTTTCAATTCGGCGAAATATGAGCCGCCTGCCACGTCTATTTTAAAAGTTACCTGTAACACCCAAATTATGAAATCTTGCCTATAATAACAAAAATAAGTTCATTCTTATTTGCCTTTTAAAAACAATCGCCATTATTTATTTATTTATATGTTTGAGTCTATGGAATGAATTCTTACAGACTAAGCTTAACAAAAGTTAATAATATATTACAAATAAACTTATTAAACTAAAAATAAAGCATTTAACAAAGATTTAAAACAACTTTTCGACAATGAGATATCAAACAAAACTCTAAGCGATAAATCATTAAATAAAGATAGAGATCATTGTATTGGCTCATTACGTGCATAATTACTTACTTACTTATTTAGATGGCGCATACGACCGTAAGTCGGTTTCCGCCTGTCGTAAGAAATTGCGCCAGCCATTTCTGTTTTGCGCTTGCTGGCGCCAGTTGGAAGCTCCAAGTTTCGTCAGGTTGTCCTCCACTTGGTCCCTCCAACGGAGATACGGTCGTCCTCTTCTGCGTTGTCCGCCGCTGGGTACCGAATCGAATATTTTCTTTGCTGGAGCGTCGTCTTCCATCCGCTCAACATGACCTAGCCAGCGAAGCCGCTCGATTTTTATGCGCTTTACTATGTCGATGTCGGCGTATAGCTCATACAGCTCATCGTTCCATCGTATTCGGTACTCGCCATTAACGCAGATTGGTCCGTAGATTCTACGAAGGATCTTTCTCTCGAACGCTCCTAAAATCTTTTCATCAGAGCTGCTCAACGTCCAGGTTTGTGCTGCATATAACAGGACGGGCATGATTAGTGACTTATAGAGTGTGACTTTTGTTCGTCGAGAGAGGGCTCTGCTTCTCAATTGCCTACTGAGCCCAAAGTAACACCTGTTGGCAAGAGTTATCCTTCGTTTTATCTCTCTACTGATATCGTTGGTGGAGTTAATGCTGGAACCGAGGTAGACATCATGATATCAATATCATCGGCATACGCTAGCAGCATTACACTCTTATAAAATATTGTGCCGCTTTGTCTCAGATCAGCAGCTCTAATGATCTTCTCCATAATCAGATTAAAAAAGTCGCACGTTAAAGAATCACCTTGTCTGAAACCTCGTTTGGTAACAAATAGGGGGGAGAGATCCTTCCCGATTTTTACTGCACTGCTGGTGTTGCTCAGTGTCATCCTGCATAGACGGATTAATTTTGCAGGTATACCAAATTCAGACATGGTGGAGTATAGGTGATTCCTTATTGGACTGTCGAAAGCGGCTTTATAGTCGACAAAAAGATGGTAGGTGTCGATTTGCTTCTCTATGGTCTTTTCCAAGATTTGTCATAGCGTGAATATCTGGTCGGTTGTAGATTTTCCAGGTCTGAAGCCACACTGATAAGGCCCAATCAAATGATTTACGATGGGCTTCAGTCTTTCACATAATACGCTAGACAGAACCTTATAGGCGATATTTAGGAGGCTTATCCCACGGTAGTTGGCGCAAATAGTGGGATCGCCTTTCTTGTGGATTGTGCAGAGTTCACGGAGGTTCCAATCGTTTGGAATGCATTCTTCCAACCATATTCTGCATAAAAGCTCGTAACTGCATTTAAATAGAGCTTCACCTCCGTTCTTAAACAGCTTAGCGGGTAGACCATCGGCTCCCGCGGCTTTGTTGTTCTTAAGCCGTGTTATTGCTGTCAAGACTTCATTATAGTCGGGCAGCGGAACTTCAACGCTGTCATCCATAATTGGGGTTTCCGGGATATCATCTCTATTGGCGGTATTGTTGTCGTCATCGCCATTCAGAAGACGAGAAGTGTTCCCTCCATAACGTCAGTGTACTCTGGATATCTGTCACTAGATTCCCGTTTTCATCCTTGCAGAAAGAGGCCTTGGTTTTAGAGCCATCGGCCAGGCGCCTTATCTTTTCGAAGAATTTTCGGGCCTCGTTCCTGTCACCATACATCTCAATCTTCTCACACTCACGCTTTTCTGCCTCTCGTTTTTTCCGCCTGAAAAGACGTTTCTCGTCCCACCTCTTCTCTCTGTATCGCTCCTTAGCAGCACGCGTTACAACCGACTGCAGGGTGGCTTTGTAGGCGGCATTTTTCTCTGCAATGGCGTCGCGACACTCTTGGTCGTGCCACTGGTTTCGGCGAGGACGGTGGTAGCCAATATCCTCTTCGGCAGCCGTACGCAAAGAGTGGGAGATGTGTGCCCACTGCGTGCATATATCATCGATCGGAGGAGTGCTTTCTTGAAGCAGGAGTGAGAGTCGAGTGGCAAAGGCTTCGGCTGTCCGTTTTGATTGCAGCTTGTCGACGTCAAGCTTTCTCTGTGTAGGATTGCGCGTATTCTTTGCAGCGCACAGACGTGTACGGATCTTAGCTGCGACAAGATAATGATCCGAGTCTATGTTAGCACCACGGATCGTGCGTACATCTAATACACTGGAAGAGTGCCTTCCGTCAATCAAAACGTGATCAATTTGGTTGCGCGTTTTTTGGCCAGGGGACAACCAGGTGGCCTTATGAATATTGAGATGCTTGAATCTAGTGCAACTTATAACCATGTTTCGTGCTGCGGCGAAGTCAATCAGCCTCATTCCGTTATCGGATGTGTTGTCGTGGAGGCTGAATTTTCCGACTGTTGGACCAAAGATGTTTTCCTTGCCCACCTTGGCGTTGAAGTCACCAAGCACAATTTTTATGTCGTGACGGGGGCAGCGCTCGTAAGCGTCTTCAAGGCGCTCGTAGAAAGTATCTTTGATCTCATCGTCCTTGTCCTCTGTCAGAGCATGCGCACATATTAGGCTTATATGAAAGAATTTAGCCTTGATGCGGATTATAGCAAGTCGTTCGTTGACAGGAGTGAATCGCAGGACGTGATTCCGTAATCTCTTGCCAACCCACCCCCAAACTCGTGCTTCTCCGCATGACCGCTGTAGTAGATATCACAGGATGCTTGCCGAGAACAACCCTTTCCCTTCCATCGCATTTCTTTTTTTTGCAGTTATATCAGCTTTGTATCTTTCCGAGATATCAATCAGTTGGATAGAGGCACCTTCCCAATTAAGAGTTCGGACATTCCAGGTGCATATCCGTAAATCATTATCAGTTTTTCGTTTGCGGTGGTCGTCATCAGATTTGGGGATCATTTTTCTCATATTTCTTTTATAACTTTTCATTGAAATCTTTTTTTTTAGGAGACCCGCCGCTCAAATTAGCCGCCAAACTGACGGATGCCAGTTTGCCGTTGCCCAGGGAACACCACGTGGAGGTTTGAGTCGACTTGCGACGATTTCGACAGGGATAATGCTGGCCTCGCCAGGTTGAGGTAGTCAGACACGTTGCCATGTGAAGGTTCGCCCCTGTTCCCCGTGCATAATTAGATTTATTAAATTGAATATAAAATATTTTAAAACGCCGCAACTGTCTTTGCGGTATATTAAAATTTATTAATGCCAATAGAGATGAACTGTCGATGTTCCCCGATACTATATCATAATAAAAACAAGGGACTGAACTTTTCTTCGCGTCTCTAAGGTTTTTATGCCTAAAAGCAAACATCTTACATTATATGGTGGGATAATATAGCGAACTAAGAGCAAATTTTGTATATCGTTTTTGATTTTTTTCCAACCGCGAGGTATGAACGGCATAATGCGGATTCCAGATGAAAGAGGCGTATTCAAGTTTTGAATATACAAAAGCATTAAAAAGTGATTTAACAGTATGTAGGTCAGAAAACTCTGTACTATTTCTGAGTATAAACGCTAGAAGAGAGTATGCTTCAGAAACAATGAAGTTAATGTGTTCATTAAAAGTGAACTTCAAGTCAAATACTATACTAATCTATATCTTTTATAGATTTTTACTATTTTCCATATTTTCATCTTCAAGTTCTGTCTCTATTTCAAGGAAATGATATATATCTTTATCATTTTGCTGCTTTCTACTGCACGTTTTGCGCTCTGCCGATATAAGCGGCTCAAACGACAGTAATAAATTGAGCAAAAGATCACTATTACTCGATTCTCTTGAGTTTTTCCTGGTGTTATTAAAACCTTCTTTACATAATTCTTTATGTCTGGCCTCGAATGCGTCTTCAGTAAGAAACCCAATTGGAATACTGAAATGATTTATAACATCACACCCATGAACCAGTATTTTATAAACAGTCATTGGCGTATAATACCATAAGTTCCCCGATACTATATCATAATAAAAACAAGGGACTGAACTTTTCTTCGCGTCTCTAAGGTTTTTATGCCTAAAAGCAAACATCTTACATTATATGGTGGGATAATATAGCGAACTAAGAGCAAATTTTGTATATCGTTTTTGATTTTTTTCCAACCGCGAGGTATGAACGGCATAATGCGGATTCCAGATGAAAGAGGCGTATTCAAGTTTTGAATATACAAAAGCATTAAAAAGTGATTTAACAGTATGTAGGTCAGAAAACTCTGTACTATTTCTGAGTATAAACGCTAGAAGAGAGTATGCTTCAGAAACAATGAAGTTAATGTGTTCATTAAAAGTGAACTTCAAGTCAAATACTATACTAATCTATATCTTTTATAGATTTTTACTATTTTCCATATTTTCATCTTCAAGTTCTGTCTCTATTTCAAGGAAATGATATATATCTTTATCATTTTGCTGCTTTCTACTGCACGTTTTGCGCTCTGCCGATATAAGCGGCTCAAACGACAGTAATAAATTGAGCAAAAGATCACTATTACTCGATTCTCTTGAGTTTTTCCTGGTGTTATTAAAACCTTCTTTACATAATTCTTTATGTCTGGCCTCGAATGCGTCTTCAGTAAGAAACCCAATTGGAATACTGAAATGATTTATAACATCACACCCATGAACCAGTATTTTATAAACAGTCATTGGCGTATAATACCATAAGTAATGCTCAATGTCAATTGAGTTTCTTTTAAAAGTTTACTAAAACTTTCTTTATTTATTTTTCCCCACAAGCTAATGTGCGTAAAATCAAATTAAAATTTTTTATGAAATTAATTTCTATACCTATTTTCTGTTTTTTTTTTTTATTGCTTTTGAAACTTTGTAAAAACTTTGTATTTTTCCATATAAATATCCTCACTTTCGCCAAAACATGCTCTAGGAAAAATGTCATAAAATCATTAATTTTGACTTTTCCCAGCAAAAATCTTTAGAAATGTGTTCAGAAAGAGTTGTTATACATACATACTTAAAAATAAAAAAAAAAACAAAAATGCGGATTTTTTTTAATAGTACATAAAACTTGATTTTATCTGGTTTCTTGGAGTTTTATTCTTGTATAGGAAAATTTTTTTATTACTTATTTATTTCTCTTTTTTCACTACAACTTAAGAAATATATCTCTTTCAAAGTTTTGCGTATAAATTGTACTAAAATTGCAACGATATTAGAAAATAGTCAGTACTAAACTGTAAAAACTGAAATTTCTTTAAAGTTTTAAGGCAGCATTTAAATAGCATAACTTCCACAAATAGAAAGATATCGCAAAATCCTATTGGATTCATATAATTAAGACTTTTCTATAAATTTTCCAAACTTTTATTTTCAAATTTACGGCTTTTTTTCCATGAGCTATTTGTTTTGTTTTTAATCAATGAATGTTTATTAAATTCAACTTTTATTATTTTACAAAGTTCTTTTAATACTATGTATTTTATTTTATACACGTTTGTTCACTTCTAGACCACCTGTCATGAGCGAGCACATTTCAAGAGTGCCAGTGCCGACAACCTTAACAACTTAAACTTACTTTTACAGAGTTGCCAACATCTCCCTCTCTTACAAATTCGAGCATTCTTATATAAAGTTAGTATTAATTTGGAAGTGTAAAGTAAAACCCTTTAGGGCTATAGATTTGGATGAATCTAAGTTGTAAATAATATACAGTATACAAATTATTTTGAATGATCTAATATGGTGAAATAAATACAGTAATTTAACAATATGAGAATGTTCATGTTATAAGTGAAAGTTTTAATTAATGTAATTAACAGTAATATTTAGTTTTCAAATAATTTAAATTTCTTCAACAAGTCTATTGGGTCTCCGAGAAATGCGTCCAGAACTTGTTGGTCTAGCACCGGTAGCATCTTGGTCTACATCATTATCAAATCCATAAAAATCACTTTGATTATCTGCAGAATTATCATTATCAAAGCTTACCGAATCGTTAACGGTGCTATTTTGTTCAGTGCCAAAAGAGCCATCATTTTCAAATCTAACAGATTCGTTTACTGTACTATTTTGTACAGGGCCAAAAGGAATATCAATTTCAGTCGTATAACTGTTCAAGGAACCATCATTTTCCACTATGGTTCTGTTGTATAGTGTCGGATCAGCATATCGAATGCTTTTATTTATTCTGATCATTGAACTGTTTCTTCTATACACCGCACCATCTTCTCCCTCTACCAAGTATGATCTCGGACTGTCTAAGATCTTAAGTATTTTACCTTTGTGCCATAATTTGTCTTGTTTTTGAAAATAAATACTGGCATTTTTATTAAATTTTTTTCTGAATTGTTTGTTCTTATTATAAAATGCTGCAGTTTTTTCTTGACTATCTATAATTTTGTTTAATACGTTTGTGATTATTTTCGGTTCGAGCTGATTTTCATGCATAGGAATTAGCGTCCGGCACCTTCTACTATATAAAATCTGAGATGGCGATGCGCCTAAACTGGGAATAGGAGTATTCCGAAATTCCAGCAGAGATAAATAAAGCTCTTGGCCAGAATCATAAGACTTTTTTATGAGACTCTTTGCTATTCCTACATACTTTTCTGCTAGTCCGTTAGACTGAGGATACCGTGGGCTAGATGACGTGAATTTTATTCCCAAATATTTGGCGAAATCCAGCAGTTTATTTGAATTAAAAGGATTGTTATCAGCAACTAACTCTATTGGAATTCCATGTAAAGCAAACTGATTTTTTAAAATTTTTACTACCTCATCTATAGTTTTAGTCTTTAATTCAATGATGTCCAACCACTTTGAAAAATAGTCAACTAAAATTAGATAGTTTTTATTAAAACATGTTCCAATATCCATACCTAATTTTGACCATCTAAAGGGAGGAATATCATGAAAGATTATTGGTTCTTTTATATTACTTTTCATATATTTTTGACATGTTTCACAACTATTAATTTTATTTTCAATATCTTTGTTTATAAATGGCCAAAAAACTAGTTCAGCCGCCCTTTCTTTAGTTTTGTGAATACCTAAATGAGCAGTATGTAACAAATTAAGAACATCTTTGCGCAAGCTGTCTGGAATTATAACAAGGTTGTTAAAAAAAAGTAAATCATTTTCACAGTATATATTGTCACGAATTTTATAATAGTAGCGAAGAGCATCAGGAACTTTCGATGCATGAGAAGGCCAATTGTTTAAACAATAAAATTTAACTTTTGATAAAATGTTATCTCTTTCAATCTCATTTTTAATTTGAAAATTTCGCTTGTCACTAATATTTACTGAATGCACGACCTCGTTTAAATCAGAGGTATCCTCCTGAAGCTCCTCGTTGTCTACGTTCCTCGACAGTAAATCTGCGATATGAAGATATTTTCCTGCTACATATTTAATACAAATTTTATATTTCAACAACTTGAGACGCATTCTTTGAAGTCTGGTACAGTATAATTTTGACAGGTCTTTTTTAAAGATCGAAATCAGTGGCTTGTTATCAGTATGTACTACCACCTCTCTACCGAAGACGTAATAAAAAAACTTGTGAAAAGTAAAACAAATCGCAAGCAACTCTTTTTCAATCTGAGCAAAATTTTTTTCCGAATCTGTCAGACTTCTAGATGCAAATGCAATGGGTTCGTTATTTTGTAGTAAACACGCACCAATACCATATTGGCTAGCATCGCACTGTATTACACAATCTAAATCTTTATCAAAGTGCTTCAAGGTAGTTATGTTTGCAATAATTTTCTTAATTTTGCTTAGCTCGTCTTCATGGCATGATAACCAATCAAATTTAGAATCATTTTTAAGTAGTTTATACATATTTTTACAATTAGCAGATAAATTTGGTATGTACATACGCAAGTAATTAATCATTCCGAGAATGGATTGTAATGATTTTTTATCCTTTGGGGCCTGTAGATTATTTATAGCTCGAACTTTAGTTGGATCTGGCGAAATGCCGTCTTTGGTGAAAATTTGACCTATGTATCTGATTTCGTTTGCTTTATATTGAAATTTTTCTTTGTTGAATCGAAGGCCAATATCCAATGCTCTCTTGAAAACTAAATGTAGATTATGGTCGTGCTCCTGAATTGTTTTACCTCCTACCATTGGCAGGTCCGAAAAAGCTTCTTGGGTATATCTTTGAAAAATTTCAGGAGCAACTTTAATACCAAATGGTAAGCGTAAAAATTTGTAGCACCCAAAAGGTGTGCTAAAGGTACACATATCTGCTGACTTTTCAGTCAGAGGCACTTGCCAGAAACCAGCAGATAAATCTAATACACTGAAAAAATTCGCTCCAAACAGTTTTAACCTAACATCTTCGATTCTCGGTATCAAATATTTTTCTTGAAGTAGGGCCTCATTTAAATCTTTTGGATCTAGACAAAGTCTTAAACCACCATTTTTTTTCTCAACTATAACCATATTGTTTACCCACCCCATCGGATGTTTAACTTTTGCAACGATTTTGTCCCTTTCCATAGTCTCTAAAGTGTTTTTCAATTTATCTTGGAGAGCTAAAGGTACTCTTCTTGCCGGATGAAATTTGGGAACTGCGTCTTGCCTAGTCCTTAAAGTACATTTATTCTTGAAACAACCTAAGCCCGTAAAAACTTCTTTATATTTGTTCATTAGCAATTCTTTTTCATTAATTGACAAAATTCCCACGCGTCTTACGAGTCCAAGTTTTTCTGAAGTCGTAAGACCTAATAAGGGCTGTTTGACTGTATCAATAATAATGAATTTAACATTAATTACCTCAATATTCCTAGCTTTACATGACAACTGGATTTCACCTAACGGTTTTAAAATATCACCTGAATATGACTCTAAAACATTGTGATATGGCAGCAATTTTTGTAGAGGGATATTAAGCATCTTAAATTTGTTCAAAGGTAAAATATTTTCTTCTGCACCAGTGTCAATTTTAAATTCAAATTTTAAGCCTCTGATTTCGACCATTTCCATCCAAACTCTATTTCTGACATAACTCCTATTTATGTTATTAATTGAAATACTGTCAAAATACAAAGTAGATTCTTTATTTTCTAAAGCATTGCAATACTGATCCTCACTACCGACAGACACAGTGTTTAGTCCCGACTTTTGTCTATTATTAAATTTTGAGCATGCTTTTTTAAAATGATTCTGCATGTTACAAAAATGACAAACTTTACCAAACGCTGGACAATTATTTCTCGGGTGAACCATGAGACATCGTGTACAATTAATATGTTGCCCATTATTTTTAACCATGGAATTATTATAATGAAAATTGTAATTTTGATTTTTAAAATGAGTGTTCTTATATTTCCTTATACGGGTACCAACAGCATCCAGCTCAACTTTACTTTCCACCTCCGGCTCTTGTCCCTTTTGCACTTCTGCAACTCGCGCTTTATCCAACTCAGCAATGCGACAATCCATGATACAGTCGTCCAGAGTCAATGTTGGTTTGCTCATTAACTTGTCTCTAAGCGTTTTGTTATTAATACCCATTATGACGAAGTCTCGAATCATGTTGTTCTCCTCTTTATCAAATTCGCACCCCCGAGCTACGTTTCTCAACTCTGTCAAGAAATTATCAAAAGAGTTCATTCCTTGCTTAGTTTGATAAAATTTTATCCTCTCATATATGGCGTTTTTCTTGGGGTTGCAGAACTCGTTAAACGCCTCCACCACTTGATTGTATGTTATTTCCTTTTCTCCAGTAGCTGGCTGCAAGTCCCAGGAATAGAATTTATTTCTTGCCTCATTTCCGATAAAATTTAACAATATGGCTATCTTCACTGTGTCACTCTTTGAAGCTTTTTCACTTGACACCATATACGAGTCAAAATCACGCAAAAATATAGCAAAATTTATTGCAAGATTTCCTTCGAAGCTTAAAGCCTCCGGCTTGTTGAAAGTGTCCATCTTGTATTTTGGTACCGACACGTGTTTTATTTTCGGTGTTAATTTTATGAACTCAGCTACCATTTGCTAAAGTACCGGCTGCGCCATGTTTTGTTTTTAATCAATGAATGTTTATTAAATTCAACTTTTATTATTTTACAAAGTTCTTTTAATACTATGTATTTTATTTTATACACGTTTGTTCACTTCTAGACCACCTGTCATGAGCGAGCACATTTCAAGAGTGCCAGTGCCTACAACCTTAATAACTTAAACTTACTTTTACAGAGTTGCCAACACTATTTTTGACCGCCTTGCTACACTGTGCGACGTAACGTCGTAACGTTTTTAAATTTTTTTTTAATTTAATTTATTTTAATTTAATTATTTAAGTATAATAAGAACAAGTTCTTTTACAATACAAAGTGATGACTTAAGAATAAAATATTCCAAATGAATTTTGATTTTCACTTAAATACTTCAAGAAACATATTTAGTTAGCAAAGATGATGTAAAATGACCCTTGAAGTTATGAGATAAATATATTTAAAAGCATAAAGTTTAACTTATATGTAAGTTAATAAAATAAGTATTAAATTTATAGGAGAGTTTAGAAAAGATAAGAATCAGATTTATTAGAAAAAGAAAAGAAGAGAGAAATTTAGAAGAGAAAGCTGGTTACCATATATGAAGTAGTTATCTAAAAAATTTAAATATAGCCTGCCTAAGGGTTCCAATTCCATCAATGCATTTTAAGTGATTAGGCACCGAATTCCATATTCTTATGGCGTTAATGAAAAAAAGTCTTGTTGAGTTAAAAAAAAAAAAACGAAATGGCCATTTCAGCCCTTGAAACGACTTTGACCGAGCTTCTTATGACCAATTGTGTTGTGTGTGATGTGAAATGTTTGCACACAAAGATCGAGAACTGGACCTACACATGTTTTACGCCGACTCCGAACGGCTTATGTTCTCAAGAAGCTTTTCATGGCAGTTTTTACTCTCTGAGGTTTGCCATTGTCTGCAGAGAGGTGACGGCCGAACAGAAAAATGAATTCAATTGAAAAAATTTTCTGTGTCAGATGGAGGATTCGAACCTGGGTTCTCTGGCGTAA
Source organism: Coremacera marginata (assembly GCA_914767935.1). NCBI lineage: Eukaryota > Metazoa > Arthropoda > Insecta > Diptera > Sciomyzidae > Coremacera > Coremacera marginata. The sequence continues at coordinate 142,676,016 of OU612043.1, read as the reverse complement.
GAGTCACACACTCTACCCACTACGCCACGGCCACTTGTTGAGTTAAGATATTTAAAATTTGGAACTATTAGCATCTTACTACGAGCCGACTGACAAAATTGTAATTTCTCAAAGAGGTACAGTAGAGTTTTAGATTGAATGAGCTTATGAATAAAAATACAGTTTCTGGCGTTTGTGTAGCTAGTAATGCTACAACCAAGAATAGCATTTCTTAACTGTGATAAATGGTCAAACTTTCGAATGCCGTAGACAAATCTTGTTGTATGATTAAATGCTACTTGCAACTTATGTTCAGAGCACGAATCTGATTTACTGTATACAAGTTCCGAGTAAGAAATTATGGGTAAAATTATTTGTATCACGAGCTTACGTTTTATTTCAACGGGTGTAAAATCTGCAGACATTCTAAGGTTTCGCAGAATGTAATATATCTTGCGTACTATGCTATTGACGTGATCAGTTCATGTTAGCGTTGAATTGATTTGATAGCCAAGGCTTACAACATTATTAACAAGTTAAAGTTTTTTGTCCCCTATAATCAAGTGTGGAACATTTTCAAGATGTATTTTTGACGCTGAAATCGGTAGCACATAAGACTTAAGCGCATTTAGCTGTAGGCCATTACTAATGGCCCACTGGTTAATATTGCTAATATCTTCGTTCAGTCTGCAGCTTAAGTCCTCTAAGAGGCCCGTTCTACGTGCAAGATATAATTGCACATCATCCGCATAGGCATGCGTAGAAGCATGCTTACAAGTTAAAAAAATGTCATTTATAAACACGGAAACCAAGAATTGATCCTTGTAGCACTCCACTGCCAACAGATTTAAATTGAGAACTCTTATTTCCGACTCTAACTCTCTGCAATCTGTTCAACAAGTAGCTTCTTAAGAGGTTTACAGCACTATCGCAAAAACTATACCAACATTTGAGTTTTTGACAAAGCAACGAGTGATTCACGGTGTCAAATGCTTTTGAAAAGTCAAGCATGCAAAGAAGAGTAACCAGGCCATCATCGTACGATTTCCTTACATCGTCTAATACTTTCATTGTAGCTGTTGTGCAACTATGGCTAGCACGAAAACCAGATTGCAAGGGAGATAGCAAGTTTTACTGCTCAAAAATGTTGAAATCTGATTTGCCATAATAGATTCGCATACCTTATACTACGTTCACATTGAGAGCTAAATGCGCATTTAGGAAATTGAGTGTATATATTTGTCTCTTTTACTCTTACAAGGAGCATACGGCCACGCATTCTAAATTGCTAATGCGCATTTCGTTAAATGCGCATTTAGCTCTCAGTGTGAACATAGTATTAGACGAGGACAAAATATTTATAGGCCTGAAATTTTTAGCTTCGGACGCTAAAGCTTTTTTGGCAACAGGTATTACTTTTGCAGTTTTCCAGGAGTGAGGGCAAGCAGACGTAGTAAAACAATGGTTTATTATATGTGCTAACGAACCAAGTACGTGGGGTAAAATAAGTCTTATAAATTTAACTGAAATACCATCCTCACCAGTAGCATTTGATTTTATCTTCATTATGCACTTGCCAACATCACTTTCGCTTACAGGAGAAAACTGAAAATTTAGTTCAACTAGGACATCGACAATTGTTCTATTACCTAGAGTACCATTGTTAGATAGAAAAAATTTGTTCCGAACGTCGGGATCTACTTTCCAATCAGCAGCAGATTTTTTTCCAATACCAAGGTTTTTTAAATTCCTCCACAGCACCTTAGAAGGAAGTGCGGTATTAAGCTTAGCGGAACAATAGTTAATTTTAGATTGTTTAGTTATTAAAACCGAGGCGTTTCTGGCAACTCGTTTTCCCAATTTTTTCAGTGAAGGATTCTTTTTCCACCGACTGCATTTTATTTTGTTTTTTAATTGCATTTTTCACATTATTATTAAACCATGGGCAGGAAGCATTTTTGATAACCGTGGTACGAATGGGAGCATGTCTAACAAAAAGGTTGTTGAGCATATTAGAGAAACTTCTACTTTTTCGTCAATAACAGGCAGAAACCATATATCATTCCATGGAACTAAACACACATCATTGTAGAGGGCAGGAAAATGTATAGATTTAAAGTCTGGGTACGATACTGTCCTTAAATTACTAGAACGTTATAAGTTTATGTCGAGTGTGCAAAAAATTAAATCATGATCGGAAATGAAATAAATCTGGTCAAACAAAAGAACAGTTGATATATCAGACACAATAAAATAGTCTAGAAGACTAGGGACATTATTATTATGCGATAAACGAATGGGCATAGTATCATTCACAATTGACAGACCGACGGAGGAGACATTTTCATACATAGATTTAGTGGCATTATCATGACATATCATGACACACACACAACAAAATAATTAAAGTCAATTGCCTGAACAGAGAGGTTCGAAAAGAAGGTATTCAGACTATGACATTTGTTAGGGTTATAAACACAAGACAGAAGAATTTTTGTGTCGTTATCAGATAAACAGAGACTTGGAAATTCAACACTATCACCAGTGGATTTATAAATTATTGTAGCATTCAAGTTTTTTCTGCAGTTAATAGCAACTCCACCCCCTCTCTTGTCAATTCTATCGTTTCTAAACAAATTTAAGTTGCTTATATCAAAAACACTGTCGTTAACATCAGAACAAAACCACGTTTCTGAAACACATATAATATCTACAGACGACTCCTCAAAAACAAACTTCAAATAGTCCAACTTATAAGCACTAAGACTTCTGGCATTAAAATGAACAATTTTAAGACCAGAGTATCGTCTACACAAAACGTTTATCAAAACTTTGCAATTTTCATTAGCGCCACTGCAGTTATTGTTAGATCCAATCATAAAATTTAAAATAATAAATTGAAACATTAGGCAAACTATATTTAGGAGTATAAACAAATACTAGGTACAAAGAAAAAAGATTACAGAAAATATAAGTAATTAGTAACCAGGTAACTCTTCTAATATTATCACTAAGAAAGTTAAAAAGAGTAAAAGAAAGAGTATTCGTAAAGAAGAAAATAAATTGAACTTAGCATAAATTACGGATACATGTATATACTTAATATTAATGCTCATTTCTATATTGGGTATCATCCAGCTCACTCGCAACAACAGCAGAAAGTTGGTTACAGCTTTCAATTAGCAAACTCTCACCATTCTCAACTCGTTTCACAAAGATATACCCCTTCTTTGCATATGCAGAAAACAGCTGTTTGCGATGCTTTAGCTTAACTGCACTCTGTAGAAGTAGACGGCTACGCTTAGTCAGGCTCTCATTTAAATATATGCTTGAGCTTGAGTTGAGTCGTCCGCAGCGACTTCTCTTCGCTCGAGATCGCCGATGAGTTTATGCATCTCATATATCTCTTCTTTGGTCACATCATTTCAGTGTCTTCAGCATATGACTCAAGTTTGTCAACGCGCTCAACGACGTCAGCAAGAGTAGCGTTAACGTTGTTTAGTTTTTCAAGCCATATTCTCTCTATGTTTACAATTTTTGAGTTGAGCTCATTGCTGAGTTGACTTAATTCTTCACGAAAGCTGAGAATAAGAGTCTCGCTTTGTTTTTTCAGGCGGTCGTCTAGCTGTTTCAGTGTAAGAGCGAAGTTATTCAAATTGTTGACAGTGGGAGAGGCATCTTACGTAGGAGTTGAGAGCAAATTTTTTGCGCTTAAAGCTTTAGCTCTAGTCGACATAGTGTGTTTGTTTAGATATATAACGGAGGGAACAAAACGACACTAATGATTCAGCGCAGCAATTAAAATTGCACAAAAGTTTCAAGCAATGAATTTTCGGTAAATAACACTTAATCGATTGAATTAAGAGACAAACAATTCGATGCAGTTCACCGCGGTAGGCAATTTCAGGTTTAGTTAAACACTTAAAAAATTAAGTTATTGATGAGCGATTGAAAAACACGTCTACTCGTTGCAACACATGAGTTCATATCAGTTTGTTATAAAAAAGACATAGAACACGTAATTTTTATTGTAAGCTTTATTATTATGGAGTTCCATTGGAATTTTACGTTGTTTTATTGTGTTTGTTCAAAAATTTCATGAAAATGTTGTCCATGTAAACAGAGCTAAACCAAAATTAAAGCTTTTCTGACGTTAACAAGAACACCAATCAGTGACGATACGTTATAACATGGATGTTCGACAATTGTGAAAACTGTTGTTTGTGTTACATTTCTTATAACACTTTCATGTTCGCTTTGAACGTAAAGATATATAAGAGTTCTTTTATTGATTAACCTTAAGGGGCTGTTCATAAATTACGTACCCTTAAAATTAAATTTTAATACAATTTAAAATTTTGAAAACTGAATTCAAACATTTTTTGTGACGTAACGAACGACTTCCCTCTCCCCCATGTCACACTTCGTCTCAAATGCTTATGAGTTCAATGTGTGCTATCGAATATTTGAATGGTTTAAGGTTTCGATCTAAATTTTAGCAAATATAGTCTCATTTGAAAGCAAAATGCCTTAAAACTCTAAAAAACTTGGTATAAGAGAGTCGTCGCTGATTTAAATGTTATTATCATATTCCGAAATCTTAAAATAGTTTATTGAATATGGACTCAAAATACCGTGTGACACATTGAAGTCGCCATGTAAAATTTTTAAATTTTAGCATCAAATTCGAATACAGCGACCCCGAAAACTCCCTTACACAACGTTTCATACGGATACAATAACATTTTTATATTTCGGCCGCCATATTGAATCCGCCATTATGAATTTTTCATTTTTGACATCAAATTCAAATTGGGTGACACCGAAAGAAATTTCAAAATATTGGCCAGTAAAAGTGGTTAGTGTACCCATTGTAACATTGCAACATTTTCAAAGCTTTTTTGTTTTTATTTTGATAAAAACGTGTTTTTCCCTGAATTATAATTTAAGTTTTACTTTTATTTTTAATAAAAAAAAACTTGTATGTTATGTGTTTATATAACTCCAATAATTTTTCAATTATTAAAGATTATATTTTATCGAGCTCAAGGTCAATGTTGCTTTCCGAAGAAAACAACTGAAGGAAAAACAACTAACAACAACAATACCCTATATAGAGTATCAATCACATAGCAGACTAGACAGCTGTTTCGTTGGCCGCTACACCAACTCATCAGTAGCCTTTTTTCGTGATTCTTGCTGTGATCCACTAAGCTCTTAATTTTCTACTTGTTTCACGAATGCAATTAGTAAAGTACCCTGAATTGCGGTACGAGAATACAAATGAAATGAAAGCAGCTTAAAGTTCTTCTAAATTGTGAAGCATACTTTCAGGGAAAGTATGTTCTATTATTCGAAGATAGATCAAAGCTTTTCTAAATAATCAAAGATTTTGTTGTGCTAGTTGTTGTTGCTCTTCTATTTCACAGTCGATCTTAGCTTCAGCAGTTAGCTGATATTAAACTATCAGGCTACTGAAAAAAGGCTACTGATGAGTTGGTGTAGCGGCCAACGAAACAGCTGTCTAGTCTGTCATGTGATTGATACTCTATATAGGGTATTGTTGTTGTTAGTTGTTTTCTTCGGAAAGCAACATTGGCCTTGAGCTCGATAAAATATAACCTTTAATAATTGAAAAATTATTGGAGTTATATAAACACATAACTTAAAATTTATGAAAGAAGGTCGTAATTAATTTACAAATAAGTAAAAAAAAAATAATAGCTTAAAAAATTTCGTGTATCAATACTTTTGGTTTTTTAAAGGAAAAAGCTGTTGCGTACGTTTTAACCCTTTATGATTTTAAATTACTGCAATATAAAAAAGCATTATTAAACTTATTTTTAACATTTTTAGAAACATAATTTTCCTGCATATTTCGTTGAGTTTCAAATATTTTTACATGCGCTTCAAAATCAGTTATTTTTTTTTTTTTTGCCGCATACGAATCGCCATTATAATGGTAGATATCATGAAACTCAAAGCTCGACCGTGCCTGATTTTACTCCTATACATATAGTACCCTTGTAGGGCTCCACAACAACCAAAATATAAACTAAATCCTTTGTTTTCACTTGAATTTTTTTTTGCTGTTATATGCGTACGAATGTCGCGTACGTAAGCAAAGAAATTCGCATATGTGATACATGCACTCACATGCACTGCATTTTTGGTGTGTCTAAAGCAACGCTGGCTAAAACCCTATACAAAATCGGGCATATTTTGCAATTTTTGATAATTCTCATGGCACAATTTTTACTTTTTTTTTACGCTTTCTAAATAAGGAAATGTTAAAATAGTAAAATTGTAAAAATTATAAAATTAGGAAAATAGCTTATTACACTGGTTTACAGCCAACTAGTACAATGAATGCCACTACTTATCCATTTCTCATGTAAAATCAGTCGCTAATTCCGAAAATATCACTCGTTTTGTTTGTCACTCCGTTTTCGAGATATTGCTCACTGTAGTTTTTTTTTACAAAAAAAAAGTTGGTTGCACTTATTTGCATATATCTCCAGAACCAACAACAATAATCAAACAAATGATATATCAAATTGAAGCTTATAATAATTTAGCAACGCAACTGATTAAAAGTACAGCAAAAATTAAAAATAAAAAAATTATATAACAACAGCCTTTGGTTCTTGTTTATTCATATGACAATAAAATAAGTCGAAATGCATAAATAGGCAATCACACAATTTGGGTACTTTCGTTCAATTAAACACAACTTTTCTATTTCTTATAATTTTTTTATTTTATTGAACAAATATGTAAGCATATAATTATAGATTTCTTTTGCATCCCGCAGATTGAAGTAAATAACAACTAATAAGCTGAAAACTTAATATTTAAAATTAAAATCAAAATGAAAGTTAATAATAAAATTAAAATTAAAATTGAATTAGAAAAAACAAGTAATTATAAAATTCAAAATTAAGAAAGAAAAATTAATTCATAAATTTGTATAGGTAATAATCAACAATTTTGATAATGTTGACAAGAAATTGCCAAGGTCATAATTTAAAGATAATGGCAAATTCATTGCAACTTCGAAAGATCTTAAAAGAGAGAAACAAGAAAAAGAAAACGAGGATAGATAAGAGTTAAGGAAAGTAATTAAAAATTAAATGTTTGAAGGCTCTATAGTTGGAAACAATCTTATTGTGATTAGGCAAAGAATTCAACAATCTGATTGCGCTGACGAAAAACAGTCTGCTAGAGTTTTTGTAAAAGAAGCTCGGGATCAAGACCTACAGAACTTAAGTTTTTCAAAGAGGTAAAGTGGACAACGCGAGTATATGATCGCGAGTACGTGATAATTGGCAATAGCATTTGCACAACTAGTTTTCGTCTGGTTTCGACGGGAACAAATGCTGCACTCATTCTCAGATTTCTCAATAAATAGTAGACTTTACTCACACAAGAGTTTATCTGGTCCTTACTAGACAGGGAAGTATTTATATGAGAACCAAGATTGGAAGCCTTACTAACAGCTTTCAGTTCGACATCGTTGAGGAGAATAGAGGGAAGATCGAAATTAGAGAGGGGGAGTTTTACAAATCGGCAGAACATACGATTTTTGAGGGTTCAGCTTAAGCATGTTGTCTTTAACCCATGCTGCTATCATATTCAAATCTTTATTATTCTTACACATAGATCTTCGATTAGCCCTGCAGGTCTGGACAAATACAGCTGTAGATCATCAGCGTATGCATGCATTGTGACGTTATTGCACTTGTTAAAGATTAATGAACATTAATGAACATTGTAAAAAGCAACGCATTGTTTTTATGCGTTGAAAAGTTGTTACCCACATTTACGCGCTGTGTTCTTCCGCCTAAATAACTTTTTATGAAACGAACTGATGTGTCAGAAATTCCAAAGTTTACTTTGAGTTTCTTGCACAGTATATGATGGTTCACGGTGTTAAACGCTTTAGAAAAATCTAGTAAGCATAGTAAGGTCACGTACGTGTCCTTTATCGAAAGGTATTCTAATATCATCCAAGATTTTGACAATAGCAGTAGAACAGCTAAAGACTCACAAACTTTTGAGATTGAGGACAACAAACGGCAAAAATAGGCCGAAAGTCAGCGGGTTCGATGGGATTCGATTTTTTGGCAATTGGTGTAATAGTTGCAGCCTTCCATTTTACAGGGTAACACGAGGTTGTGAAGCTTTGTTTAATTATGTATTTCTTAATAGATTTTCTTCAGTAATAGCTTGTTTTTTTTTTTTTTTAAATTCTGGCTTTTAGCAAAAAATATCAAAATTAACAAAATATTTTGGTTTTTTAACAAAATTCTTAACAGTTCAATCAAAAAATAATCACCCTTATTACAGTTGGCGTTGTCGACGTCGTTGCCAATTCTTTCTCAATGTCGACATCGACATCACGTCAATGCTAAATCGGTATTTACTAAGGAAGCTGTGTCGACGTTGACAAGATATCGGTAATTTTAAAAAGGTAAATGTCAACAGAATTATTTACGTCAATTGTATCATTTTATTTTCAATTTGTGCCGAAAAATGTTTTGTGTTTCCGATACAAGTGAAAGTTCAAGTGATGAAGAATGCAAACAAAATGTACGGCTTCAAAGGAAATTAATAAATTGTTGAAATTAAATTCTTTAAATGCTTCACCGCTTGTTGCACGACACTCAGCCTTATTGTCGGTAATTTTTTTTTTTTTTTTTTTTGCACTTCAAGTCTCTCCACACCTACAAATTCAATTAGTTATTATTAAAATAGAATACTATTATGTACCTTTTGCCAACCACCACCATCACTCATTGGTGAACCTGAAGCATTAAATTTTTTTTTAAATGGTATGCCAATCACCTTTAAAATTGCTTAGAATATTTTCTCTGTGGAAACCTTTTGCAAGGCTCGGGTTTTTTTCAGTTCTAAAACTAATTTTGCAAACTGCTTTGGATTTTTTTTAATGTTAGTTAATAAAGTTCAAAATAACAAATAAACAAAGCTTACTTACAAAATTTTGCATAGTCGTCGCCTAAAACTGTGTCGACTGAAATCTCGTCGTTTCTATTCAACATCAACGTCAATATTATTTAGCCGATACCAAATAGAAAAAAAAAGAAAAACTATTTTCGAAATGTGGCGTAGTGGGTAGAGTATGCGGCGCATACGCTAGAGAACCCAGGATCGAATCCCCCATCTGACACAGAAAGTTTTTTCAATTGAATCAATTTTTCTGTTCGGCCGTCACCTCTCTGCAGACAATGGCAAACCTCAGAGCGTAAAAACTGCCATGAAAAGTTTCTTGAGAACATAATCCGTTCGGAGTCGGCATAAAACTTGTAGGTCCAGTTCTCGATCATTTGTGTTCAAACATTTCACAACACGCACAACACAAATTGATCATAAGAAGCTCGGCCAAAGTACTTTCAAGGGCTGAAATGGCCATTTCACACAAAAAACTTTGTGTAATTTGTAAACCAGTGTTATTATTGAAAATCATAGGTTGTGCCAGCATATGTAATTTGTCAGAAAGGGCTCCTTACATGCATCCTATTTTGGAGGGGCTTACTTTGCCATTAGGACAAATTTTTCTACTGCAATTTTGTTCACAATAGTATACGTAACAACTTTATTTTTAGCAAAGCGTATATAAAGGAAATTGTATAAAATTTGTTCACAGTTAATCTCAGAAATGAATGAAAGCCACAAAAGTTTGTATATGTTATTAGCCAGCGTTTCCTTAAAGCAATACTTCGTAGCGGCTAACCAATAGGTCGGAACAATTTTTTTTTTTGCAGAAATGGGCTAATCCCAGCATGTCGGACGCTTCTTTTTTTAAAAATTTTTCATACGATCCAGAGATACGTTTGGTATAAGTGTATATTATTGAAAAGCTATTTATTTGTATAGTAAAAAAAATAAAACTATTTTTATTCAACTCTTTATTTTAAACAGGCGTTCGGACGTTTCACGAAACGGAAGTCATTTTGAGACTAAATTTATAATATGTCTAAATCTGTGAACTTATCAGCCGTATAAAAAAGTCAGAAGACATTATTTTTTATAAATTTAACAAGCTTTCAGGAAAGCCATACGTCGTCTTTACTAAGGGCATAGTGAGGTCACAGTAAATTATTTTAATTGTTCTGACGTTTCGTGTCGGACGTTTCAGATTGTTATTAGGTAATTAGTAATCAAGTAATTAATTAATCAAGTTATTAAGTATTTAAGAAACAAATTTAATCACCCCAATTATGAAACATTTTCTCCCGGCAGTTGTAAAAGGGAGTTTCCGTTTTTAAGATAGCAGATAAAGACATTTCATTTTTTTATTTTGCACTCATCTATATTGACGGTTGATAAACAAATTTACATTAAAAATTTCCAAAAAGTTTTTAAACTTTATCGGAAACTTAATTTTACAACTCCCGGGAGAAAATGTTTCATAATTGGGCTGAATATGTTGTTTTTCCTTGCCTCACATTTCATTATCTTTAGCCAATGCCTTCCATTAGTAATTAAAACAAAACCATTTACGAAACACTTGCTAAACATTTACTAAAAAGAAAAACTATATTTGTGAAACACTGCGGGCGATTTGATCATCATGGTAAATGAATATAAATTACTTAATATAAAATTTAAATGTTTCTTCAAGATAATATCCTAAAATTATAAGACTTTAACAACTTTTAATTTTTCACCTGTGGCTGACCATTTTTGGGATTTGCCCAAATGTCATATTGAAGTTCAGAATAGGCTATCATATAAAAATTTTCAAAATCAGTTCACGGACTCTGGTTGCGCTAAAATAATTGTTAATAAAACATTGGTTATTATTTAAACGATTTATTTCAAAAATTATAACGAAGTTCTTTAACGCGGCTTGCGAGTATAGTGATTTGATAGAAATCGTCACATAACGAAAATATTCCAACAACGAAGAAATACCAACAATATACACACACACAGCAGCAATCTAAACTATCGTATGAAATTGAAGTGTAAATTTTTGTAAAACTCTGTAAGTACTGGCCCGATTTTAATGAAATAAATTTTACAATATATTTGTGCTACAGCACAGTAAAGACCAATTTTCGTTTCGAAATTTTAATAATAAATATATGTAATTAAAATGTAAAGTTTTTTACGAAATCATCCTCGATGCCACGCATTGCTTGATCGTTTTCATTTCATGCTATCGTTTATGTTTGTGTGGCGAGAGTTTCAATAAACGCCATGTTGTTGTTCTCTTCTCTTTTTATGTTCAGCACAAAAAATTCTGTTGTTTTTGTGTGTTTGAATATGTGCGCTGGTGATTTTGTAATGAAGCAAAAATATTTCAAATTGAATAACTCGGCAAATTTTCAACAGTTTTAAATTAAATAAAACTTGCTGGATAAGGAATTAGACGAGTTTTTTTTATTGCTACGACAAAACGAGACATTTAGTTCAAAATATGTCCAAAAATTTATCTCAAAGTAAAAAAAATTAAAAATTTGAGGAAATTTTTAATTGTTTCATCATACAGATGAAGGATTGTGCTTAAAACAATTTTGGAAATAAGAAGGAATTTACAAGCATGTGCTGCATTTCAATTTCGTACGAAATTGAATGTGAAACCTAAATATTTCGTGCTGTAATCCACGTTACACTTCACTTTTTATAATGTCAATCGATCTTTTCAACAAATAACAGAAATCAGTTTTTTTACGATGTTACGCCATTTTTAATTCGGCCAGGTGCTTTTTTATAAATTGAATTCACTTCGAATTAAATTCGTACGGAATGTAGCACATGCCTGTTAGATTATGTTTCTGGTAGAACACTAGGAACAACTAGATATGGTACAACCATTGATGCGATGTTTTCACGATTCGATAATCATGTAACTCTCGATGTTCACGTGTTTGATAATGATGATACTATTAATAAAATCCATCAATTTACAACATAATTAATTTATACAAGACATGTAAGTTATATATTTTAAAGTTTAGAAGGTATACAATCGTAATATAATATATATCGTCAGTAATATAAGAGATGTCATTATTCACCCCCTTTGCCTTTTATATACAACTCAAATTCCAAAGTAATCGTTTTAGAGGTGTTAATTCGAGCGTTTTTTCGAATTTTCTTTGTTTCGAACAACTTTTATTTCGAATTACATTCGGAGTTGAAAAAAAGCGTAAGGAACTTCGTTTCTGACCGGGGTCCTCCGACCGCAATACTGTTTTTTTATTTATTAACCGCATGAAAATAAATTTTTTGGGTCCCCCTGAATAAAATCCTGGCTACGCCCATGCATACAGGTTTTCATATTCCACGTTTTAACACATTTTATTAATTTACAATGATTAAGCCAATTTTAAATATCACCTCTTTACATTTTTTCTTTTAGGTTGCTACAAAATTTATCTCAACGCCTCATTTCCATACCCGAAAACGAAATTCTAGATCAGGCAGCACAAGCAGCTGCTGCTGCCGCTGCAGTTGCCGCTGCTACTGCAGCTGCTGTTGCTTCTGGTGATTTAAATGCACAAAATGCGGCAGCAACCGCTGCTGCTGCTGCTGCAGCAGCATTAGTTTCATCTACACTGTCGACAGCATCATCTGATTCCTCATCTTCATCTTCTACTAACAGTGACAGCAGTCAAGAGATGGATATTGATATCTTGCAAGTGCAGGAGAACGTGACAGTCGATGCAGATGGTGCCATGATATTTCCATGTACCACATCTTCCGGTGCCGGTCATGTTACATCTTCAACAACAGATGCACAACAAACAAATAACGTTAACAATATTTTGACACCAAACATAGCAACCGTGGCTGCTGCTACAAACACACAATCACAACAACTAGCACATGAAACGCCTCAAAATTTCAATAACATAAATAGCAATGATTGTCAACAACAACAGCAACGTTTGTCCAACAATCCGCTTTGGTGGCGAGAGAATCTCAACTTGGACAAATCGAAGCTGATATTGATCGGTTTTAGCAAAGGTTGCGTCGTGCTCAATCAAGTGAGTCGCATTCTATGTAAAAATCGTACAATTGCGACAACTTGCAAACAACACAGCTTTTGTTACTTATGCTCTGTCACCGAATTAAACTGATATTGTTAAACATTTTTTCATTTCAATCACTAGCTGGGTTGTCAAGTGAAACATACAGCCATGGACACATAAATAGCACAAATGTCAACTTATTTTTTAAACGTTTCGTTTGAACCTAATAATGCATATATTAACTGTAGTTATTATTATTATTTACGGTTACTTACTTTTATTTGCTCAGGTCATCTCTTTCTGTATAGGCATGTACGATCTGCTGTGGTCATATAAATAGCACACATGTAAGATGGTGAATAAAAGTTAAAAATATCGGGTGTTTGTAAAAATTGTAGAGTTTTATTCGGTTAATTTCGCCGATTCTAAATGAAATAAATGAAATAAATAAAATGGGTCGTGGCAAACATTGCACTCCGGAAAAAAGGTCTATAATTGACGAACTAAGTGAATAAGCAAAAAACCATCTGAAATCGCGGATATTCTCAAAATTTCGCCAAAAATGGTCTATAATGCACTCAAGCTGGTTACATCAAATGGTTAAAATAATTTCGAGAATAAGCCGCGCAATCCTAGACGTAAAACCAGCTCTTCCACTGATTTATTGTTCTGAATGACTTTAGTTCGCAAAAGTAAGGCTGATCCTTTCAAGACAGCAAAGCAAATTATGAGAGAAATAAATGAAGAAAATAACCTTAATGTTGCAAGAAAACTAGTATCTAGGACTAGTATCTAGTATCTAGTATCTAGACTACATGAAGCTAATCTTTATAGACGCATTAGCAGAAGAAAGCCGCTCTGAACCAAAAAAAATTTAAAGTATCGGTTAGCGTTTGCAAGGGCCCATGTGAATAAAGAAGACCAGTTTTGTAAGAACGTGCTCTGGACTGACAAAACTAAATTTAATAGGGTTGAACCAGATGGAAAAACTTTTGTTCGGCGCCCCAAACGCCAAGAGTTGAATCTGAAGTATACAAAAAAATCCTTAAAGCATGGATGAGGGAATTTAATGACTGGGGAGCTTTTTCTTGGCACGGCGTTGGGCCAATTTTTCGTATACCAGGAATAATGGACAAAAATATGTATTTAGATATTCTTAATAACCAGATGGAACCATTTGCATTTGAGAACATGCCTATTAGGTGAATTTTTATGCACTCTAATGATCCAAAACACACAGCAAAGGTTGTGATTGATTGGCTAAAAAAGGAAAAAATAAATAAATTTGATTGGCCGGCTCAAAGCCCAGACCTCAATCCCATAGAAAATTTATGGAATGATGTGAAGGTCAGCATAAGCAACCAAAATTTCGAAATTAAGATGAGTTATGGAGTGGAATTGAGAAGGCTTGGTACTCTATTCCGAAGGATTGGGTCAGGAAGCTTGTGGAGAGTATGGGACGAAGAAGTCGGGCTGTTTTGAACAATTCGTGATACAGTACCAAGTACTAGTAAACATATTCGTAAGCTCATTGTAAAATAAAAATAAATCACTCATAAATCACACATCATAAAATCAATAAAAATAAATGTCTTCTTTTCAGAATCCAACTTGTGCTATTTATACGTCCACTTCAGCTAAGGAACAATTTCATATTTTTCATTAATTTTTTAATTCGTAGTTACAAAGTTACTACTGATTTTAAGTTTATAATGTTTAAACTCAAATACCATGAAATAAATTCTTGTTATTCTCCATGTATTTTATTTAAATTTATGTGAAACACCCTACATGTATTTTTGTGCTATTTATGTGTCCACGGCTGTATCTAACCATTTTATATATTATGATTATTTCAATGCATATTTATTTTTGTTGTTGTTCCTTTGCAGTTTATTTATGAGTTTCATTATTTGAAAACCTTAACACCTGACGATAGCACAATGATACGCTTGCTTTCCCGCATCACCGACATGTATTGGTTGGACGGTGGTCACGGTGGTCAAAAAAATACTTGGATAACTTCGCGTAGTCTATTGGAGACACTAACGCGTATGGGTATGCTTTTAACTTCTGTAAAATAATCATGAAAGTCATTAATATAACTTATATTTTGTGTTGCAGGCATGAACATACATGTTCATTTGACGCCCTATCAAGTACAAGACGATCGACGTCCTTGGATACGGAAGGAGGAGAAAATATTTACAGATTTGCTGCGTCGCTTGGGTGCACCGATAACTCGACATCTACACTATGACAGTCAGACGGCAAACTTGATGACACACTTTGAAGTGTTGCAGGCATTCTGTCAACACATACATGCGCTTCAGCAACAACAGCAGCAAAGTGGACAACAACAATCACAACAGCAACCCATTCCAAATGAACAATCGTCGTTGCAACAACAAAATCCACAGCAACTGCAGAATACCAGCAGCACAGTAAAACTTACAGCGGAAAACTGCACCGAAGAGAAGTGACAACGACGTCGTGCAACCGTTATGCGAAAAACAACAGCATTAAGACAGAAGCAACTACAACAAATGCAGCTTAATGCAGCAGCTGGCACAACGCGAACAACAAGAAATCTCCCCATGATGGGAACCGCTGTAGCTACTGGCAATAGAGCTTCAACATCGGCTGCTGCAGCTGGTGCTCGAACGGCAACAACAATATCGATTGTAAATAGTCATCAAGGCCATCACCAACATAATCATCACCATCATCACCAGCATAATCATCACCAATGTAGGTCGAAGCGTAGAATTCACAAATTTTATTCCACTCTCTGTCGTTAGTAGAATCCGACAAGTGATCAAGTTGTTTGTTTTGGTCTTTTAATTGAATATTTATGAAATGCCAGCAAATGGTTTGTTTTTATTTAAAATTAAATGTTATTTCAGTTTAAGTTTCTACACTTAAACCCAGTCCCACCTCCTAGCCATAAACCGAACTCCGTTCATGAACAAAGCTTTCTGTTGTTACTCTCCCAGTGCAATAAATTATTTTTTATACATTTTAAATTTGTTTCTAATTTAATTTAAAATATTCTTTGTTAAAATAATATTTGTTAAAAAATTACTCTATTTCGAACATTGGTTCTTAAGTAATCCTTCGCGGGTGTTTGAAACAAATTTTTAAAAATTAAATTTTTCAAAACTAAAGCTTAATAGTCCAAGGATTATAAGTGAACTGTATCTACAGATAGTAATAGTCTAGGAAACAAAGGCTATTAGAATCAATTACTTCTCAGAGCTTCTTTAAAAATGTGGTCGATGTCAGCTTCGACTAAATTAGCTTATCTGAGTTTATTCAACACAATTACCTTGGAGTTTCAGTGCACTTTGAAGCTTTTATGGTGCCAAAAGCAAGCTTAGGAAATGCAATAGGATTGCTTGGGTTTGACTTAACCCCAAAGGTTGTTTTAAAGCATACTTTTTGATTTATGACATGTTAAAAATAGTTATGACAATTACTTTTTTTTTAACACATTTGTCAAAAAAGATGTGTATAAAGATAACTCCGTCCGTCTGTTTGGATTAATTATTACAAAAAATATGTACTGATATTTACCAGATGTATGTTATCATGTGCCGCTATGGACAGCAAATTTATTCTTATATGTATGATTTTTATGGATTCAAAATGGTGGAGCTAACTTTGTACACATCAAATGATCTATATTTTTTTTACCTCTTTTTATTCTTCATATTTAATACATACATCATAAGAATAATTTAAATATGAGTACTTAGATTATATTTCGCTAATAGAATTGTGTGCGTTTAGTTTATTTTTGTATGTATGTGAATGTGCGAGTGTGTGGTTCTACTACAACGTCCCCTCATCCACCACTACCTCCCCCCCTCCCCTTCAACCCCTTTAATATAGTCAGAAATAAAATTTTTAACAATTTACAAAGGATTGTACCAGTATTTAATGCGGTACCATTCAGTCACATCTTTAGAATTCACACACCTTAAGATGCATTTAATCAATGCAGCATTGCACTTTTTTTTTAATATAAGTATTACTTAGCAACTAAATTACTAATAAATAAGTTTAAGTTTGAATATTTACTATTAAAAACTGTAGGTATGTGTAAACAGGCACCAGTCGCTTGCCGCCTGTTGGTTCTGTCTTAAATTATACATAAATAGCAATTTATTAAATAAATGATTAATTGATAAAATAAATATATAAAACATAAATCTTTAACAAAACAATTATATGGTGTATTGAACAAAAGAATAAAAATCGTTTTGATGTATACAGATTTGGATTTCTCTTTAGAGAAGCTTAAAAACAAATATATATCATTAAAATTTAAAATGTACCTCTTGTATTTGCAGTTCAAAATTGCGCAAATTGCTTGTTTGTCACGAATTTGTTCTATTTCATAAAATTTGATGCAACAACAAAAACAAAATTGTTTATAGTAAAAACAAAAAAAAATATTAGAAAATATTCAAATTATATATAAAATCAGCATAAAAAAGTTCAATATTTCAATTAAAAAAAAAAAAGAAGTTAAAGAGAGCAAACAAAAATTTATATGTCTTAAAGTATTAAGAAATTATTTGAAAACTGTAAACACAGAAACATACGATATGAAGTTTAAAGGTTTATTTTCTCTAAAATATAAATTATAAATATAAAAATAATTTGTCAAATAAATATATAAAATACATATATATATATATATATATTCAGTAAGACTTATAAATGTACGCACATGTTTGTGTTTTATTTATTCAAAAGATTGTAGTGAAAGAAATTGAAAGAGTTTCTCCGCATAAAGATGGATTGACAATTAAGATCTTGAAATTGAGTTAAATTACTGCATCGAAAAGAAACTGCATCACAGTACAGTTGCCCGACTTTTATTTCAGCCCGATTTAATGCCCCTCCCTATCACCGTTCACTAGTCTAATTTTCTACCCGAGTCGAATCAATTGACAAACTCTGATTTCTGCAGTATCATAGTTTGCGAGTCCACATTTTTGCCACATATTCAATTCTGCCAAAGCATCAAAATTTAAAAGTAAAAAAGTAACGTCAGTTTATACAATTTCGTAAAAAAAAAACCAATTTCAATTGGTTCGTGTTTTGTTTTTAATAAAAGTGAACAAATAAAACATTTAATTTCATGTTAATTTTTTTTTTGTTAACCCGTCGTGTGTATACGAAAAATTTCTCTCTTTCGTGCTTACGAAGGTACCCGGGTATCTTCATACAATCTGAATGAAAGAAACTGTATATGAACAACAAAAGTTCCAAAAAACTCATTAAGGTAACATAACAATATACGTGTACATTTTTCAAAAAAAAATTTTTCTTTGTTTGCTTAATGTGTTCTTTATAGTTTGTAGAATATACATACGGCTCAAAATCACCAAGGTTGCAAATTTCAAGATAGGTTTTGTGACAAAAAAGAATTGCAAGCTATAGTTTATACTGTTGCAAAATTTGTATATTAATAAACTTTGACAGGGCGGCGCACAGAATTCTATACTTTTTTAGTAATATTGCTTTTTAGTAAATATTTTAGAGAAAACCATCAATTCGGGAACGTTTTTCCCAGTTTGATAAAATCAACAAAAAACAAAGCACATAATTTAAGCTTTGTTTAATAACAAGTTTATTGTGTATCCATACAAAATCATCTACAAGCAAAATGCGGCAAAAAATTAAAGAAGTTGCTATTATTGTGCATAAAATTTAAGAAATTTGGAAATATTCAAAACTCTTATAATCGAATTAACGTCACCTGAACTGAATGAAAGTTCTGTAATATACTAAATTATGTTTTTCTACAAAAAAAAAACTCAATTTATGTGTATTTTATTGAAATATTTTAATGTTGCCGGAAATGATCAACCGTTCCCGGAATGACAAAAATGTTACCGAAATGATAATATTGATATCATATGGGGCTGTTCATAAATTACGTCACACTTTTAGGGGATGGGGGGCGTTGAACATGTGTGACGAAGTGTGACATAGGGGCAAGAGAAAGGGGAGTAGGTCGTAAGTTTCGTCACAAAAAATTTTTGAATTTAGTCTTTAAAATTTAATTTTATTGTAAGTATTAATTTAATTTTTTAACAATAAAAACCGCACCTAAAAGAACTAACAGATCACAAACCGAAAAGGACAGCTTAAACTATGTTTAAATCGAGCAAAGGTAAAAAAAGGCATTTTAAACACCTTTAACAACTAGCAGCTTCAAAAAACAGGTTTTTTTTTTGCTGAACTGAAGTGTCAATTCTTGCTCTAAAGCAGTCATCGAAAAAAGCTGTTATAACTTTACGTTTAAAGTAAACATCAAAGAGTAATGAAACAACTGAAGCAAACAATTTCCACAATTTGCACAATTGTCGCATATTCAAGTTATAATGTATAACTTTAGTGTTCTTGTTACCGTCAGAAAATCTTTAATTTGTGTTTAGTCCTGTACCAAAAACATTCTCCGAGAGGAAATAAAAATAAACGAACAAGCCATATAGTCATATGAACCATTTAGCTACAAGCTTAAGTGCAAGTGGAATACTAAGAGTGCTAAATGCTTCATATAACTATATGGTTTGTTTATTTTAATTGCTCCTCTCGGAGAATGTTTATATTTTTGTATCAAAATCAGGGGGATTCAATAAAGAACAAGATAAAATCATATTTTTTTTTAAATATGGCTTGAAATATAAAAAAATACTTGTAAAAGTTTTGACTTACCGTTTTTAACAAAAAAATCAAAAAAATTGTTGATCCTGAATATCTCACAGACTAAACATAATAAAAAATGCCCAACTGAAAAGCCTGTTTAATTTTTTATAAGTTTTTTCTTTTTGCTCGGCTTTAAGTGATTTGTATTCTAGAACATAAAAACAGGATCAAAGTCCTAAAAACACAAAAAATCTGAGGCCAACTAAAAAAAAAATTCAATTTCATAACAAGGGAAGAACGCTTAAACAGTATGAGCTATCAAAGTTCGTGTATCACGAAAAAGTTGCGAAATTGTTGACCAGTGTTGTCATTCAGATAACGCCACAGTTATTTCGGGAACGTGCCATCATGTCCGGGAGCGTTACCGAATCGCTTTAATTATACGGATGCCATCTAGAATGCGACCTGACTTTGTCAATAGAAAAATATTTGAGGTTACTTTGTTATTTCGTGTCGTAAGAAAGAATTTCATCAATAATTAAATGTATCAAATACGTTCACGAATTGACGGTCTATTGATGTACGCTCTACGAATAATGAATTGAAAGGTACTTACCACTTAGATATAATTTATTTGACGATAAATGTTTTCTTCCTGAACTGGCGTTTGACACCGAATGGCTGTGTTCACTTAAAATTATTTTTCTTCGATTATCAATGCGTTCACTGAAATAACTATCCTACAAACCATTTTTGCATTTTTATAATACGAAATAAATAATATTTTAGTATCCTTTTCAAAACTAGATTTTGTATAAAAAATACGGTATAGTAAGTAATGACAGATGTTTAATACCTTGAATTTTTCAAATATATTTCGGACTTGTTGAAGATCGTACAGTGTTGGACAAAACATATTGGACAATATTAGTAGATTTGATAAATCAACAAAATCTATGAAACTAATAATGAAGTGTAGCACCAATTGTTTTAAAATTACAAGAATGTTTGTGTGTTTGATAAAAAAACAGGAATTAAGTTTATTAAAATCAAATAAAATTAAAAACTTATTCAACGAAAACAAAAATGTCAAAAATTCACACGACAAAACATAGTGGACTAAACTATTATATTAATATTTGGTGGAAAATCCTTTATTTTCAAGCACGGCCTTGCATGTTTTTGTCATGGAAGCAATCAGGTTATCTATTGTTTTCACGTCTATAGACTTCCAAGCATCTTCTATGGCCTTGAAAAGCTTATTTTTATCTCCACCCACTCCTTTGCGATTTATCCTTCTGTTAACACTTTCTCAGAGGTTTTCGATCGGGTTAAGGTCTGGGGATTGTGCTGGCCACTCCATAAAGTTTATTTTCTTTGTTCTAATTCAATCTTTGACACACCTTGCTGTGTACTTTGGGTCATTGTCTTGTTGGAATTGCCATGACAGGGGCATATTCCACTCTGCGTAAGGGAACATGAAATTTTTCAAAATGTTTTGGTACATAAACCTGTCCATGATAACATTTTTTCTATGGAGGGGCCCGAAACCATTCCCAGAAAAAGATCCCCAGACCATTACATTGCCGCCTCCGTGCTTTACAGCCCCTTTACAGTATAAAGGATCTAGTTTTTTGTTAGACAGTATACTGAACAGTATACTGACAGAATGCTTCAAGTTAAACTTGGATTCGTCTAAAAATAAAACTGTTTTCCACTTATTTTCGGACTAATTGATTGCTCCCTGGCAAATTTTAAGCGAGCCAGTCGATTTTTACGTGAAATAAATGGCTTTTTTCAGCACGGTAACTTTTTAGTTCAGCATCTCAGGCCCTTCTCTGAACTGGCCTGCTACTTATTGTGAGCTTAAGTGCATTCACAATACCAACAGCCAATTTTTCCAGATGTTTCTTAAGTTTTCTGACAATTCTCGTGTCATCCCTCGAATTTGTACACCTTGGTCGGCCTCCACAGTGAGTGGTTGCAACTCTGCCCGAGGTCTTAAAAGTTTTTATAATGAAAACCTTTTGAAAATATATTTTTGAGGTAAACCATTAAGAAACTCTCTTATAATTAACCTTTTGAATTCTGCGTTGTATTTTGACCGAGCCATCTTAAAATCAATTCTAAAAATAAAAGCTAAGCTAGTAAATATTCAATATTAACTTCGTCATCGCCTACCTTCTTCTTATTAATGTTACTGGGCCACTGACTAAAGGAGAATAATAAAAAAAAACTCGTTATTCACTTGTTACAATACTCTCATTTCAGAATTGTAACGGAACAATTACAGCTCAATTTCGACAACATTGTAAGCAGTCCAATATGTTTTGTCGCATGCATTTCTGATAGCATGATTTCTCTGAGCCTCACATGGAAAGATAAAACAACAAAACGCCAAGTGACATTTTTTTTGTTTGCTTTGCCCTTGACGTTTCATATTTATTTATTGATCTTATACTATCGGAGTCTATATAGATAAAATAAAAAAAAAAAACATACTTTTTTTTCAGTCCAATATGTTTTGTCCAACACTGTATATTAGGACGCGTTCCCGAAATGACTTTCCATGCATGTATATTAATTTAATTTAAAATTTACTTTGTTAATAAATTATATTGTTTGATGGACAGACCAAAAAGGTTAGTTGTAGTATTTTATTAATTTTCTTTTCTAAATTAAATCAAGATTGAAGACATTAAATTGCTAGCAAAGCCCATTCTGCGCCTTGATGATTTTAAGCCATACATGTTTTTAGAGCGATTACTAGCATTGCAGATTAAATAATAGTAAGTGTTATGAAACGATAATTTTAAAAATATATGTCGAATTTCGAAAAATAAAAACTTTAAACGCGATTTCCTCGAAACTAGTTTTTTTTTTAACTCGAAATCTATTGGTTCAATTTCAATGAATCTTAGTGTATTTTGTCCTTTAAGCAACCCCCCTAAATTCCAGTATCTATTCTTTTTTTTTTATAGACAAAAAAGCGCACGAAAATCTATCTCTTTTTTTAACTTTTTACTCTAACTTTGGCCATAATTTAAAAAAAACCCCCAGGGGTCTTGCCTAGGGTAAATGCGTAGGGTAGGGTTATTAGGTAAATAATAATGCCGAATTATTTGTCTGCACTTTAAAATGACATTTGATTTTTTTGTTTCAGATACATGGGAAAGGCCATGTCCATCGAACCGTTTTGAATGTATTTTTTTAAATGTGCCCTCTATATAAAAGCAAAGAGTATATCGCTACCTTAATGTAGAAAGGCCCTAACTCAATTTTTTTTAACATTATAGGGGGGAAAAAAAACTTGTTAAAGAACAAAGTTCTGCAATTTCTGCAGTAAAAAGAATTGTTCATTGCTACATCACTTATAGGTTTTAATAAAAAAATTTGTTTGTAAAAAATTCGAAACTACAGAACTTTATTTTTTATAAATTTTGAGTTAGGTTAATTTTTTTTATTGAGTTAGGGCCTTTTGAGTTAGGGCCTTTCTATATTAAGGTAACGATATATATAGCAGAGGCTTTAATTCGCTCTTTCAAATTTTGAGTAGCAAATCCTGATATAATTTGATTAATCCCGAGGCAATGAATATATATATAACAGAGAATTTATTTCGCTCTGAAGTTTAACATGACTCCAAATGTAGCAAGCAAATGAAGAAATTTCGAATTTTTGTTTTCGAAAGCGGAAACAATCTGCGCAGAACAATGGGCGCATTCAGCGTAGTAAACTGTTGTGAATTATTATGGTAGCAATACTTTAGTGAGCGATGTTTTTCTCTGAATGTGTTGTTACTCTAAGCGTCAGGAAAGTTGTCAAAGTTTAGAATTTAGAGTCAAAGTTTAACCCAAAACTTTCCTTAAAAAAAGGAAAGATTATATTTATCTCATTATTTCACCATTCATTCTCTAACGCTCAAGCTTTCAGGTAGGTGCATGCTTTCGCATTGATCAGTCGTGTTGTTATTCAAGGCGTTCTTTGAAAAAACATAAACTTCTAACTACATTTTTTAAGGTGTACCAGTTAAAGGTTAAAGCACTCAACAGTTGAGTTCAGGTAGCATCGAATTTTTTCGCTCGATTAAATGGCGTCCGCTACCTGATCAGTTTTAGTGAGTGCTCAAATAATTGTACAATTCAGCGAATTTTACATAACTGTTGCCAACTGTTGACTACGCTGAATGCGCCCAATGTGTGCGGAAGCGATGCCGATATTTGTGCAGCCACCGCCTTGATTGTTGTGTTGGTTTTTTCTATTGAAATTTTTTCCTGCACAATGCCATATCGCTATTTTTCGATATTTTGAGTTTAGTCGTTATTCCTTGTCGCCACAGTATTTATGCCAGTTCCAGGTATTTGTATATTTGAAAATATAAAATGATTTTTTTCAATATTTCTACAATGAGTACATGAATATTTTTTACATCAAATAGAAAATTTTTGATTTAACCAATTTATGATATTTTCAAATAACTTGGATAAATTAATTTTTTAATTTTTTTAATTTTTTATCTGCTTTTGCTTGCATAGATTAAGGGGTTACATGACATTGGCAGTTTTTTGAAATCGCTTTTTTTTAGTAATTTTGTATTTTAGTAAATATTCTTAAGATTCTAAGAAAAAATTTCATGAAAAATTCCTACGGGTTCAAAAGTTACAGCCGGATTAGTAAGAGCGCATTTTTAATTTTTGCGCTACCTACGTACGGCAGCTGGTATATACTTGTTTTACTTGCTACCTCACTTTTAGTGGTCGTTATTTCGTACCTATTTGAAGGGTGAAGCCCGAATTGCTAAACGATTGCAAAAAACTGTAAGAAACAGCGCAACACAAGATAACGAAGGCATACAGTACGAAGCAGGCATGGCAGATTGAAGGTAACCATTTTTTTCTTTGTTCACAAACTTTGAATGCGTTTATCTCGAAACCATGTTTTTCGTACTGGTTGCGGCAACAGCGGGTTAATTTTTTGACGAAATTTTTTTTTGTATTTTTTTTAAGCTTGATTCGCTATGTATGACACGAGCTTTTTTTTAAATTTTTTTTTTTTGATTTTTTATGAATTTTTAAAGTCAATATTTTTTTCGAAAAAACACTTTCAAATTTGGACATCACCAAAAATTGAAAAAAATTTAAAAAAAAGCTCGTGTCATACGATAACCAATTTTGTTAAGATTTAAAAAAGTCATTTTTTTCCAGACCGGACAATTTTTGCAACTCCCAGCGCTGCAACCACGAGGCCCCGTTTTTTTCTCTGCCGCCAGTTTGGAGCTCTATGTTGGAGTGAAAAATATATTTTTTGAATTTTTTTTCTTGTAATTTGTTCAATTCTCTACAATAATAATTCAAAAATAATAATTTTTCTGCATTCACAATACCTCCAAAATAATAATTTTTAAAAATAATTTTGGAAAAATGTGTGTTTTTGACTGAGTTATGAATTTTTAAAACAAGGTCTGTTTTCTCTGCCGCGAATGTCATGTCCCGCCTTAATTTCAATTTCCCAATTTGATATTTGCAAGTTTAAAAGGTTTTCAATCAACTTGCATGTATTGAATTGAGAAGTTGAAGTATAAAATGTTTTAAATTATCGGAACTTGATTGAATTTATTGTATTTTCAAATAAATTGGAATAAATAACATGTTTTTTTTTTGCCTGGCTTGCTTGTTGCATGCATTTATTTCAATATGCCAATTAGATATTTGCAAGATTCAGGTATTTCTATTTTTCAATACTTCTATGTTAATTAATTTTTTTAAGTCAAATAAATGTTAAAATAAATAAATAAAATGTTGCATTTAGTCCAATTTCTTTTATTTTCAATAAATTGGAATAAATGTGGCAAATACATCAATTTAGGTAAACAATTTCGTTTATAACAGAATAAATTAAAGCAGCGAATTTTCAAAAAAAAAAAAAAAAGAAAAATAATGCGCCGCCGCTAGCCAGCTTTGAATCCGGACATTTTATTAATTATAAGGCAAACACGTTAACCAGTCGACCACAACTCAATTGATAAATTTCTTTCTTAATAACAAATAAGAGCAAGTTTGATAAAATTAAATTAAAATTTTTTCAAACAAATTTAAATACGCTGAAAAGAACGTGTTGCAAGGAAAATATTTCATTTATATTCGTGCATGTATAAAATACAAATTTATTTCAACTTCCCAATTAGATATTTGCAACTTTCAAAGCTTTTGTATTAACTTGCAGGTATTTAATTGACAAATTGAAGTATGCAAAAATAGATTCCATTCTCGCTTCTATTAAAGTTAATTTGGAATACGTTCTCACCACGCTTCTTCCGAAATTGATTTCGAATAAGTTCAATTCTTGCTTCCCTCTGAGTTCAAATATAATTCTTATTCTTCGTTGCGCAATTTTAACACGGATTTTCGAATTAAACGTTTAATTAAAAATTATAAGAACGTGCCAAGTATATTTTTCCAATTCCATATTTTTCGTGATTCTTTTCAGTTGAACGTTTTCATCGGGAGTGAAAGTTCATGATAGTTTAATTGTGAAAAGCTTTTTAATTGTGTTTAATTCACTAGAATCTGGAGCAGGATCTAAGTTTGTAAGTAATTTAATTTAATAAAAAATTATATACAATTATCATAAGAATCTTAATTCTGAATTGGTTATTAAACAGCAAAAGGTTTTGCTAAACAAAATATCAGAACACACATTACTTTTAAGCGAATATGTCATAAAGTATAGAGCAGTTGATCAGTGGAAGAAATGGTTTCCCATCAAGAATATAGAAGACTACTCAACTCAATTTGCACAAATTGAAGTTATGTTTTCACAGGGTAATTCGTTTCGTATATAATCTCCGCATTCATGATCACATCTCTGAATACGTTATAGATTTCATTGGTAGGAGTTTTGATAGTTTTGTAAGGTTGCGCACTCTACTACTGCTCTATAAAATAATTCGTTTTAACGCTCCGTTATATCTAGTTAGCAAATTCATATTTTCGAGTTCAAGTAGAACGTGAACACTGTTAAGTCCTGCTTTTTTTTTCTATTATGGAAAGATCGTCGAACGTACTATGACGTGCTTGTAGGCTTTGGAATACCGTCCTTCCTTACAGAGAACGTCATTTCTCGTTGAATGTTAGTCAATTTAAGGCCGCTTTGGAACGCAAATTATGAAACTCTATTATAATTGTCTAGAAATTCTAACGATATTTTATCTAAATATTTGTTAATTCAAATTGATTTAATTAATTAAATATTTGTTTTTTTTAATACTTTTCTTTGCTGTTGCTGGTGATATTTAGGTTGTGTCTATATTAAGTTTACCCTTTATTCGTGCTGGGCGGGCCTTAGTTATATATATATATATATATATATATATACATATGTACATTTATATTTATAATTTATATATATAAATTTATTTTTACAGGATTAACATATGTTAGTTCTATTGTATTATTAAATTTCATTGAACATTTTAGTTTTTGGTTTCTGCCATCTGTAATTTCTGTACAATAATTAGGCTAATTCGTGGCTCATCGTTGTATTATTGAATTAAATAAATAAATAAAAATATGGAAGATCTTGAAAACTTGAACAAATCGATGAATCCCACACAATCAAACTCTCTGGTAAAATACGGACAAAATAATTTGAAGAAACATATAATTATTTTGCTTACACACAATTACAGGTGAATTGCATCAAAAAGATTTTGGGACCAAATTGGACTCCAAACAAATTTTACAAAACTGTTTGCAGAAACTATTATAGTGGATTTTAAAGTCTTTCAAAGAATTCAACAATATTTGGGAAATTTTGTTCAGTATTTTTTTTATTTTTTTTTTTTTATTGAATGTTAAAAAAATTATAACAATGTCTTATTTTAAGGAGTTATTAAAGATTGCATTGAGGCTGATGATGATAAAAGCGTTGCAAAAAACTTTTAAAGCAGCTAAAAATAAGCATTTTAAAAATATATGTATTAAAAAAGCAATGAAATAAACGTATTATTATTTGCAGTTTCGTTTCAATATGTTTATTTATGGTTCTTTTAATAAATTAAAAAATTTCCTTTATAACGTTTAGTTGTAGAGAGAGATTTATAAAAAGAATTGATTAAAATTTTTAACTTTTTCCCATGGCTCCCACACAGAAGTAGCTATTTATTGACACCGAGAGAAGCGAGAGCAGAACTGCTTCCCATTTAACTCCAATGGAAGATAATAAAGAAGTACTTTTAGGTGGGCTTCGAAAAAAGCGAGTTCTTGTTGAACTTCTGCTTTAGCAAGATTAGAAGTGGTCGACTGGGTCGACTTCAATAGCAGCGAAAATGAAAGTACTTCTTGTTTCGTTTCTATTACAGCTGAATGAGAAATTGAATGGTTCCCATAGAAACGAAAGTAGCACTACTACTAAAAATAGTATTGGCCGGAATCGTAATTGGAACAACTTGCGGCTGTAAAAAAGTACTTCTAGAACTTATTTCATATCGACTCCGAACGGCTCATGAATTCAAGAAGCTTTGCATGGCATTTTTTAAAGGTTTGCAATCGTGTACAGAGATACCGACCTATCAGAAATACTATTCCAATTGAAAAATATTGTATAAGATGGTATCTGAACCCGAGTCTACCGCTGTTCTTTGGCATAGAGGCCACGCAGCCGAAGGAAACTTTTTATGCACCTTCTTTCAAAAAAAATATATGCATGTTCTTTCCTAAGGCCCAGTTAACCCATTTGAACCAAAGACCTTTAAAACATTAAATGAAATGTATCAAATAGAGTAACGGTAGCTTTAATAACTTTTAAAGTGAAATAAACTGTTTTTTTATTTTTTTTCCCTGCATTTATTTTGAATATAATTAAGTTAAAATTAAATGAGTTTGACCCACAATTTTTGTTCTACTATAATGTCTGCATTGGATTTTAATGCTACTTTATAATTAAATTGTTTGGTAAAAACTTACAAGCTAGTCTATAAACAATCAGTACGAATGCGAGTGTGAAATATATCTAAAACATTAACTTGAATAAATACAGATTCGTTAGCGTGCTTATTTTTGTGGCCAATAGCCCCAATAGTCAAGGCCAATTTAACCATTCAATAGGGCTGTACTACCAATTTTAATTTAGCTATAACAATTAAAGAATTAATAATTATATTTCAAGATTCTCTTGCGTTTCAAATACTCTTGTATAGTGATGTATTTTAATGCAGCAAAGGGGTAATTCTAATTTAGCCAACTTTCGTCCTTATAACTCGACTTTGACTGTTATGGCTTCGGTTACAGAATCATATCCGTGCTCTGTTTAAATTGACTTAATGTGAAATTTTTACATAACTTTCGCAGTAATAAAATTAATTTTAAATCCTATTATGTACATTTGTTTTTACATTGAGTTGTGTTCCACTCATCGCTGCCGTCACAGCAATCGCAAACACCATCGTTTACACGGCTACTCAGCACATACAAGTCGCGTCCTCGTCCTGTTATATGCCGTTTTTGATATTTACAATAGAAGCGACCATTAGCACATGCATTTGTGCTGGGCTCATCGCTGCCATCGCCAACACAATCGCAGAAATCGTCATTGACGTAGGCAAACAGTATCTCCTTACTGCCATCCAAACACTTGAACTTGCCATCAAAGTTAGGTTTGTAGGCGTCAAAATCGAAGAGACGTGTACCACTTGAAAAGCAACAACACATACCATGTTTATTAATCTTTTGGTGTATTATAATAATAAAATATACCGTATTATTTTAATCGCTTCATCTTCTTCTTCTGGCCCGTGCTGAACATCCCCCTCACCAATGACCACATGAGCAGCATCAGATCGCCGAGCACTGGGAGGAATCTGCTGCTTATGCTGATTCTTAAGTGATAGCACGGTACTTTCGAGACTGAAGGGAGTGCTTGAGTTGGGCAGCTGATTAATGGAGAATGCCTGATAAATAAAGAAAACAATTCCCAGCAAAAAGATTCCTATAAGCAACATTTTGGATTTTTGCTTGTAGAAAGGCTTATAGTAGATGTTTTCGCGTTTAACCCACGTCTTCTTCATGGTTTTTTGGCGGGTTATACGTGAGTGTAAACTTATTTAATAATTGTTTAACAAATGGATATATTTATGGAACTGTTTATTTGCAATATAACAATAAATGAACAACAAATTAATCGCCACCAGTCCAAAAAATCTGTCAACGTTTCTCTGTCAGAATTAATGAGAGAGCAGAACGGTCGTTAAGGTTTTCACGACTTTACGTTGGCAGTTCAGATATAACGTAGTGGATGCTTACACTCGTGAATACTTGACAGTCAAGTCTTGAGTTTATCCTTGGGTCCACACGTTCAAGTAATCACTTGCAAGTAGAGAATATATATTGGGTGGTGTAAATAGAAACTGAGTAAACACTCTAGGAGGATTATCTTCAGGAGTGTTTCGTTCAGAGTGAAAATTCAATTCGGTATGAATAAAAATTTCCTCTATGATAAAATAGGTGCTTTAGATTTAAACATATTAAAATATTAAATCGCAAAGATCATTTTTGATTAAATCAGCAGGCGACAGTAAATGCACAAGAGCAATGTACAAGTGTAGATATTTAGTTTCCTTATTATTTTCGAGACATTACTCATACGCACTTTCATTAAACATTTCTGACTGCATATTTGTACACATAGAAAACCCTCACCCAAATAGCACATGGAGGCAGGTAGCCACCACCCTCAACTTTTCTTGAGTACTCACTCGAGCAGAGCTTCCAAATTTTAACTTTATTCACACCAAAGTTGAGAGCCCTCTCAAATATCAAAAAGAAGGAGTGGAGTATTTTCGTTAAGCTTAACGAAAGTAGACTTTACTCACGCCAAATTGAGTGTTCCCTCAAAAAACATGAGTGAACACTCGCACTTAGTTTTTATTCACACCACCCATTATTTTATTGTGCCATAATACTAAAATGAGTGTTCTTATTTGGATGCAGAAACCGCCATTAAATAACGTCAAAAAGGAGGACAGTCCTTGTTGTTAAGGGATTTTTTTCTTCTACCAATTTCCGCCCTTGTTATGGCGACTTCTGTATTTTCTTTCATACTTTGGCCAAATGTTACAGAATTGAATAATAACAAATAGAAGATGACATCGCCGAAGTCGAAGCAACATTAGAACTACTTTGCTAAGTTGCCAACCGAGTGCAGCGCTGTCAGAATGGTGTAATAGTCAATGTTTGCGGTGTCCATTCTATATTATATTATTCAACGGTTACAATTTTAGTTAAACTATAATAATGTAACATTAGGGGTATTCACAATGTGGTGTATTTGCCCTTGTATTGTGTATTTTTGCTTAATTTGAAAATTGAAGTTAATTTTGAAAATTTGCTCAAACATAATACACTTTGCCGGAAATACAACCCTGAAAAAATACAACAATAATCCCCTATTTTATTCTTTGTAAATTTATTTATAGTTCTGTTTCCGTACTCGATTGTAGTAACTTGCAATGTGCTAGAACGTGTTTCCGTACTAGCTAGAAGAACAAGCATAAAACCGCTCTCTCGAGCTCGAAAGTTGCCCGAAGTGTGCTAAAAGAAATTTGTCCCAGCTACATAACAACAAGCATCAAGAAGAACAAGCAAATGTCAATTTGTCGTTCGTTGTTTGGTTATGTTGTGCGATAAAAAACAAATTTACAAATTGTGAAATATCAATAAATATCAATACATATAAATAAATATAAAATATCAAGTTAAAATTGGCGTCGTTTGCATTTGTAAAAAGTTAAAATAGGCGCTGTTTACATTTGATAGGCAATCTGTTGATAGCTGTTTACGTGCTTGAAACTTGCTAGAAGTCGTTTCCGTACTTTTGACACTATTCTCAAATTTCATTTTACTCTCTCACATTGAACTTTACTCGACTTTTATTCGAAAATGTGTACGGAAACATACCTTATGTATTTGGTCAGCTGAAGACAAATCCATTTCAAGGCAACATAGACGAAGCAAGTGGCTGCGCTGCAAGTTTTTCACTTAGCTTAGGTTGTTATTTTCAAACAAACTATAAACAAAATTATTTCTGCAAAAATAGATGAGTTTACTAAAGGTACTTTCACAATAGGGGTATTCACGATGTGATGTATTTATGATAAATTTTTACAAAATTTACAATATTAAAAACTTATTGTGAGCGAACCTTCAATAAAGTCTTGTATTTTTAAAATCATCTGATTTGTTTCTACTTTTGTTTAAAAATATGAATTAAAATGCCTAAAATATAATGAAAAAATTTGAATGAAACACTAATAATGTTGCATTTTTTAAATGAACTCACATCACAGCTAGTAGCTTTCTCGATGTTGAGTAGAACTGCTTTTGCGATCAGCTAATCACATACACAACAAAATTTCCAAAGAATACAATAGGGTTTCGTCATTGTATTTTTGCTACAGGGTTGTATTTTGAACACTGTGTATTTTGTTTTTGTAATTTTACAAAATTTACTACAAATATCAAAAATATACAATACAAGGGCAAATACACCACATCGTGAATACCCCTAATATGTTGTTAATATGGTATATTTTGTTAAAGTTTATCAAAAATACACCACATCGGCAATTCCCCTATTGTATTTCGTTTGTATTTTAGAAAAGTGCCTTATAGTTTAACATTGCCTTATACAGAATTTTAACCGGATAGCAGCTAATAGGTAAAGTATTAAATTACTATAATAAGACGATTAAGAAAATATATTATGCAAGGAATCTGTCTTGAAAATTTTAGCTCATATATCTAATAGTGTGGAAAATTTTTACAAAGTTACTGTTTAGTTAATTTCCTTGGTGCAACAATTTACATCATGCAAGTACGATTAACAAAGCACAACCGGCTTTTTCCATCGTTCAACATAGTTTTGACGACATCCGAAGACGAGGACAAATCAAAACTTTTAATTAAACAATATGCAAGAGTTTTACCTTGCTGTGTAAACAGTATAATAGGAATAAATTAAATCAGAAATTGGCA
This sequence comes from Coremacera marginata, assembly GCA_914767935.1. Classification (NCBI taxonomy): domain Eukaryota; kingdom Metazoa; phylum Arthropoda; class Insecta; order Diptera; family Sciomyzidae; genus Coremacera; species Coremacera marginata. Next base: position 142,643,339 of record OU612043.1, on the reverse strand, counting down.
CAGGATACAGGCGCAAATAAAGGGTGGTTACATTTTAAGGGCCGATGTTGATTTTGAATAATACACAAATTATTTAGGAAATTATTGTCATTTCTTTTTATTATGATAATATTGGCATGATTCAATTGTTGTTCGTTTGTATTTTCGATGGCGCTGAGGCGTAAGTGAGGTTTTATGCCGTTAATGTGCCGAATTATCTCATCCTTTAGCTCTTGAATTGTTGCTGGCTTATCGACGTACACATTTTCTTTCAAATAACCCCAAAGAAAGCAGTCCAACGGTGTCAAATCACATGATCTTGGCGGCCAATTGACATCGCCACCACGTGAGATAACACGGCCATTGAATTTGTCGCGCAAAAGAGTCATTGTTTTGTTAGCTGTGTGGCAAGTGGCACCGTCCTGTTGAAACCACATATCGTCCACATCCATATCTTCCAATTCGGGCCATAAAAAGTTCGTTATCATCTCACGATAGCGAACACTATTCACAGTAACTGCCTGACGGCTCTTCAGCCACACTATCGCGAACAGCAGCAATATTTTCTGCAGTACGAGCTGTACGAGCATGCACTGGTGTTTTCACATCTCCTTTAGACTCGGTTTGCTCAAATTTTTGCACGATTTTTCCGATTGTACGCACATTTCGACGATTAAATTGACCGAAAAAATCACGAAGTGCACGATATGCATTTTGATTTGAACGCCCATTTTCATAATAAGCCTGAATAAGTTTAACGAGTTGCTCGATTGTGTATCTTTCCATTGTTCAAATTGAGTTAGTCTGAAATTGAGAAATGTCAAATAGGCATAGAAGTGTGGTTAATATTTTGAATGTACTTTAATCACTTTTGTTGTTTTACTTTTTATAGTAAATCTCCATTAATTTTTTTAGGAGTTCATGAAAATTTCTGTACCAAATTTGCATTGGAGCATTAAATGGTCACGTACGTACACCAAATTCAACTTTTTTATGTTATTTTCTGATGCCTTGTTTTAGATACGTTACTTAGACACTCCATGTATTCATTTTATTTAATTGTTTGCAGATTTTTCTTTGATTATGTACAAACTAAATCGATGTCTATATTAAGGGGGAAAAATATAAAAATGCGCATCGTTATATTTTTTAACAATTTTTTATTATCTTGTCACGTACAGACATATCATGTCTCATGTCACATGTCTGACAGAGTTGACGTTAGTAGTATATATTTGTAGTTATTTAATAGTTAAACAGGGTTTTGGCTTTGATAGACTATGAATTCGGAACTCTACTGCTTTTTTGTCTGTTTGAATGAAATGATAATTTGAAATTCCAAGTACCGGTTTAACGTTTTCCTATGGCAATACTGACTTTATTTTGTAAGATATGTCTAAAGGCCCTTATAGACGAGCAACTAATCGCAAAACTGATTGAAAAACTGGTCGATTTTTTTTTCTATAGACGCATGGACCAATTTTTCAATTCCAGTACAAAAAGTTTTTCTTTTTGAAAACATCGCGCATATTATATTGAAAATGAATGCAAACAATTTTTTTATTATGAATCTGACGATTAGTTGTTGATTTTGCAACAAACACATCACCAGTTGAAGAACTGAAGTTGATGTGAAATCGCAAAAAATCAAAATTTTTTAATTTTTGCCAACTGATTGATAAACTGGTTGAAAAACTGAAAATAACACCTCAACTCATCTACACACGACTTGTTTTCAACAACCAGCAACCAGTTTATCAACCAGTTTTGCGATTAGTTGGTCGTCTATAGGGCCCTTAAGGCAGCAATGTAAATCACTCGGGTCAAGGTATATTTAACAAGGTGGTGTTGTCTCGGAGCGGTGGGTACCGCAGCTGTCAAACACATACAATATTATAATTTCCAAATTTTGTTATTTGTTTTGCTTTTATTTGTAAAAACCTGGTTTTGACAGGTGCGGTACCTTCAACAAGAGAACATTTTAACTACTAACACTACCTTGTCTTATTATACCATGACTCGGGTTTTGCATGGCAGAATTATAAGTTGGAGTAAAAAGGAAGCCGTATGTCAAAATTGGCGGGTCGAATTTTAGTTTTCTTATTGTTGTTGTTACCTTTATCATTTGACGTTTAGCGCTCCCACAGTTTTGTTGTTGCAAAATTTGTTGTTTGAGCAGCATGATAATAAGATGCAATTATCATGTATTATGCATCTACACTGATCTTTAGGAGTATCTTTCATAATCAAAACGTTTTTTGTCTGAGGTTATAGAAATTTGAAAACCCGAGTTCGAAATAAGGATTTAAATAATTGAAAATAGAAAAAGCTTCTCGAAGGTACAAGGTCAAATAATGTCTCTGCCATTTCCCTTTCATACCCTGTTTCCATATAACTATGTAATCATTAACACTTGGACATGTGTAGACAAAATCCGGTAGATAGTAAAAAGATTTTACTGTTTCATATCGTGAATTCTAATCTGAAATGCTAGATTAGTTAACTTTCTGCTAATCCAATGTCCATCCTACGCGCTATGTCTGTGACCACCGCTTTTTTCTTCCTTGATGATTCAGGAAAGAATCTTAAAGCCTTGTGAACTGCTTTGCATCGAGTTGTACGGAGATTCGATGATAACAGAAGAAGTAAAAGGTTCATTCCAAGGTTGGTTTATAAGGTTGTCGCAGGGCTGATCGCACTCTCTTCTCAGTACCCATAATTGTCAAAACCAGCCAATTTTGCGAATGACTACGAAAGAAAAACGTATGATAATAGAGAGCACTTGCAGCTTTTCTATGAGCTGTCAACTTCGATTTGACAATTATGGGTACTCGCTCTCTCCCTTGCGACAACCTTATAAATCAACCTTGTTTCATTCAAAGTTCATTAATATAGGCTAAGTCACTTGAGAGAAAAGCTCTCTTTTTCCGCCTTTGCTCAAACTGTCAAAGTAACTGTTAGCTAAAAATTGTACAGATTCAGGTTTTTTTTCTTGATTTCCTTTTATCCATTCTGACAGTTTGGTCGTGCTTCTCTCGAGTGACTTAACCTATATTAATGAACCTTGGGTTCATTACTATTTACAGAAACTTCAACTCGCTTTTTAATCCTTTTCAATCTCTGTCTTTAAGTCACACGGCTGCCAATTCACTTTCTGAAGACTATTTCCGTTTTTTCTGGCATAATTCAGCGATTTTCATCGATTCCTTAGGCTGAGGTCAGACGATGATCGTTTGAACGGCAATCGATGAACTATTTTTACTCCCTTTCGCATTTTGATTCTTGGTTGGTCAGACGGCAGCGAATTGAATGGCGTTCAGTTTTTGCCATTCCATAAATTTCATTACATTTTCTCCACCCTTTTTATTTCGTACTATAAAAAAATTGCTCTTACATGAACATTGTGCTTGGAAGGTATACCAATTCGTAGTGTTTGTTCTGAGGTCTTGTTTTGTTTTGTTATTTTTATTGTGTGTGTGTGTGTGTGTCTTCTGTTCTTTATATTTATATCTAAAAAATTAATAATATTAGCGAAAGATATAACTGCGATTTACATTTCACATTTATAAACACTTAATATTGCTTACCAATTTTTAGTTTTATTTGTTGTCGTCTGCTGCTAATGTATGTATATATTTTGCAAATTAACTTGTCAAGAGTAAGGGTTTCATGCAACTCTTTTTTTATTATGTTGTAGTATAAAAGTAGTACTTTTATTTAAAAAAAGTAGTTTTTACCTACTAAAAGCCAGCATATCTGTTATTTTGCCACCTGAAACACTGTCCTGAACGATGATTGCTGTCATGTGCAGCGTTCAAAAATGAACAAATTTTGATTGCTCTAGAAAGTGTTCATCCGCTCTTGCTCTCACTGATTTTTGACAGTTTTGCATTGAAAGCAACAACAAAACATATCGAACGACGTTCAAACAATCATCGTCTGACCTCAGCCTTAGCTTTGAAGAATGGATCTTCGGCTATTTTCTATTCACGAAGTTTTCTCATACGACTAGCACTAGTTGATCGTGATTAGGGGGTTTAGACGATACAGCATGCTGTGAAATCTTGTCGTACGGCACCTTAGCAACTAAAATGTGGGATCGTTCGAACGAGGCTTGACAGCATGCTGTATCGTCTGAACCCCCCTATTATTACAACTTGAATCCCTAAAATTTAAAAAATAATTATACTTATTAGAAAATAATGATAATTAATGATATTACAATTAGTTATGCAGTAGATAATAGCATTGTTTCTAAAAAGTATAATTTTTTTAGTACAGCCAACTTATTTATTTTTTAAGATATGTTTATGTTTTTGGTGTTATTGAAAAGAAAATTGAATAAACTACAAAATTGACCTAAAAAGATTTTATTTTTTACGCGACATTCTGAGAAATTTGCACTCAAAATTTAAATTTGGTTGTTTCAATCGATTGATTTCATCTTCACACGAGCACAGCTCGGTAACGATTAAGTTGGTGAGGTTTGTTGATATGCAGTTAGAAAGGTGATTCTATTGTCTTTATAATGAGCTATCAAAATAAGTTCTATGTAAGTTAGTTTTTCTGCTAGAAACAATAACTTGAATTAAAGTCGTGAAATATTAATTAACCCTGTAGCTCCTAAGAATGTGAAAGTAGACCCGCCTCCCCATACGATTTTTTGCTCAGCTCGACATAACCTTTCAGCTCCGTAAATAGTTGCACTCAATTGCGGGACACCCTGTATAGTAAATGATTCTAGAGCAGGCCTGTTGCGGAATTCCCAAACGCCTTAACGACGATTGTCGCTGTAGTTAACTAGCGAAAACTGCCATTTAATATGAAACTGTGCATACACAATGACCGATAACGACAACTACGATTATCGTTACCTGTTTGGGAATCCTGCTACTGGGTGCTCCATAGCTCACTGTGCGCTCTCTGAGCGTAATTTTTCACATGTACACAAAGCTCACAACACAAGAGAATATAATTCATGGTATAATGAATTACAAGGTAGGAGCATGATACAATGATAAGGTAGGGCCGCTTCGCTGAGTGCTCTCACGAGTCAACGAAGAGTGGATAATGAGAAGCAACATATAAGTCAAAACGACGAATTTCGTAGAAATTGCAAATGAAGAAAATATTTTATGTTTCCAAGTTGCAAACAGTGCGGTCGCGGGTTTTAAATTTGTGCTAATTTAATAAAAAATAAAAAAAAAAGTGTAATAAAAATTATAAAATGTGAAAGAAGTCTTAAAATTGCAAAAAAAACCTGTAACAGTTGTAACCTAAAAACAACTGCGAAACGTGAGCATAAAGAAATTCGCGATGAACAGCTGATTTTGACACCAATCTCGCTTTATTCTGCTTTCTACTCCATTCCTCTCCGAGTCGACCCTACCTTATAATTCTGCCATGGCCCGAAGGCACGAATTGCTTAAGCGTTTTCTTTTGATGTGTTTGTGTTGCGAGAATTTCAATAAACTTCATATTGTTCTCTATTCTTCTCTTTTTCTGCTCAGCTAGCACAGCACCACATAAAAAACAGTTTAAGCAAGCGCAAGACAAAAAGAGAGACATATATATAAATGCAGTACTGAGTTGCAAAACAATACAAAAGAAAAAGTTTTTTATTTCGTTTGACATGCATTGTCTTCAGGGCTGCTGTCACACGGTCATCGTATGAACGACGTTCAAAAGTTTTTGTTGGAGTGAAAAAAACGTTCCCAACAAGCAAGAAAAATATTTTTCTCCAAGCTTGGAAAAAAGTGTTCAACCTCCACACACTGCTCCTAAAGGATCGATAGGTTTCATGAAAATGACAACAAAAACTAAAAATGAGGCTTGATTTGTAATTTTCTTACGATCAATAATATGTTGAAATTTAAGTCGGCGCTGCTCCTTTTTGGGAGCTAAGGGGTTAAGAAGTATTTCACGATGTTGATTCATGCTATTGTTTCTAGCAGAAAAACAAACACACATAATACGTATTTAAACAACTCATTGGAAAGGTAATAAAATCACCTTTTTAACAATATATCAACCAACATTATAGGCTTACTCGTTTCCGAGCTGTGCTCGTGTGAAGATGAAATCAATCAGCTGAAAGTACTAAGTTTTGACTTTGAGAGCGAATTTCTCAGAATCAGTACTTCAACTGATTGATTTCATCTTCACACGAGCACAGCTCGGGAACGAGTAAGCCTATAATGTTGGTTCATATATTGTTAAAAAGGTGATTTTATTACCTTTCCAATGAGTTCTTTAAATACGTATTATGTGTGTTTGTTTTTCTGCTAGAAACAATAGCATGAATCAACATCGTGAAATACTTCTTAACCCCTTAGCTCCCAAAAAGGAGCAGCGCCGACTTAAATTTCAACATATTATTGATCGTAAGAAAATTACAAATCAAGCCTCATTTTTAGTTTTTGTTGTCATTTTCATGAAACCTATCGATCCTTTAGGAGCAGTGTGTCCACTTGATATCCTACGCCTGACACCAAGTCAACTCCAACATCTTGGAGTTGAACTGAAAATTGGCTTGAGATGTTTTGATTTTCAAACTGGCAGTACTGTTAAAGTGTCAGAAAAAATAATTTGTTTCTGTACCTGATAGCACTTGGTTGTTTTGGTTATTGTGTTTCGTGTTAATTTGTGAACAGTTATCAAATATTTAAGTGAATTGCAGCAAAAAAATAAAATAAGTAAAGAACTGCAACAAATTATTTCAATAAATAAATAAATTCAATTTCAAATAATAAAAGGTAAGATGAGTAAGAGAATAACACGCGAAGTGAAGCAAATTGTAGAAAATTGTGTAGAGCACTAGAAGGAACTTCTACTGTTGCAGAAGATGCTAAGGGTGATGTAATGCTGGCGGTCAAATGATCCCTGGTCACGTCACTTTTTGCGCTCTTTTTTCGTTTGATGAGCTCTGTGCCCAAAGTATGTTATGCTGACGGTCATATGATCCCCAAACATTAGTATACTTTTTTCTACTTTTAGTACTTTATCCGAAAAAAGTATCATCGTTGAACATGGTTGAGTGCTGCTATTAAGCGAGATTCATTACTGCGTTCATACATTTCGCACTGAAATTGTACTATTTTAATGCGAAAACACAGATGTTGTGAATAATTCCACAACGCAACACTGTTTTGATCCCGTGATTTCATATGTTTATCGAATCATTTGGTGACCGCGGTGGGCAAAATTTTTTTTCTCTCTCTCGCTCTCAATTTTTCAATTTACATTGAAACAACAACAATATGTGCCCATGACGTGCCCATGACCGCCAGCATAACATAGCCCTAAGAGTAAATTCATGGCAGAGAGGGATGTGAGAGCAGCGAAAAAAGTGCGCCTCTTGTGCGAGAAAATAGTATCTCTTTTCATTTTTTCATTTTGGGTTGGAGATCTCTTAGAGAAGGAACTTGGAGCTCAAGTGAAGATTCCGCCTTATCTTAACTGGAGATCGAGGGCCCATTTCCCTGGAGATTGGCTTGGGTCTCAAGTGGAGGTCAAGTCAAGATCCATCACTGGAGGTTGGAGAAACGAACTGGAGCTGCACTGGAGGTCAATCCCATCTCCTAGATTAATGCTTATTGGGCGTGATAACGCTTTTTATTGATAAAAAAAACGTCCGTGGCGAAGCTGCGGACAACTGTGGCCTGCTAGTGTTAACATAAATACATTCCAAAGAGTAAAATAACTAATAAGACTACTAACTTAAGAAAGCAAGTAAAAAAAATACGTCACGTACAGACAATTTTTAACCATCAAGTATTCAATATAATATTACATTTTATACACGTACTTTTTATATTATTAATTGCACTATTAATGTTTACCAATGAAGAAACGAAATTAATTTGAAATACCAAGATGTTTTGAAATCAAATTAATTAATACGAATTATGCGTCACGTGTCATGAAACTTACCTTACGTTTAGGGCTATATCTCATTAGCGAAATACTATATTTGAAAAAATTCTTATGCTGTTAGGAACTCACCACACACTATAATATAAATAAATAACTCAAACTTTATCTCTTTCACAACAGCGACACTGACATCGGAATAATGACAACCAGAAGGAAGATGTTTTCTTACTTAAAACGTACATTAAAATTTCAAAAACGAATATTTGTAATTTGATTGGCGTTCAGCTTTTTCATGGAATGCTCCATTACTTATTAAAAATATAATGCACTCTGTCAGTGACCACAACAACAAACGAGAGATCCTTTTGATTCCATAAGTTAATTAAAACATATCTTAGAAATTCTATGGGCGAGTAACGCTTACATGGTTGTGCATCCTTAACAATACATAGGGATCACAAAGTCACAGAGAACGATGTGTTATTAGAATTGGCAAAAAAAAAAAGAAAAGACTTAGTATAAATACGAAAAAAATAAAAAAAAGTAAGTTTGTTTTTAAAATGCATTACGGTTTTATATTAATATCTTTTGATTCATCGAAATCAAAAAATATTGATGTAACACCAAAACACCAACACCCCCTTAGGTAAATCCTAGCTACGGGTCTGTTTTAGTTGTTATAAAACGTATAAAATACGAACAATTTTAAAAGTTGGTATTCAGTTTATAGTGTAAAAATATATCCAAATGGATAGTAAAGTTATAAGTTACTCATAAATAGTTGGCAGCCCCAGTCTACTTTGCAAACTAGGAAGTTGAGCGTGAGAGCGACAATTCGGAAAAGTAAACGAAAAATGAAACTCTGAACGAAAGGAATGCTTAGGCACAAGCAAGGTTGATTTATAAGGTTGTCGCAAGGGAGAGAGCGAGTACCCATAATTGTCAAATCGAAGTTGACAGCTCATAGAAAATCGGCAAGTGCTCTCTTTTATCATCCGTTTTTCTTTAGTAGTCATTCGCAAAATTGGCTGGATTTGACAATTATGGGTACTGAGAAGAGAGTGCGATCAGCCCTGCGACAACCTTATAAATCAACCTTGGGCACAAGGTTGGATAGCAACTCGAACCTCTTCATGGCTAGGTGGCGATACTTCCACTCCGTCATCGTCGATTGGTGGCACTGAACTGTGCTCTCCATGGGCGGCATTGGTGGAATCGTCGCCAGTAAGTAAATTGGAGAAGTGCCGTCTCCACAATCTGAGCACACACTGTGTATCCGTATTCAGATCTCCATTTTCGTCTCTACAAGTGGATGTTCTGTGCTTGAAACCTTGTGTTAGACGCTTAACCTGTTGATAGAATTTTCGTGCATCCTTCTTGCCTTGGTATACCTCTAGTTCCTCACGCTCACGCTTTTCTTGCTCTCTTTTCGTGCGTCTGAAAAGGCGCCTCTCTTCCTTCCTCTTTTCGCGGTAGTTTTTTCGCAAGGCTCGCGTTTCAGCTGACTGCAGTGTTTTTCTGTATGCGGCGTTTTTTACTGCTGTCGCGATGCGACACTCCTCATCGTACCATTAGTTCCGAGGTTGTGGGCTCCGGAAACCAATGACTTCTTCAGCGGTAGCGCGCATGGAGTGGGATACCTGCGCCCAAAGTCCGCCGGCGTCGTCGGGTCCAGAGGTTGGTTAGTTGAGCTTAACCGAGAGTTGAGCGGAGTAGGCTTCGGCAGTCCGTTGTAATTGCAGCTTAGCGACATCTTGCTTTCGTTGCATTCCTGTGCGTATGTTCTTCGCATTGCATAATCGCATACGGATCTTGGCTGCAACAAGATAATGGTCTGAGTCAATGTTGACCCCCCGAAATGTACGCACATCTAGAACACTAGAGGCATGCCTTCCGTCGATTACAATATGATCAATTTGGTTTCGCGTTTTTTGATCCGGGGACAGCCAGGTGGCCTTGTGGATGTCGAGGTGCTTAAATCTGGTGCTACTAAGTACCATGTTTCGTGTCGCGGCGAAGTCGATCAGTCTTAGACCGTTGTTCGTGGAGGTCTCATGAAGACTGAACTGACCGACAGTGGGGCCAAAGATGCCTTCCCTTCCGACTTTCGCATTAAAATCGCCGAGGCTATTTTCACGTCATGGACCGGAAGGTGGTCATATACGTCCTCAAGACTAGCGTAGAAAGCGTCCTTGACGGCTTCGTCCTTTTCCTCCGTCGGGGCGTGCGCGCAAATAAGGCTAATGTAGAAAAATTTTGCCTTGATGCGGATCGTGGCCAATCGAAGCTTACGAAGTTATAATATCTCACTAAACACTAAAAACAAACATGGATTTTTCATGGATATTTTTTTAAGATACGGCAGAACCGTATTTTATAATTTTGACATTCCAGGTCGGTGTGGTGAATCTCCTTACCCTACCTTATTATTGTATCATGACCAATAGTAAAAGAAAAATACAGTACTGCCGGATCGTAAAAGAAAATATGGTTTTGCACCGCTTAAGGTGGGACAAAACATTCGCGGCAGAGAAAACAGACATTTTTTTAAAAATTCATAACTCAGTCAAAAACAAACATTTTTCCAAAATTTTCTTTTATTATTGTAGAAAATTGAACAAATTACAAGAAAAAAATTCAAAAAAATGTATTTTTCACTCCAACATGGTTTTATAGAGCTCCAAACTGGCGGCAGAGAAAAAATCGGGGCCTCGTGGTTGCAGCGCTGGGAGTTGCAGAAATTGTCCGATCTAGAAAAAAATGACTTTTTTAAATCTTAACAAAATTGGTTATCATATGACACGAGCTTTTTTTTAAAATTTTTTTCAATTTTTGGTGATGTTCCAAATTTGAAAGTGTGTTTTTTCGAAAAAAATACTGACTTTAAAAATTCATAAAAAATCGGAAAAAAATTTAAAAAAAACTCGTTTCATACGATAGCGAATCAAGTTTAAAAAAATACAAAAAAAAAAAAACAAATTTCGTCAAAAAATGAACCCGCTAGTGCCGCAACCAGTACGAAAAACATGGTTTCGAGATAAACGTGTTCAAAGTTTGTGAACAAAGAAAAAAAGGTTACCTTCAATCTGTCATGCCTGCTTCGTACTGTATGCCAGTTTCAGTTGATCTCGTCTACTTGTCGGTATCGGTGTTGTTTTTTTTAGTGTGTGTTGTAATAGTAATTATATAGTGGAAAATTTAAAATTTTGTTATATCGTTTGTATTAAAAACTATTAAGAATTGTATTTATGTGTTTTTAAAAGAAAAAAAAAATTAATTTTGTTTAGTGTTCTTTTAGTGATTACATAATTTATGTTATTAATATAGAACAGTTTTTGTTGGACTTCACACAATCTAGTGTTTGTATGCCTAATTTTTTCTATTCCTCTTTGTGCGGTGTTTGTTTATCTGTTGTGCAGTGAGAGTCTCTAGTGTTGTTATTGGGCTTAACACTTTGTGTACGCTGCATTTTACTGTGCCAACCCTGAAAGCACATTTTACATTCAAAAACGCTCTCAAAATAATTTAAATTTTTTTCCAATGGAATATTTTTCCATTGATAATATTGCTGCTTGTTCTTTGAACGAGCAATGCAAAAGCCAGAATATTCTGTACCCTATGTTCAGCTGTTCTGGCCCATGTGAGCGAATGTTCCATGCTTCTTGTGCTGGTATTTCTAAATCGTGCCTTGACGATTTAATTTCAGTCCGATCTGGTCTTCGCTGGTATTGTGCTTCGTGCAGGGCCCTTTCCCCGGATGAACTCTATTCTAAAATAAAGCTTTTTGGGGAAAGCCTTAACTTATTAAATTATAACTTCAGAGAAGTTGCTTCATTTTTTAGCGAAGTTAGTGCCGCACCCACTACCAGCGTTTCTGATGAAATTACTGTTCAGGATAACATTTCGGTTCTTTCGTCCATGACTGCTTCTTCCGGAATTTTGTCAGTTTCATCAGTAAACGACCCTAAAAGCTCTAAAAGAAAGAGGAAAAACAAAAACAAAAATAAGCGTCGGAAGGCGTCCTCCAGACCTTCCAAGGCAGAGCAGCCCTCAGCAATGCCATCAGAAAATAATAATACGGTGATTTCTTATACACCATCTTCTATTCCTCCATTGACTAGTAGTCCAAATACGATTTCAACTACGCCTAACAGTCATTTGACTTTAAGAGCAGTTTCGAGGACCAGAAATGTTTTCATTTCCCGTCTTCAGCCCGACACATCAATAGAAAATATATTGTCGTTTGTCAGGCAATCCAAGTTAGTGAACTCAAATGCATTCTGTTCATGCAAAAAAATTGGTAATAAGCCTTCCCATGCTTCTTTTATTCTAACAGTTGCAGCCGAAGATTTTACAACTGTTCTTAAATCTAATTAGTGGGCCGATAATATTCTTGTTACTGAGTTCAAGCCAAAAAATAAGTCTAAAAGGGTGACTCAAGCCGCCCGCCAGACTCAAAAAAACTAAATAGGCTGTCCCTTTACTATCAAAACGTAAGGGGACTACGTTCTAAGACGCAGAGCTTATTTCTATCAACTCAAAATTGCTCTGAGGATATTATCGCGTTAACAGAAACGTGGCTGAACGGAAGCATTACTGATTTGGAATTGTTTGACATAAGTTTTCAAGTTTTTAGAAAAGACAGATACACTGACAATATTTCTTCTGTCGGTGGTGGTGTCCTTTTGGCTGTGAGGAACTGCTTTGTCAGTTTTATTGTTGACATTCCCTGCTCTTCTTATATTGAACTAATTTGCGTTAAAGTTATACATTGTAACTCTAATGTATATGTTATTAATGCATATGTTCCTCCTAAGAGTAGTGTAGAGGTCTATGCAAGCCTTGCGGAGTGCATAGATTACATAATTGATTTACTTGACGTTAATGACGACATTTTATTATTGGGCGATTTTAATCTACCTGATTTAAAATGGCATTCTTCTGACGATGATACGTACTATTGTGCATCTAATTCGAAGACCCGCCAAGATTTGTTGATAATATATGTTCAGACTTACAACAAGTGAGTTGTATTTATAATAATCTTGAAAGACTTCTTGACCTGGTCTTAACTACAGACAGTAACAATGTTGTTGTTAAGAGGGCCTTTCATGCTCTAACTACTGTTGATGAATATCATCCACCATTGAGTATTTGGTACAAATCCGACAGAGCAAATATAGCAAATTCTAATTCAGCAGATAAGCTTTATGAATTCAATTTTAAAAAAGCTGACTTTTTGAAGTTGAATCAGTTGCTTCATGGTAAGCTTGATGCAATTTTAGAATATATAAAAGGAAATTGCCTTGATGACTCCATACATTTTTTTTATATGGAACTCTTTGCTGTGTTTTCTCAATCAGTACCTTATAGTCTTAAATTTGCGAGGAATTCTGCGTACCCGTGGTACACAAAGGATTTAAAGACTCTTCACAACAACAGGAATAGGGCATGGAAGAAATACGTCTGTAGCTTAGGCTCAAACGACCTAGAAACTTACAAACGTTTGTTTCTGGAATTTGAAAATCGCTCAGCTACATTATATCACGAATATTTAGATAATGTTAAGCTGAGAATATTGACAGATCCAAAGAAATTTTGGGGATTCGTAAACACAAAGAAGAAATCTGATGGATTTCCTTCTTCATTTAGAACTCCTGAGGGATTTACTGACAATCCCGTCAAAATTTGTGGCCTATTCGCCAATCTTTTTAAAGAATCATTCTGTTCAGATTCTTTTACTCCTGATGGAGAGTACTTTGAATATATGAATTCCGAACCCAGAGTATCTTTGGAACATATATCCTTCACTCCAGAGGATATTTTAATGTATATTAGATCGATCGATGAGGAGTTTGGTGCTAGACCTGACGGTGTTCCTGCCGCAGTGTTAACACAATGCGGTTCCGTTTTGAGTCAACCACTTTCTTTATTATTCAATAAGTCTATTAACGAAAGTTATTTTCCACTTTTTTGGAAAAAATCATTTATAAGTCCTATTTTTAAAAAGAGTTGCAGGAACGATGTCAGTAACTATAGGCCTATCGCTAAGCTCTCATCGATTCCAAAACTTTTTGAGCGGATGGTGTATGATCGGGTGAAAATTCACTGTGGGGAAGTCATAACAACTCGTCAGCATGGTTTTGTGAATGGCAGATCCACTGTGTCTAATCTTCTCGATTTTACAACATTCTGCTTAAATTCTATTGATGCTGGTAACCAGGTCGATTGTGTTTACACTGACTTTAGTAAGGCATTTGATAAGCTACCACACAATCTAATCTTATTTAAACTTGAGTTCATGGGATTTCCACAATATTTTGTGAACTGGATTAAATCGTATTTGGTGGAGCGATCTTATCAAATACGTTTCCGAGGCGCATTGTCTTCTGAATTTATTGCTGGATCAGGTGTTCCTCAGGGTAGTCACCTTGGTCCTCTTCTGTTTATTTTAGCTATCAATGATGTAACTCACGTCATTGAACACTCTCATCTGCTTATTTATGCCGATGATATGAAAATATACAGAACGATTAATTCTAGAGATAATTCAGATCTACTCCAGTCTGATCTAAAATCCTTTGAAGTTTGGTGTTCTAAAAATAATATGTTTTTAAATCCAGGAAAATGCCAAACTATGACCTTTTCGCGAAAAAGGAATAATTTTATTTTTGACTATAAGATTAAAGATACTGCCTTGAGTCGTGTAGACACCGTCAAAGACCTAGGTATATGCATGGATTCTAAGCTGTCGTTTAACATTCATATTGATAATATTTGTAAAAAAGCATCTTCAATGCTTGGTTTTGTAAAACGCTGGGCCAAAGAATTTAATAGCATGATTACAACTACAACGTTGTATTATGCAATCGTGCGTCCTCACTTAGAGTATGCAAGTCAAGTTTGGTCCCCAAGTTACAATGTGCATGTTGATCGAATAGAAAGAATCCAAAAACGTTTTGTTCAGTTTGCTCTAAGGGGCTTAAGTGGAACTGACATACTAGACCTTCCTCCTTATGAGGATCGTTTAAAACTATTAAAAATTCAGTCTTTAGGTGATCGAAGGAAATCGGCAGATATCGTATATTTACACCAGCTCATAACAGGTGTATTCGATTCTCCAGAACTTCTTTCTCACATAAATTTTAACACTAACCGTAGAAGCAGTAGAAACGCCAACAACTTAATTTATTTGCCATTTAGTAGAACAAATTATATGGCTACTGCTCCTTTAAGTCGCATGAGTTCCTTTGTTAACAATTGTAGCGTTTTTTATGTTAATTTGTCGAAAGGTCAACTCAAAAGTAAATTAAAATTAGTTGTGTAATTAGATCTATGT
Source organism: Coremacera marginata (assembly GCA_914767935.1). Classification (NCBI taxonomy): domain Eukaryota; kingdom Metazoa; phylum Arthropoda; class Insecta; order Diptera; family Sciomyzidae; genus Coremacera; species Coremacera marginata. The sequence continues at coordinate 142,628,146 of OU612043.1, read as the reverse complement.
ATACGCATGGTTAGTTGTTACGTCTTGTGTTGTCCCTGAGCCCAACCCATTTATTGGTGGGTAAATTTTTCCCACATTAACTTGTTTGTGGTCACGGGTATCCATAACATTGATATTTTCAATGATTACTGGGTAGTGGCTTTAGATGGGTTAATGCTGAGGAAGTGCGATATAGCTGTAGTAGCTGAACTCTATTGTTATTGCATGTTGTATGCCTTCGTTATCTTGTGTTGTGCTGTTTCTTATAGTTTTGCAATCGTTTAGCAATTCGGGCTTCTTTTGAAGCTTCATATGCCTTCACTCTGGCGCATTTCAAACGATTTGCATCATTTCCTTTGGAAAAATTCAATGCTGTAGCTCCTATGGTGATACCAAGTAGTTGAAACATTTGCAAATAACAATAAGCGCCGTCATTGTAAGTAAAAAACCTCTTTTGCCTTTTCGATCTAAAGAACGACGCTTCATTTTTCAATATTTTTCACAAAAAACCACGACTCTTCAAACGATTCCACTCTGCAACAGATGCCAAATAACTGAGCAATATACAATAAAAATTCCACTATATGAGTTATAAATATAAAGAAATATAAAGAAATTCAAAAACACAAAAAAAAACCCACCCTTCAAGTAGGTACGTAATAACAACCACCAAAAGTCAGGTAGCAAGTAAAACAAGTATATACCAGCTGCCGTACGTAGGTAGCGCAAAAATTAAAAATGCGCTCTCACTAATCCGACTGCCTATCCGACTAATCGATTTCAAAAAACTGCCAATTTCATGTCCCCCCTTAAGCTCATATTTGATATTAGCAGTCGGTGTGGGAAGTTTCTATATGCTACCTTATAATTATATCATGGCCCTTACGGAACAAAACGTGGACAAGCTATTTTGACCAGTTTCGTTAAATTACGTTAGTTAATTTTGGGCAACAACATTGCATTGCATTAAAGCTTTAGGAAAACAAAAAACTCAAATTAATCCCCCAATTTTTTTTTTTTTTCGTACTCAGGTACGATTTTGGTAGGCTACAGATATATTACACTAGAAAAAAATCTATTAAGACTGAAGAAAATTTTAAATAAACTGACTATATTTTGCATAAGACCACCATGTTAGTATTATGCAGAATAAACACTATTTTGTATTCGAAAGACATCTACAGGGAAACTCCCTACAAAAACATTTGGTATCTAATATAATGGAGGAAGTATGAGAATTCCTGCACATCCTCCAAAAGAATGTCTAAATATTTGAAAAAGTTTTACTGTTAATAGTATCCCAAGGTAATTCTATAGGAATTAAGGACTCTATAGGAATATAGGATTAATGCTCGAAACATTCCTTACATAATTTTATCATGCATATAGATGAAAAGGCAAACCCACTAAAAAAGGCTCCAACGTACTCTGAAGTAGCCTTAACCGATTAGGTATTTAATGTCGTCAATTTTCAATAAATTTTTATCCTTATCTTATTTAGTCTTATTTAATCTGTGCAAAAAAAAATTATTTTTTTTTTTGAAACGCTCTTTCAGATTATGTCGTCCGAAGTTATCTGAAATAACTGGTACAGAAGAAATAAACAATTATTTGCAAAAAAATGCGATTTTTTCCACCTAAAAAAAGAAATTTTAGATCTTAATATGAAATCGGTATTATACACATACTTTTCCGAATAGATAGGTGTTTTCGAGCCATACATTTTAAGAAATATAGGGTTTGAAAAAAAATTCAGCATAGCAGTCCTAAAATGGCACCAAAAATGTTTTAACTCGAATACTATGAGTTTTTTTTTTTTAAAAACAAAAAAAAAAAAAATTAAAACTGCGGAAACTGCTATTGAACATTTTTTGTCACCTCATTCGATGTGATTTAACTAATTTTGTTGTTCAAGGCTCTACATTCCAAAATTGCATAACATTTATGAAATTATTCTTTTTTAAAGTTATCCATTCCTGAATATATTTTTTTGGTAGAACTGATATTATTTTGGTATCAAGTCCATTTCATCCCGCATCATTGATTTGTTTTCTTACAAGTCTTAACGCAAATCTATTTCATATCTTTCTGACATTCTTATGCATATAACCAAGGATTCGAAAGAATACTCCTAAGACTCTTTAACGATAAAAATATCAATCCGATCTGCGGTTTTCTTTGGAAATACTTTGCTATTTTTATTTGTATTATTAACATATTAAAAAAATAACTTCGCTTTGCAATTAATGCATAACCATTTTTTCTAAAGTGCAATCGGACCTCTATATATGAAATAAAATCAATTTAAAGGAAACAATTTAACTGTATCATTTAGGCCCACAATTTTTGATTCTGAGAGCTGATCGTTTTAACTAAAGTGACAAATAAAAAACTTAAAACGCTTAGATTAAAACAGTGAAAGTGAAAGAAAAAAAAAACATGAACTTCAAATTGTTTTGATTTCCTAAAACAGTTAATTCAAAATCTATTTGGATATTTGTGGTCATGGCTGAATATCCAAATAGAAAGTCTTTAATATTGAATTACCACTAAAGGCCCCATTCTTGTCAAAAATGCCCTATTTTGGTATGAATTTTTACCTTACCCAACGAAGCAAATATCATCCCCTCTTATTACTGAGCAACTCGCCTATTTTGGTTGAGCCTTTTATCGTTTAACCGTGATGAATGCATGCACGTTTTAATATTTTTACCACACTGGCGCTAAACGCGATGGCTGTAAAACTTAATTATGCCACGCAGGGGCGCGACAGAAATGTTGTTTGGGGGAGATTTTACAATAGGTCGTACTTACATATAACAAAAAAATACGGGTGCGTCGTTGGACACACGAGAGAAGCGAAGCTTTTTCGCAGTTACATAGAATCGATAGTTTAATAATTTTTTCTTTTTAATAAATTAACTTTTAAATTAAAAAATTTAAAATAACATAACATAAATTACATATATACAGAAAACATATTTACTGCTTATTTTTTTATTGTTGAATGTCAAATTTCCACGCCAATTACATATACGGGCATATAATGCCAGCGACTCTCCATTTTAACTCTCCACACATGGTTGTGAACTTGGCTGCACTGACTCATGCATGCGTTTGTTGATTCCATATTTATTGACATCTATTTTTTTGACACTTAAAAACGTACTTGTTAACGCACTTGTCATAGAGTGTAAATTATTATTTCAGAGTTATTTCATTTAAAAACATGAAGAAAAAAAACTCTGTTAACCTCTGTTAACACATGCCAGAGATTTAGCAGAGTTGATGCAATCTCTAGATAATAATTTACACTCTATGCCAACAGCACCACAAACGCATTCACAATACAAACAAACCGATGCTGAAGACACCTTGTGGCAAACAAAATCAAATTTTTGATAGTTGTAGCATAGCAAATACACAATACTCTATCTATTGATAGATGGTGACGATCTACTGCAGCATAGCTTCTGTTATAATTAGGATTGAATTAACAACTCTTCCCAACAAATATTTGTGGCCTAGTGGAAAGTGCATTGAACTCTCGTGTAAGAGGTCGTGGGTTCGATCCCCACGGGCAGGCCAACAAATATTTTTAGTAACTTAATATTAAAGTATTAAATTTTCTTGTTGAAATAAGCACTAGCAACAAAGAAACCATCAAATTTCCAAGAAAAAATCGGTCGAAAATTTTTCAGATTTCACTCCAAACAAATCACAGAACGAGAAGTAAAAAGTTTCGCTTCAAAAACACGGTACTATAGCGGCTATTGTGTACTGCGTAGTGAGTACGATATTTGCACTAATAGTTCCTGGTAAAAACCTCAACCGGGGCAAGCAACATCTTACCATTCAAGTTCTTCACATCCAGTGGCCATACTGGAGGATTTGGAGAATTCCAGAAGGACCGGTTCTATTTGGGGCCGCATGCCGTATAGCACATAAGAAAATGATCCCTAACAGTTTTAATTAGCAAAATTTAGTCCTTGTTCCACATTTGAATTTATTACATACCTTTCAAATAGTTAATATTTTGAAGCAAATTTATTAATATACATACATATCAAATGAAAACAATTTTCCAAGCATACTTATAATTTTATAACTTTTATAACAACTTACTTTTTATGGAAGGGTGGACCATAGAGCTTTTAGAAATAATATAATAAATTTTTTATAGAAATGTCTTCACAAAAAAAATTAAAGGAGGTTCCGAGAAAATACGGATAAAAATGCAACAAAAACGTTAAGAAATACCCAAAAAGCATCGAAAGAAGATGAAAGTGATTAAATTGCTACTGTATTAATTTTATAATCCAAAAAAAAAAAATTGTAGAAGGTATATGCACCAATCTGTGGAAGAGCATGCAAAAACTTCTTGGCACTAAACTCTTCTGAAGCTTATTTATATTTTTTAAGAGACACCAACATGAAAACTTAAGTTGCTTCAATGAAATATCAGAAGTAAAGTCTTTGACTCAAGTAAATACAAATAGGCGTGATATTCTTTAAACAATTATTAAAATTATATAAATAATATGCAAAATATGAATTAGCTTCAGAGAAAATGAACAGGAAACAGTTTATGAACAGGAGGAATGAACAGGAGACGTTACAATATGAGTTCATTGAACATGGACATTTTTAAGAATTGAATTAAAAAGTCAATAGTCTATTAAGCTATTACCAAATTATAAAGGAAGAGGATCCAAAATTTAATGGCAGTTATTTATATTTTATTCCCACTTTTTTAGCCGTTTTAGACTGGTAAAATGCTATTTGTCATTTTTTTACGCCTGCGTGAAATTTTTTAGATATGCGAGCAATTTTTTATTTTGTAATTTTGACTAATATTGACAAAGGCTATTGAGCTATCTCTTGATCCATTTGCGTTTTTATTTGAAAGGTATCTTCTTCAGAACATGCTGCACCTTTATTTATGACTGGAAAACTAATTTTTTCTGAACTTTAAAAGTATTTTAAAACATTGTAAAACGTTTTGAATATAAGCGCAATGAAGAATAATGCCTTAAGGTGAGAGGGCCGGTCAATATTTTCCAGGTCAAGTTTTAGGCCCCAGTCCATCACTGTTCACCTCACAGTTTGGGAGTAATATTTGCATATGAAAGTATGATAAAGTTAACAAACAAACAAAGAACTCCACCACAATGATAACATACATAAAAGCTGCACTCCCGTGGCACTGAATCAGATCAAATCTGAGTGAAACAGTTTTAGTTCAACTTTATTACATTTTGGCACCACTCGCGATGAAGTGTCCAAATACGAGTGCGAGCAGTAAGACGAAAACTCGTCGAAGGCTGTGTGCTATTCGGAAACTTTTTACTCGTGGTAGGAAAGAAGTTACTGAGTTGAATACAATTTCTGTCTGTTGAAATAAAATTGTAATTTTTGCTGTGCCAAAAGAACAATGAAATTTTTACAACTAGAAATTTTGGCGTTTTAGATTTCGTTAGTTTACTAGCGCGAGAATTTAATTTATTTTGCAAAATTGTTGATATAACTTAAAATGATCAGAATTTTACGCAAATATTTTCCACTTCTGGTTGCTTTGCTATCGGAAGCAAAAAGTTTTGAACTTCTTTAAGACTTTTTTTTAAAGGAAGGGGGAAGAGTAAGTACTGCTTTTGCTTTTCTGCTCCGGACAACTACCTAAAACATTATTCCTTTAAGGATATTACCTATATTCGGCCAAGAGGTTATTCCGAAACATTAAATGCCATTTTGAATGAAGACAATGCACAAACTTAAATGCATTTAAGAGTGTCTGCTAGCTCTTTTCTCAAAATTGTGGAGTTTATTCCAACGAAGCATTATGGATAGTCAATAGAGTATGAAGTGGTTTGCTATCGAGTAGCAAGTGGCTTCATGGGATTGCGGAGAGTATGCAATATAGTTCTACATATTTCGTAGAACTTCTTTTGCTGGGTTGTTGGGATTTTCATTATTTTTTAATTCTTTGTGCTTTTTTAATTTATAATTAACTAAAAAGTTTAGCTTTCATTAATTTCACTTTAGTTCTTTAAAGCGCGAACTTACAAGTGTTTTTTTTTTTAATTATGCTTGTGTCAAAAATTCTCTTGCCGATTGTCAAAATGTATGCTAGCCCCTGAGGCTACATGAATTTTTGACAATCATATTCACCTCGCAAGTGCCAAATATTCTCATTCAGACTGTCAAAATTTCATCATCTGAGTGAAAAGTTTCCGAATAGCACATAGCCGAAGAGTACTTCAGATTTGCCAACTATGATCGTTTTGAAAAAAATGCTTTAAACTTGGCAGAAATTTTATGATCAGAAATAGAGCCAGGAAAATAGCTGGTTCTAATTTTTGGTTTTACATTGTGAATAAAATAGAGCCACGCTCTAGATCAACGACCATGGGAATGCAGCTAATGATAACTAAAAATAAGTTTTTATAAAATGTGTTTTATTTGTATTAAAAAATAATTAAAAATTCAAAAAATTGGGATCAATTGTTTGTTTTTTACAGAAAAAAACGTTAGTTACAGGATTATTATGATTAAGATTAACAAAATAAACCAAAACCATATTTTCAAATTCAGTTTACGCTTACTTCCAGCGAGTTTATCTAACATAAAATCCATTGATGGCGTCATATCTCTGTACAGATTTAACAATGCGAGACCGTTTAATCCAGTGATGGGATTTGGTGGGATTTCGCCCATTTTTCGGGATTTTCGACCACTTGTAGGGCGGACGGGATTTTATGCTTCTATGTGGGATTTTTATACCTTTCAAAATAAAAATAATCTTAGTTGACAGCATTGCCCCAAAATCGGACCCAAAAATTGCTTTGGATATTGATAAGAGAGTTTATTCTAAGGATCTTCGTGATAAATGAAACAATAAGCTTTCAACAATATTGTGAACTTTTGTCTTGTCTTTGCCGCACTCCAACCCTGACACCGAAAGAAAAAAAAAAAATTAAACAGACTTGGAGAAGATTCTCTAAGCTCTATTTGTATTATTGAATCTTCAATTAGGAATAGACGCGGTTTCATTTAAATGTAGCGAAAAATATTTGGAACTATTAAATTAAATTTTTGTTTTTGTGTTTTTGTTGTGATATTTTGTGATAAACCAAACAACTTCCATAGTATCATAATTTTATTTCCTGAAAATTAATTGTTGCGTAAGATTTTTAATGTTATTGTTCAAGGCTCTATGCCTTGAGCAACGAATATGCCTTTGAGCACTTTAACTCAAAGGTTTGTTGTAGATTGGGCCTTTAAGCACTTGAACTTAAAGGTTGTTAAGTTGGAGTAGTTTAAACTACTGGTGTTGGATGTCAAATTAACTGTGTTCTTTATTAATTAGAATTGGTGTTTAAATACTAAAAATAAATACAACGCAAGCAAAATATATTGAGAAATAAAAAAGTGCAACATTGAGCAAATTAATTTAAAACAATTAAAACAATCGTAAAGAAATCAAAACCAAAATATGCGAATTAATCAATTGTACACAAATAATAATAAAAATCAAAATATGCGAATTAATCAATTGTACACAAATAATAATAAAAATCAAAATATGCGAATGTATGTTTGTACAATTGCACAGTTATATTATTATTTTTTTTTTATATACTAGTGTAAAAAGTATGTAAGCTATTTGTTGAAAAAAAATGTTATGGAAATTTACTCATGGTGAATTAAATAAGGTGTGTGCGGTGTTTTCACCTCTCTTAAAAAAAATGTTCGCTACGCTTGTCACTATTTACTTTGCTACATTGCGCCTTTCTCTATCAACATTTTTTGACAAGTGTAGCAAAATTTGAAAACGTAACGGTTATCTTGTTTAATTTAACCATGCTTTTACTTATACTTTTTTAGTGAGATTTTTGGTGGGATTTTGATGTATTTCTAGCGGGATAAAGTGAGATTTTTCCTTACACATTCGGGATTTTTCACAATGTCTGAATCACATCATTGGTTTAATCTATCTTGCAACATCGTGCTTCACTTCTGTGAAGATAGCCCAAAATCTTCAGCCCAACTTTTTGCTCAATTCGCCGCAAATCATATCTGCATTTTGAATTCGCCGCAAATACAAGAAAAGGTTTTTAATAAAATTTTAACTTAAAAAACTAAATATATATGCTAAATTTGTTCATTCCTAAATTAACTATCAATCGTATATCATACAGTTAACGACCTAGAAGTGAAATACTCGGTTCAGCAAAATTTGTTTTTTTCAGTAAAAACATAAGAAAAGTATAGAAGATGAAAAGTTCTCATCCTGAATTTTTGCCTAAAAATCAACAATTATGCAGAAAATCGACTGGAGGTATTCAAAAGCTCCGGTCTATCGTCCTTGGTACCGAAATCTTAGCCGAATTGCGAAAAAATGTGATATTTATATGAAAATCAGATTTCCACACCCCAAAACTTACCCCAAAACAAAAGTTCTCATCCTGAATTTTTGCTCAAAAATCAATCTTTATTTGGAAAATCGACTTGTGGTATGCTCAAGCCCGGGTCTATCGTCCTTGGTACCGAATTTTGGGCCAAACTGCGAAAAAAATGGATTTTCGTATGAAAATCAGAAATCAACACCAAAAATCATACCCCAAAACAAAAGTTCTCATCCTGGATTTTTGTTTAAAAATCAATCTTTATATGGAACATCAACTGGTGGTATGTTCAAGCCCGGGTCTATCGTCCTTGGTACCGAAATTCAGACCGAAGTGCAAAAAAAATGGTATTCTTGTATGAAAATCAGAATTCCAAACCCCGAAACTGACCCCAAAACGAAAGTTCTCATCCTGGATTTTTGGCATGTGATAGCTAATGCCAAAAGGATGATTTTGTGTCTTCTTCCCCAAATTGCTATCAATCGTCCTTCATACCGTAAAACGACCTAGAAGTAAAATACTCGGTTCAGCAAAATTTGTTTTTTTCAGTAAAAACCAAAAGAAAAGAATAGAAGATGAAAAGTTCTCATCCTGAATTTTTGCCTTAAAATCAACAATTGTGCATAAAATCGACTGGAGGTATTCAAAAGCTCCGGTCTATCGTCCTTGGTACCGAAATCTTAGCCGAATTGCGAAAAAATGTGATATTTATATGAAAATCAGATTTCCACACCCCAAAACTTACCCCAAAACAAAAGTTCTCATCCTGAATTTTTGCTCAAAAATCAATCTTTATTTGGAAAATCGACTAGTGGTATGTTCAAGCCCGGGTCTATCGTCCTTGGTACCGAATTTTGGGCCAAACTGCGAAAAAAATGGATTTTCGTATGAAAATCAGAAATCAACACCAAAAATCATACCCCAAAACAAAAGTTCTCATCCTGGATTTTTGTTTAAAAATCAATCTTTATATGGAACATCAACTGGTGGTATGTTCAAGCCCGGGTCTATCGTCCTTGGTACCGAAATTCAGACCGAAGTGCAAAAAAAATGGTATTCTTGTATGAAAATCAGAATTCCAAACCCCGAAACTGACCCCAAAACGAAAGTTCTCATCCTGGATTTTTGGCATGTGATAGCTGATGCCAAAAGGATGATTTTGTGTCTTCTTCCCCAAATTGCTATCAATCGTCCTTCATACCGTAAAACGACCTAGAAGTGAAATACTCGGTTCAGCAAAATTTGTTTTTTTCAGTAAAAACCAAAAGAAAAGAATAGAAGATGAAAAGTTCTCATCCTGAATTTTTGCCTTAAAATCAACAATTGTGCAGAAAATCGACTGGAGGTATTCAAAAGCTCCGGTCTATCGTCCTTGGTACCGAAATCTTAGCCGAATTGCGAAAAAATGTGATATTTATATGAAAATCAGATTTCCACACCCCAAAACTTACCCCAAAACAAAAGTTCTCATCCTGAATTTTGCTCAAAAATCAATCTTTATTTGGAAAATCGACTAGTGGTATGTTCAAGCCCGGGTCTATCGTCCTTGGTACCGAAATTTGGGCCAAACTGCGAAAAAAAGGGATTTTCGTATGAAAATCAGAAATCAACACCAAAAATCATACCCCAAAACAAAGTTCTCATCCTGGATTTTTGTTTAAAAATCAATCTTTATATGGAAAATCAACTGGTGGTATGTTCAAGCCCGGGTCTATCGTCCTTGGTACCGAAATTCAGACCGAAGTGCAAAAAAAATGGTATTCTTGTATGAAAATCAGAATTCCAAACCCCGAAACTGACCCCAAAACGAAAGTTCTCATCCTGGATTTTTGGCATGTGATAGCTGATGCCAAAAGGATGATTTTGTGTCTTATTCCCCAAATTGCTATCAATCGTCCTTCATACCGTAAAACGACCTAGAAGTAAAATACTCGGTTCAGCAAAATTTGTTTTTTTCAGTAAAAACCAAAAGAAAAGAATAGAAGATGAAAAGTTCTCATCCTGAATTTTTGCCTTAAAATCAACAATTGTGCATAAAATCGACTGGAGGTATTCAAAAGCTCCGGTCTATCGTCCTTGGTACCGAAATCTTAGCCGAATTGCGAAAAAATGTGATATTTATATGAAAATCAGATTTCCACACCCCAAAACTTACCCCAAAACAAAAGTTCTCATCCTGAATTTTTGCTCAAAAATCACTCTTTATTTGGAAAATCGACTAGTGGTATGTTCAAGCCCGGGTCTATCGTCCTTGGTACCGAATTTTGGGCCAAACTGCGAAAAAAATGGATTTTCGTATGAAAATCAGAAATCAACACCAAAAATCATACCCCAAAACAAAAGTTCTCATCCTGGATTTTTGTTTAAAAATCAATCTTTATATGGAACATCAACTGGTGGTATGTTCAAGCCCGGGTCTATCGTCCTTGGTACCGAAATTCAGACCGAAGTGCAAAAAAAATGGTATTCTTGTATGAAAATCAGAATTCCAAACCCCGAAACTGACCCCAAAACGAAAGTTCTCATCCTGGATTTTTGGCATGTGATAGCTGATGCCAAAAGGATGATTTTGTGTCTTCTTCCCCAAATTGCTATCAATCGTCCTTCATACCGTAAAACGACCTAGAAGTGAAATACTCGGTTCAGCAAAATTTGTTTTTTTCAGTAAAAACCAAAAGAAAAGAATAGAAGATGAAAAGTTCTCATCCTGAATTTTTGCCTTAAAATCAACAATTGTGCAGAAAATCGACTGGAGGTATTCAAAAGCTCCGGGTCTATCGTCCTTGGTACCGAAATCTTAGCCGAATTGCGAAAAAATGTGATATTTATATGAAAATCAGATTTCCACACCCCAAAACTTACCCCAAAACAAAAGTTCTCATCCTGAATTTTTGCTCAAAAATCAATCTTTATTTGGAAAATCGACTAGTGGTATGTTCAAGCCCGGGTCTATCGTCCTTGGTACCGAAATTTGGGCCAAACTGCGAAAAAAAGGGATTTTCGTATGAAAATCAGAAATCAACACCAAAAATCATACCCCAAAACAAAAGTTCTCATCCTGGATTTTTGTTTAAAAATCAATCTTTATATGGAAAATCAACTGGTGGTATGTTCAAGCCCGGGTCTATCGTCCTTGGTACCGAAATTCAGACCGAAGTGCAAAAAAAATGGTATTCTTGTATGAAAATCAGAATTCCAAACCCCGAAACTGACCCCAAAACGAAAGTTCTCATCCTGGATTTTTGGCATGTGATAGCTAATGCCAAAAGGATGATTTTGTGTCTTCTTCCCCAAATTGCTATCAATCGTCCTTCATACCGTAAAACGACCTAGAAGTAAAATACTCGGTTCAGCAAAATTTGTTTTTTTCAGTAAAAACCAAAAGAAAAGAATAGAAGATGCAAAGTTCTCATCCTGAATTTTTGCCTTAAAATCAACAATTGTGCAGAAAATCGACTGGAGGTATTCAAAAGCTCCGGTCTATCGTCCTTGGTACCGAAATCTTAGCCGAATTGCGAAAAAATGTGATATTTATATGAAAATCAGATTTCCACACCCCAAAACTTACCCCAAAACAAAAGTTCTCATCCTGAATTTTTGCTCAAAAATCAATCTTTATTTGGAAAATCGACTTGTGGTATGCTCAAGCCCGGGTCTATCGTCCTTGGTACCGAATTTTGGGCCAAACTGCGAAAAAAATTGATTTTCGTATGAAAATCAGAAATCAACACCAAAAATCATACCCCAAAACAAAAGTTCTCATCCTGGATTTTTGTTTAAAAATCAATCTTTATATGGAAAATCAACTGGTGGTATGTTCAAGCCCGGGTCTATCGTCCTTGGTACCGAAATTCAGACCGAAGTGCAAAAAAAATGGTATTCTTGTATGAAAATCAGAATTCCAAACCCCGAAACTGACCCCAAAACGAAAGTTCTCATCCTGGATTTTTGGCATGTGATAGCTGATGCCAAAAGGATGATTTTGTGTCTTCTTCCCCAAATTGCTATCAATCGTCCTTCATACCGTAAAACGACCTAGAAGTGAAATACTCGGTTCAGCAAAATTTGTTTTTTTCAGTAAAAACCAAACGAAAAGGATAGAAGATGAAAAGTTCTCATCCTGAATTTTTGCCTAAAAACCAACAATTGTGCAGAAAATCGACTGGAGGTATTCAAAAGCTCCGGTCTATCGTCCTTGGTACCGAAATCTTAGCCGAATTGCGAAAAAATGTGATATTTATATGAAAATCAGATTTCCACACCCCAAAACTTACCCCAAAACAAAAGTTCTCATCCTGAATTTTTGCTCAAAAATCAATCTTTATTTGGAAAATCGACTAGGGGTATGCTCAAGCCCGGGTCTATCGTCCTTGGTACCGAATTTTGGGCCAAACTGCGAAAAAAATGGATTTTCGTATGAAAATCAGAAATCAACACCAAAAATCATACCCCAAAACAAAAGTTCTCATCCTGGATTTTTGTTTAAAAATCAATCTTTATATGGAACATCAACTGGTGGTATGTTCAAGCCCGGGTCTATCGTCCTTGGTACCGAAATTCAGACCGAAGTGCAAAAAAAATGGTATTCTTGTATGAAAATCAGAATTCCAAACCCCGAAACTGACCCCAAAACGAAAGTTCTCATCCTGGATTTTTGGCATGTGATAGCTGATGCCAAAAGGATGATTTTGTGTCTTCTTCCCCAAATTGCTATCAATCGTCCTTCATACCGTAAAACGACCTAGAAGTGAAATACTCGGTTCAGCAAAATTTGTTTTTTTCAGTAAAAACCAAAAGAAAAGAATAGAAGATGAAAAGTTCTCATCCTGAATTTTTGCCTTAAAATCAACAATTGTGCAGAAAATCGACTGGAGGTATTCAAAAGCTCCGGTCTATCGTCCTTGGTACCGAAATCTTAGCCGAATTGCGAAAAAATGTGATATTTATATGAAAATCAGATTTCCACACCCCAAAACTTACCCCAAAACAAAAGTTCTCATCCTGAATTTTTGCTCAAAAATCAATCTTTATTTGGAAAATCGACTAGTGGTATGTTCAAGCCCGGGTCTATCGTCCTTGGTACCGAAATTTGGGCCAAACTGCGAAAAAAAGGGATTTTCGTATGAAAATCAGAAAATCAGAAATCAACACCAAAAATCATACCCCAAAACAAAAGTTCTCATCCTGGATTTTTGTTTAAAAATCAATCTTTATATGGAAAATCAACTGGTGGTATGTTCAAGCCCGGGTCTATCGTCCTTGGTACCGAAATTCAGACCGAAGTGCAAAAAAAATGGTATTCTTGTATGAAAATCAGAATTCCAAACCCCGAAACTGACCCCAAAACGAAAGTTCTCATCCTGGATTTTTGGCATGTGATAGCTAATGCCAAAAGGATGATTTTGTGTCTTCTTCCCCAAATTGCTATCAATCGTCCTTCATACCGTAAAACGACCTAGAAGTAAAATACTCGGTTCAGCAAAATTTGTTTTTTTCAGTAAAAACCAAAAGAAAAGAATAGAAGATGAAAAGTTCTCATCCTGAATTTTTGCCTTAAAATCAAAAATTGTGCAGAAAATCGACTGGAGGTATTCAAAAGCTCCGGTCTATCGTCCTTGGTACCGAAATCTTAGCCGAATTGCGAAAAAATGTGATATTTATATGAAAATCAGATTTCCACACCCCAAAACTTACCCCAAAACAAAAGTTCTCATCCTGAATTTTTGCTCAAAAATCAATCTTTATTTGGAAAATCGACTAGTGGTATGTTCAAGCCCGGGTCTATCGTCCTTGGTACCGAAATTTGGGCCAAACTGCGAAAAAAAGGGATTTTCGTATGAAAATCAGAAATCAACACCAAAAATCATACCCCAAAACAAAAGTTCTCATCCTGGATTTTTGTTTAAAAATCAATCTTTATATGGGAAAATCAACTGGTGGTATGTTCAAGCCCGGGTCTATCGTCCTTGGTACCGAAATTCAGACCGAAGTGCAAAAAAAATGGTATTCTTGTATGAAAATCAGAATTCCAAACCCTGAAACTGACCCCAAAACGAAAGTTCTCATCCTGGATTTTTGGCATGTGATAGCTAATGCCAAAAGGATGATTTTGTGTCTTCTTCCCCAAATTGCTATCAATCGTCCTTCATACCGTAAAACGACCTAGAAGTAAAATACTCGGTTCAGCAAAATTTGTTTTTTTTCAGTAAAAACCAAAAGAAAAGAATAGAAGATGAAAAGTTCTCATCCTGAATTTTTGCCTTAAAATCAACAATTGTGCAGAAAATCGACTGGAGGTATTCAAAAGCTCCGGTCTATCGTCCTTGGTACCGAAATCTTAGCCGAATTGCGAAAAAATGTGATATTTATATGAAAATCAGATTTCCACACCCCAAAACTTACCCCAAAACAAAAGTTCTCATCCTGAATTTTTGCTCAAAAATCAATCTTTATTTGGAAAATCGACTTGTGGTATGCTCAAGCCCGGGTCTATCGTCCTTGGTACCGAATTTTGGGCCAAACTGCGAAAAAAATTGATTTTCGTATGAAAATCAGAAATCAACACCAAAAATCATACCCCAAAACAAAAGTTCTCATCCTGGATTTTTGTTTAAAAATCAATCTTTATATGGAAAATCAACTGGTGGTATGTTCAAGCCCGGGTCTAATCGTCCTTGGTACCGAAATTCAGACCGAAGTGCAAAAAAAAATGGTATTCTTGTATGAAAATCAGAATTCCAAACCCCGAAACTGACCCCAAAACGAAAGTTCTCATCCTGGATTTTTGGCATGTGATAGCTGATGCCAAAAGGATGATTTTGTGTCTTCTTCCCCAAATTGCTATCAATCGTCCTTCATACCGTAAAACGACCTAGAAGTGAAATACTCGGTTCAGCAAAATTTGTTTTTTTCA
The DNA here is from genome assembly GCA_914767935.1 of Coremacera marginata. Lineage (NCBI taxonomy): Eukaryota > Metazoa > Arthropoda > Insecta > Diptera > Sciomyzidae > Coremacera > Coremacera marginata. The sequence continues at coordinate 142,612,849 of OU612043.1, read as the reverse complement.
GTAAAAACCAAACGAAAAGGATAGAAGATGAAAAGTTCTCATCCTGAATTTTTGCCTAAAAACCAACAATTGTGCAGAAAATCGACTGGAGGTATTCAAAAGCTCCGGTCTATCGTCCTTGGTACCGAAATCTTAGCCGAATTGCGAAAAAATGTGATATTTATATGAAAATCAGATTTCCACACCCCAAAACTTACCCCAAAACAAAAGTTCTCATCCTGAATTTTTGCTCAAAAATCAATCTTTATTTGGAAAATCGACTAGTGGTATGCTCAAGCCCGGGTCTATCGTCCTTGGTACCGAATTTTGGGCCAAACTGCGAAAAAAATGGATTTTCGTATGAAAATCAGAAATCAACACCAAAAATCATACCCCAAAACAAAAGTTCTCATCCTGGATTTTTGTTTAAAAATCAATCTTTATATGGAACATCAACTGGTGGTATGTTCAAGCCCGGGTCTAACGTCCTTGGTACCGAAATTCAGACCGAAGTGCAAAAAAAATGGTATTCTTGTATGAAAATCAGAATTCCAAACCCCGAAACTGACCCCAAATCGAAAGTTCTCATCCTGGATTTTTGGCATGTGATAGCTGATGCCAAAAGGATGATTTTGTGTCTTCTTCCCCAAATTGCTATCAATCGTCCTTCATACCGTAAAACGACCTGGAAGTGAAATACTCGGTTCAGCAAAATTTGTTTTTTTCAGTAAAAACCAAAAGAAAAGAATAGAAGATGAAAAGTTCTCATCCTGAATTTTTGCCTTAAAATCAACAATTGTGCAGAAAATCGACTGGAGGTATTCAAAAGCTCCGGTCTATCGTCCTTGGTACCGAAATCTTAGCCGAATTGCGAAAAAATGTGATATTTATATGAAAATCAGATTTCCACACCCCAAAACTTACCCCAAAACAAAAGTTCTCATCCTGAATTTTTGCTCAAAAATCAATCTTTATTTGGAAAATCGACTTGTGGTATGCACAAGCCCGGGTCTATCGTCCTTGGTACCGAAATTCGGGCTGAAGTGAGAAAAATCTAGTGTTATTGTGTTTTGAGTTCCATAGATTAGTGCCAATTTTGAGTTTGGCTTTAATAAACTTGTCTGTCTTTCATGATAAAATTTACAAAATTGTGATTGAAATGTTCTCAATCACATTTTTTTAAAAAATGTATTCTCAAAGTTTAGTAATTGTTTCGTATATATTAACATCTGAAAGTATGCTATGATATTTCTCGTTTAGTTTTTGTGTTGAAAATTTTGAAGGGTTTTGTATTGCATAATTTGATTAAAAAGCTTTTTAAGCTTTTAGAGTAATATCGTTATTAGCATTAATATTTTTTTTATTCACCCTGTTATGTTGACTATGCAAGAAAAGGAAAAAATCTTTGAAGAGATACACTAACCAGATATGTGAGCATACATTAGACAAAAAGAGATGACCTATGAATTCAATGAAGATAAAATTGCGGGAAATCTTAACATATATATATATTTTTAAAATTTGGCAATTATAAAAATTGGCGCGAAACCTTTTTGACTTTTAGTATGGGGGAAAGAGATAACACATGTGCTGAAAATTTCATATCTAAAATGTTGTTCTTGTAGAGTTGCCATATAGTCTAGTTTATTGAATTTACTACGATATCGGTAAGTTTATATATTTATAACTTTCGCAACATCTAATATATAAGCAACAAATTTTAATTTAAAGCTTACCGCTTTACATGACATTTTCTGATTTTTATACAAATATTCAATAGATTCACTGAAACTATTGTAATGTCATATTTTATAGCCATGATGAATAGTGAAGAGAACGGATTTTCGTGAGTACCCCTGTTAATAATCACTTAATCATTTTTATTGGTATATAACAAATGATTTCAAATCATGTTTTCTTTGTTTAAAAGCTTTTTTTTATCATGTTAATTTTTGTACCATACACAGTCTACACCAAACATAGGTACTTAGCAAATTTTTTAAAAAATCGTATTCCAAGGAGAAAATATAAATATTTTTCGTAGATTCTTTGAATTAAATTCTCATATTTATTAAATAATCACACCGAATATTCCAGTGATTAAAACAAATCACACAAAAGTTTCTTAAAAAACACATTAAAATCTTTTCTATATATAAGATCACTATAATCAGAACTCACTTCTCTTCCAGTATTCTAAGCACTTGCGATTTTTCAGAACATAAAAAAATGTTTTTGATATTTGCTTTTTTTCAAAATATTTTACTGTTTGAAATTACAATAGTTGCAAGAGAATATATTGATTAAATAATGTCAAATACAATATTGAGTAAAATACTTATTTATATGTTCGATATTTTCACTTCAATTGAAAGCTGTTTTGGATTTTTTTAATTTTTCGCTCACTTCTACCTTTGCAGTATTTGTTCGTTCGCTAGTGTCAGTGAACCTGAGCATTTTCAAAAAAGGTATTTTAAGAGTAATTTCTTTTTTAATCTATTGATGAAATTTATATAAATTTTGAGTAAAATTTGATAACGGATTAATATTTTGAGAAATCGTGACGTTTTGAATTATTATGTTTTTCAACATATTGTCGAACATTGAAGATTACGAAGTTATAACATGCCGCCACTGAAACTTGTAACAAATCCAATTCACCGGACTACTTGGCAATACTGACGAGCTTCAACGATGAAAAAGATAAGCGACACTACCCTTTAAAATGGATATTCCAATTAGCACTGACCAGAAAGAAACGGCACTATGATACACAGGAAACCTCTTAATGCGGACTTTACACGTTCAGTCATTGGACATCAAGCATGTATACGTGCAGATTTGTATTATTCCCTAAGCGGATCTTGCACGATCAATTATTTGACATCAATCATTTCTATATTGATATATTATTGAATATTTGTTTGTATGCGTTACTTAAACTCGTTGCTATCATGATTGACCAAAATAAAATGATTATGCTTGTCCAACGGCTTTATGTGTGTGTTTGATTGACAATTTTTTCGCAGTTCGTTTGTTTTCATCGTTCGGTAATCATGTCTACAGAAAATAAAGAAGCGGTGAAAAAAATTGGAGGTCGGAAAAATTTGTGGCAGAGTTTATTGAAGTTTATCAAACATTTTTGAAGTTTATCAAAAATCTTTGCAGAAATGTTTGCAGAAACACTTTTAAGAGTTTCATTTCATAGGTCATTTCTTTTCTTAAACCACTCTTTCATCCTAACTCTTTTATTTTTACGTTTTTTAATGCAACTTGTAATGCAATATATTCTATGCAATCGTCTGTGTAATTCATTGCACGTCTGCATTCCATGGAAAATAATCAAGAATAAAAATTTGACGGTATGATTGATGTGTGTAGCCCAAGGTCCACACTGGCAATTAATTATTTTATACCATCTGTCAAATTCCATTTCTTACCATATATAATGCAAGCAATATATTTTGCATGGGCATTCTATGTTATACCATATAATTTTTTAACTTGCGTTAAAGCGAGTCCATTTTATAATTTAAGTTATTTGGCATGCAACACAATTATTTTCGCGGTCTTAATTTGTTTTTTTATTGAAGGTTGTCAAAAATTGCAGCTCATTGCTTGACATAATTATTGCAAGACATATATCGCATACCGTGAGCAATAAATATATCACATGTGCAATATCCATGGTAAGCAATATTGTATACTATAATTTATTGCCAATGTGGACATTAAGGAATATCATCATCCATGTCAAATGATTTAGCATGTCAAGGTATGGCTGTGTTCGGAAATGCACTGATTCAGCAGCTCTGTGCAAAATAATAAGCGGCTTAGAGGGGCCAGTGTAGACAGCTCATTGTTCGCAGTGCTACTGAATCAGTTGCATTTCCGAACACAGGGCATATTTAACAAGGTAGTGTCGTCTCGGAGCGGTTTGTACAGCAGCTGTCAAACACAATTACAATTTGCAAATTTTGCTTTTCTTCGTAAAAACCTGATTTTGACAGATGCTGTACCCACCACAAAAGAGAATTTTAACTCCTAACACTACCTTTTTTTATTATACCATGGACCGCAATACACATATCAGTCATACCATCAAAATTGGCATTCTTTATTATTTTTCGTGGAATACAAACCTACGATGAGTGGCTCAGACAATTGTTTATTACCTGTCGTATACACGTATAACCCAGCGTCCACACGTGGAAATGCAAGTTTGAAAAAATCTATACATCCAAACATTTTTACTAACGCACTCACATTTTCGAACTTGCAGCGCTACTTGGAAGAAAATTTCAGAGTTGGGTCAAGGTTCATTAATATAGGTTAAGTCACTTGAGAGAAAAGCACTCTTTTTCCGCCTTTGCTACAACTGTCAAAGTAGCTGTTAGCTAAAAATTGTACAGATTCAGGTTTTTTTTTTTCTTGATTTCCTTTTATCCATTCCGACAGTTCGACCGAGCTTCTCTCAAGTGACTTAACCTATATTAATGAACCTTGAGTTGGGTGAAAGAGAAGCTCTCTCAAATTCCAGTATTTTCTTTTACCCGCTAAAACAAATTTTGTCTGTGTCGATAGTCTAGCATGGCCCGAAGTTAATACTGAAAGTCTCTGACAAATTTTTTGAATTAGTTTACGTAATTTATAAATCGCAATGTGGCTTACTACCTTTGAAAATGAATTATTTTTATATTATTCGTCGGAAAAAACGAACGTTTGTAAATAAGTGAAACGAATAAAGGTGTAGTTATATTTTGTAGCTTCCTTCGTGCCGTAAGTAGGCAGAGGCCTTTAAAAGTACTTTTAAGCATATAATTTTTTAAATGTGGCATACTTACTATTAAAATTCATAAACAAATATGAACCAGAAAATATTCGAAAAAATTGTAGGCTACGTCAAAAATTTTTTTTTTTTTTAAATTTTTTCTTTTTTTAAATGCATTGAAAGATATGACCATGTTATATATCTTTAGCAATACGTTAAAGCAGCTCAAGTCAACATAAGCGAAAACTTATTATTATTAACCATTATTAACTATTTCAATATACAAACTTTGTTCTTTCTCATTCACCCCAATCGTAAACTATTTTCTCCCGGCAGTTGTAAAAGGGAGTTTCCGTTTTTAAGATAAAGTTCCAAATCATTTTTGGAAATTTTTAATACAAATTTGTTCATCAACCGTCAATATTCATGTGTAATATAATAAAATGAGATGTCTTTATCTGTTATCTTAAAAACAGAAAGCCCTTTTACAACTCCCGGGAGAAAATGTTTCACGATTGCGGTGATTACGTTTATCCACTACTTGGTCATGAAAACTTTTTTTATGGCCTTGCTCTCATTTTTCATGATAAATTATCAAATTATTTTTTTGTTAAGCTACTTCAACATATACCGCAGACATAATATATTAACAACATCTTGCTGTAAAACGAAACCAACAATTTCGATCGTGCGAGACACGGTAACACTAGATGTTTTCATACCAAATTATATTGTCACTCGTTTCTTCGTTCGGTCTTCGTTTCGTTATACAGCAAGATGCAGTGAAATTAATTCAAATTAAAATGTTTTTTTGTTGATTTTTTTTTCCTTTCAACTTTCCTTTTTTCAGTCAAATAGAAACCATTTAATTATGTCGTTTTTCTTGACCAAGCTCCTTCAGATCCAACAAGAAACACGCTTCAGGTGATAACGCTAGTTGGGGAAAAACATAAATTTTAAAATATTGTTTTAAACAAGATTATATTGTCGCTTATTCTTAAATTATAATAAGTTTTTGATTCACTTAAACATTGTATTTTCTTTGTAACATCAGTTCAGAAAATTCAGCGATTAACCAAATCCCCTTTCCTGCGAATTTGGAATTTATTCAAGCAAAGAATTTAATTAAGACGGATTATTTAAAACTAATGCAATATACCGATATATATATTAATAAAATACCTTAATATAAATAGGCCCTAACTCTATTTTTTTACATTATAGAAGAAAACTTGATAAAAATAGTAACATCATTACATGAAATAACAAAAGAGTTCAGCTACTACAGTTTTCTCGCACTTTCTTAACATTAACCCATTTCAAGTCACAAGTTAATTACACGTGAATTAATTGAAATGTTAATCGGCGAAGAGTTGGCAGCTGCTGTCGAGACGGGTGTGGGTCTTACTGTATAACGAAACGAACACTTTCGATCGTGCCAATACCAAATTATTTTGTCGCTCGTTTCTTCGTTCGTTATACGTCTTCGTTAGACTATAATCCAGAAAGGAATTAGTGAAATTAAGCAATAGGTTGTTTGACAAGGCTTAATGATCAAAGCCTTATCAAATTTTCCGACAGTGGGAAAGAACGAACATCAACTAGACAAATTTGATGATAAATAACATAAATATATATATATTACAGTGTAACTCTTCGCAACGAAGGAGATACATTTAAGTTAAACACTTTAATTAAAACTTTACTGGGAGAAACTCCTCGAATAAAATAAAAACACTGGTTTAGAATTATCGAACTATTATAGACAGCTCAGTTTTATTCTATATGCTTAAAACTAACAAAGTTTAAGAAAAGGTAGCGAGAAGCGCTGCCCAAAAGAAAAATTAAAAAGAGAGAAACAGGAATACAAGATATTTACCAGGCACCCTGTCCGGATAGGACCCAGCCAAAGACGGAATTCTGAGCTAGTGGCATGCCAAATCCCACCGGTAGACTGCCAGGCTGCATAACTCTCGAGTAGATGTCGACTCCCAGCAGGAGTCGCACCGGTGCCATCTTGTAGAACTGCGGATCAGCCAGATTGATGTTTGGATAGTTTTGGCTGATCCGCTCGTCGATATTTCTGGACGGCGTCACGACCTCTAACCGCCGCTCGACCCTTGCTGTCGTCTCAAGGTGGACGCTCGATCCATAGCGACCCCGCAGCATCAGCGTGCACACCTCCCATCCATCGACAACACAAGTTGGAAGCCTCCATTTTCTTGCCAACTCGTGTGCGATTATGGATTGAGGAAGGCATGCATCAAGGATCGCACGTTCTTGCACAAGGCCGCCATTTGCCCACGTAGTTACGACAGCTGTGGGGAGCAGCGAAACGATGCGTTGGAGGCTCGTCGTGGTTGGTCGTGCGGGGGGAAGCCGCTGCGGGAAATGGTCCCTAGCCGAAGACGCATAAGGTGCATTCGACCGCGGCCTCTTCTTGGAGCGGGACTGCTTCGGGACTTGGTCCCTGGCCGACGACGCAGATGGTACTGCCGACCGCGGTCCATTCCAAGAGGAACTCTGAGGTTCCCGACACCCTGACCCTCTCTGCTCCTCAGCTGCGGATGCACGCTGGAACTTCTGAGTTCTTGGCTTTTTTGCCCGTGGACGTCTGCCGCATGGCCTCTTGGAGTGCGCCCGACCTGTTCGGACGCGTGCACGAGAATGCAGCAGGCTGTGATGATCGTTACCGCAATGACGGCATCTCACATTGCTTCGGCAGTCCTTTCGCATATGAACAGCTGAAAGGCAGTTGGAACAGTAAAAATGGAGTAGTACTGTTCGCAACCGTTCCTCCAGGTTCATAGCTAGGAACCGTCGGCACGACGCAAGATTGTGCTCCATGGAGCACAAGCGACACTTGGGGATAGCATCGCTGCGCATCACTACGGCAACTGCGCTAGAAAGAGCGCTTCGCGCTGGACTTGCGTGCCGGCTGGGAACTGGGGTCCGCCCACGCACCGTGCCAATCTCGCTCAAGGTCATCTCGAAATCTGTCCCGAGAATTATCTCCTCCATTAGGTCACGCTCGATGTTGGGTGATGACATTCTGAAACGATAACAAAAGAAACAAAAAAGAAAAGAAAAGAACAGAAAATAAATAAATAAATGGCTATGAGAAAAAAGATGATGACTGAGCTAATTCACGGGTAGAGCGATTAGCTTCACGATCGGCCGTGTAACGCAACCTCTCTCGGTGCGAACAACAGCTAAGCGAACTTTATTGTCTCTACTGACGTATGTTGTCGCTACCGACACAAATGATCAATTGTGTAGTGCGTGTTGTGAAATGTTTGAACACAAATGATCGAGAACTGGACCTACATGTTTTACGCCGACTCCGAACGGTTTATGTTCTCTAAAAGCTTTTCATGGCACTTTTTACTCTCTGAGGTTTGCCATTGTCTGCAGAGAGGTGACGGCCGAACAGAAAAATTAATTCATTTGTAAAAACTTTCTGGGTCAGGTGAGATTCGAACCAGGGTTCGAACAAGACCTATAAATCTGCCGACTCCGAACGGCTCACTTTCTAAAAGTTTAATGATAGCGTTAATCTCCGAGCTTTCCAATGCCTACAGAGAGTTTAGTGCCGTATAGAATCCAACTGGTGATATCTGCAACTCAAAAGCACACTAACTATCTGCCACATTCTTTTAATCTTGTGAACAAACAAGGCAAACGTAGTGTTGACTTGAATTATATTTAATAGATGCTTTTCGGTGGTATAATTCGATGCAAGATAAATGCATATTATATTTGCAGTTTATACATTGAATGAAATAGTTGTGTGTTGATTTTTGCACACGGCTGCAATATATACAAATATCATCCAAGCATTCCGAAGATTCTAAACATCGCATCGCTATATTGGATCTGTAAAATTCGGGATCAAATTGTTTTGGACTGCGAGAATTGTTTGAAACTTGTTCCTCAATATAGTTTAAAACAAAATAGCCACAAGCCCAACCATCTTTTTGAATATCTTTGTACTTCCGTACTTCCAATTTCCAATTATCTATTGAATCAAGTTTTTCATTATTGGTGTCCGTAGCAAATTTATTATAACAACTTATAAACGAGTTCTTGAAATCATTAAAAAATATTTGTCCATTATTTATTTGTTGAGGATCATAAAATTTAAGAAGGGAAGAATGTCTAATTATTATTGCTAAGCACCAATGACAACTATTAACATTAACTGGCATAAAAGTTATGTCTCCAAGGACTTTGTAAATGTCTTGATATAATTTATTCGAAATGCAATTAAACGCAAAGCTGGCATCATAAAATGAGAACTTTTTATGCCCTGAAACAAAAAAATCAGTGAAATAATCGATAGTTAAATCATGCAGCCAAGCATCTACTGGATTTTTTATGTTGTTAGCCAAAGTTGAATATTCTTCATATTTAATAAAAGATGACCCTCTCCTTGCAATTAAATAATTTAAGTTAGTTCCATCCTGTAAAGAAACCCTCTGATAATGTTGTAAAAGTTTTACAACTTTATTTTGAGGAAGGAATATTAGTTTCTTCAAGTTTTTTGGAATATATGGTGTAATAAACATTAGCGATGAATGGAAAGAAGACTCGGACGAGGAACTTACTGCAATGAGATCTAAATTATTTGCGCTCTGAGGGGAATTTTCTTTTGAATTAAAAGAGCTGAATTCTTCAGAAAGTGGAGAGAGGAATAAGCATTTTCTTGCATTTTGCCTGTTAACATAACGGAAGGGCGTACCATCGTCTTTAGCTCTTATACGATTTCGAATTTTACCAGAGTTATTAAGATTTACTAACAAACTAGTTCTTGGACTGGGAGTATCCTGACGACCCCACGTTTCAGCGTACTGTAAGCTATTAATATCAACATTCACCGTTTTTAAATGAGGCAGTTTTTTCTTAAATTTGGCTTTAGATTTTTGACTTATTTTTAATTTTCGCTCGAAATTTGTACAATTACTAGATGGAATATTTAATAAAACCTGTTTAGTTTCACTTTCTATAGTAGCTCTTACAGCTTCTATAAATCTCCCATATTTCAATCTCCCTTGTCCAAATTCTATAGTGGATATAATATCATGCTTGACTTCGCGAAACCAGCCCTCAACAATTCCGTTTGTAGCCGTCGTATATCCATTAAATCCATCTGATATAATGCATGTCCACATTGGCAAATATGGAGCACAATACTGCATAAAATATTCAAGGAATTTGTTGGAGTAAAAAGTATTTTTTAAAGAGCAAGAAACATTTTCATGTTTTAATTTCTGCTCAGTTAAAATTTTCAGGAAGTCCTTATAGAACATACTATGCTTAAAACTTGTTTTTTCTATCTCACTTACATAAGTTTCCTCAATGAAAATATGTTCCTCAGAGATATCTTCCTCACAATTTATTAAAAATGCATCCGTATAGTTTTGAACATCCTTATCTTGTTTTTTTTTCTTAATTGCAATAGATGACATTTCATATAAAACATTTAAAGACAACTTAACGTTATTACTTTCAAATTTGGAGCCCAAAACTATACAAAAGTGTGTAAACCACGTTTTTATATTGTTGTAATTTGATTCGTGGTACACATAAATAAATAGATTTTTTATTTGCCTTTTCATAGAATTGTCCAAATAAAGAGAATTAATTCTATTAAACATATTCTTTTGAAAGTGTGCATGGCAAATTCTAAAAACAATTTTTTTGGTAATTATACTTTCATTTTGAGAAATTTTGAAATGGCAATAGTTCAAGTATGTGACCAGATCGCAGTGGTTCCAGTGTAACATAGCGCCATTAATTAAAGCTCTACTAAAATCTGTTACTAGAGTTGTACAAAGGGGCCAAGTATTTTCTTTTTCGCAGAATTGTCTAAGCTTCATAAGCCAGTTACCAATTGAACCTGCATCATGCGAACAAGCTATTCTCTCTGCTACTGGATATGTTTTGCCTCTGTTATTGGATATAACTAATGCGTAATAAAAAATTTGTTTCTTATTACTTTCAATTTTTCTGATAACAGATCCTGTAGCATCGAGATAGCATACTAGGCCACCATTATTACATTTTTTTACTAAAGAAGCTACCTTTATTTGTCTTTTTGAAAAAAGACCAACTTCCGTAGGTTCATTAAAAAATTGAAAATACGGATCAAATTCTTTTTGATTTTCATCGAATCTCATTCTGAGGTCATCTCTGTCATTTTTGGAGAGATCATTGCTATTTATTCCTTCGCTTCTAATTTTCCTGTAAACACTTTCAGATCTTATGTCCCCCAAGTTTAAGTTTATTAATTCATTTTCTAAAGCTTTATTTACATGCTTATTTCTAAGCTGTTTTGGAAGAATACTTTTTAACTCTTTCTTAAGAAGAGTTCGATTGTAACCTCTTACTTGTGAAGTTTTATACTTCACATGGTTAAAAACTCCACTGGTTATAAAATAGCACTGCATTGCTTCTCCTAGTTTAGGAAAAGTGGGAATTTTTACTGTATACTTTAAGCAAGATGAATCTTTAGAAGATTGCGAACAATATGCTCTTATAGTGGCAAACGATTTTTTCGCGTATCTTACATCTTTGCACTCAATGAGACATTTTTTTAATTTAGTTTCAAAAAAACCATTCCTAAACCCAAAATATGTATTTTCGGAAAAATTGCCCTCATTATGTTCTTCTAAATTATTACCAGATTTTTCTATAGTCTCAAATAATTTATTATATTGGTCAATAGCCAATTCAATATATTTTTTTATATAAAATGGATAATTTCGATTAAATTTACCGTCTTTTCCTAAAAAATTTTCTATTTCTGGAAATGGAATAGAAAAATAGAAGGGTTCAATATTTGTTTTGATAAAATCGTCGGTTAACATATTTAGACTGGAATTTAAAAGCTTCTCGTCTGTGTTTTTTTCATTTTGTTCGTACAAAACAATGTTTTTTTCAGGACTTCTATTTTTTGTCCATGCAATACTAGCACTATTTCGTTCATCTAAACTGTTTTTAATATTAAAAGAAAGTTCATCTAATGATTTTTGAATGGCAGTACAAACAAGTGGTTTACTTGGCAACAATTTTAATTCACTTAATATATCTGCTAAAACTGAATGCAAAGAATCAAGCTTATTGCCAGCGGATGAAATTTGGTTGCTGATATTCTCAAAAATTTCTTTAATCGAAAGTTTTGAATGGTCTTCTGAATTAATAAAGTTGCTTTCTACATGAAAGTCACATTCATTCAGGACAATAGGAGAATTAGTTGCAGGGCTTAATTTTTTAAGATCTTCCATTTTTGCAGAATTCAAAATATTTTGCGTAAGACTCTTTCTTTTTCTATCAAGAATATATATACTTTTGTACACCCGCCACGCCTATTTTTTGGAGTTTCAGACGGAATAAAAAAAATTATATTCCCCTTACGTAGTAAACGTGGTGGTATCAAGAAATATATGTATTAAAAAAAATAATACACTGCTCAAACTGAAATGACAATGAATTAAAAATTATTAAAGAAATATGTTACGTAATTATTACATCATAGTAGGGGCAACATGCAATGTCTTTACATTATGTTCTTTGATGTTTCTTCTTCCCATTTTTTGTTAAGTACATTTTTCTTACTCTCTCATTTTTTCTACAGTTCTTGTGAAAAAATAACAAAAACGTTAAAGCAAAAAGTAAACAAAAGTGAAATAACGCGTTGAGGTCATGGCTGATTAATATATGTTAAGTCGGTTAAAAGAAGCTCGATTGAAATGTCAGAATGGATGAAAGGAAATCGATATAAAAAATCTAAATCACACAATTTTTAGCTGACAGCTACTTTGACAATTCGAACAAAGGCAAAAAAGAGTGCTCTCAAGTGGCTTAACCTATATTAATCGACCTTGTTTGGGGTATAAAAATATGTTATACAATTATTAATTCAGAGAGTGGGATCAACATGCAATCTCTTCACATTATATTCTTTACTGTTTGTTCTTGTTTTTTTTTCCAATGCATTTTTCTAACTCTCTGATTTTTTATACAATTCTTCCGGTTTGTAAAAAAAATAGCAAAATCGAGAAAGCACAAGAGGCTCGTAACAAACTGTAGACATTTTCGTTTGACAAACACACGTAAAAAGCTCAAGAGTTAGTACAAATTCGGATTTATTAATATGCTTCTCATCAGCTCTGATCCTTTAGTTGGTTCCTACCGAAAAAAGTCTTTAATTGATGTTAGAAAATTGCATCCGGACGTATTCGTTTTTCTTCTTAATGTTAATGAATAAGTTAAAAATCCCATTCTTAATAATGCTAAGATAAGGGAAAATAAATGAATTCTTAAATTTAACATTAAATTTCGTTTTTGTAAATTTTTAACATTAAATTTCGTTTTCGCAGCTTTTCTATTAAAATTAAAATATTGTTATTTTTATTAAATGAAAAATATGTAAGAGACGTGATAATATTATAATAAAAGCATACATATAGGGCCATTTGTCGAAAAATCGACCATCTGTGTTTTATCACACAGGTAACACAAAGTTAAATTTACCTGTGTTGTCCAAAACCAACTGATTCTCATATTTTAGACTTTTGGTAACCTGCTTACGTGAATAGTTTTATTTACATTACATTACATTTATATATTTTTAACTATTTTTCCAAAAATTGTCAAAAAGAAAGGTAATTTTTTAACCGCTTACCTGAATAGGTAAAAAGAGGAAATTTTAAAAATTAATTTTTTTCTGAATTTCCATTTAATCGAACCATGTATATGGGAAAAGAGTTTGAAAAAATCTTTTATATTTTTTGCAGAAATAAATTTCAAAGTTAGTGGTTGAAAAATCGACTAGCGGACTAAAATGGGTTAAACATCGAAAACTATCAAAAAAAATAACAAAATAATATTTTCCTACTAACTTGTACCAATCGCATCACTGTGCGACCTTTACCGCCACCAAGATGAAGCAAAAGTAATTTTTAATAATTCTTCGTTTTATTCTTAATTCAATGTTTAATAATATGTTTAACATTATTAATTTTTCACAAACAAAATTTTAATGCAGTGTTTTTTTCAATTTAATTCCGAAAGTAAACAAAGTTCAGAATAATACACATAAAATGTTGTTTAATATATAGCAAAATTTTACATGGAATCACCAATATACTAGCGTAGATACCTACATGGAAAGAAAAAATATTTTTTTTTTTACTAAAAAAATTATACTTTTTAGAAAATAATGATAAATAATGACATTACAATTAGTTATGCAGAAGATAATTAATCGATTGATTTCATGTTCAAACGAGCACAGCTCGATAACGTTTAAGCCGTTGGGGTTTTTCATATACCGTTCATATACGGATTTTATTGCCTTTGCAATAAGTTTTCAAAATAATTTTTCTGTAAGTTAGATTTTCTGCTTGAAATAATAAGGTGAATCAAAGTCGTGAAATATTAATTAACCCTGAGCTCCTAAGAATGTGAAAATAGACCCCGCCTCCGGCACATTTTTTTGCTCAGCTCGACATAACCTTTCAACTTCGTAAATAGTTGCACTTAATTGCAGGACACCCTTACTGGTTCAACTTTTAAAAAAAATTTTTTTACTCATTCTCAAATGTAATTCAGATTTGATTAGAAATGAAGATGAAAAAAAAAATGTTTGCTCCGAAATTTTTTTTTTAATAAAGGTACCCTTACTTGCCTATTTTTAAGTATAAATTTTATAATTTGATTAAAATGTGAAATTAATAATGGATAAGCTTTTGTTTTTATTGCTATCATTTTTGGTTCATGAAAAATTTTTTTTCTAAAAATTAGAAAAAATATATTATTTTATTTAATTCAAAATATTTTATTCCTTATTATTTTTTAGATGAAATTATTTTTTATGAACGAAAATTGCATTAAAAAAATTGTGTAGAAAGAAGAAGAAATCATCAAAAATTTAAAGTTTTGCCTTTAGTTTATTTAAAGTTATTCTTAGAATGTTTGGTTTTTTTATACATATGTATATTCAAGTCTTTTAATGAATTAAGAATTAATAAGCCTCAAAAAAAAACACACAAGCATTACGTCAACAATAATTACACATGAACTGCTACAAGTTTGGTAGCTTGAACACATTAGACGCTACGTAACATTTGTATGGAATTTTCTACACAATTTTTTTGAATGCAATTTTCGTTCATAAAAAATAACTAGCTCTAAAAAATAATAAAGAATAAAAAAAAAATTTGTATGGCTGCCGTGGGATTCGAACCCACGACCACGCGAATGTCCCATACAAGTTTCGAACATTTGGAAAAAATTAAAACTTTGCAAAGCGATCCCGGCTGCGCTGTTGGCAATTTTATCAATTCCGCACAAAAACAAATTCTATTGAAGTCTAAAAATAACCAAAACATAAACAAATAACACAGCCAAGAACCAAATTCATTTGTGTTCTTTGCAGCAGCTCCGGTCAGTTGAGCTGAGGAACGAAGCTTGCTTCACTTCTCGCTGACTGCGGAACATATGGGTTTCACTCCTCGCTGGCTCGTCACCTTCTCTCACGAAAAGCTATAAAATTTATATTTGGGAAGTCTTTCTTCTCTATGTTTTTGGATAAAACGTAGTAAAAGCAAAATACATACGTACATATTAGGGTGTCTTCATTTTTTCGTATGATGTTGAAATAAATGTAAATAAAATTTCTTGTACCTACCCTATAGGAACAAACTAATTTGTTTTTAAGAACAACTAATTAAAAAAATTAATTTAAAATAAACTAGTATATGAACTAGTTTGAATTATATTAAGGCGGCATCCACTTCAATTCTAAATACTTTTTATTGCATTATATATGAAGTAATTGAAATACTACTTAAAAACAAGTGGTTGATAAACTACTTTGAATTATATTAAGGCGGCAACTACTCTGATTTGGACATGTTTTAATTGCAAATTTTTATTAGATTACAAGTTTATAAATATTTAACCATGTTATTTCATCAACTATTATTAACTTTAGGCTTCACTAACATTTTGTTTCAAAAAGACATATTTTTTTATTTACGACATTGAACTGCAAGACAGACGTGGTAAACACACTTTAAAACTGATCAAAACCCTGTGAAAAGCCTCAAAACTGTGTGAAAAGATTAAAACGTCTTTATTATTTAAGATATTCAAATTACAAACTGGTAGTGTTTAACAAACATTGCACAATTTGGACTCTGTACGGAAATTGATGCATTGCTTAACCATTCAGCAAACACCTCATAACTTCATGATTTATGTATTTTTCAAAACAGCCTTTTTAAAAATATTTTACAAACAGAAATTTAAAATTTTTATGCTTTTAAATTCATTTTCAGTAAGTGGAATATTAAATACTTTTCAATTGGTTATTTTAAAGTAATTAAAAAAATAGTTTAAATATATCTAATTTAACAAGTAGTTGAAAATATATGCAGACGAAAGTCGATTGACTTATTTAGCGGACATCACCATACAAAATATGTTAGCTTGTTCTATGGAAAAAAGTCCGAATTTTAACTAGTTGTGGTTGACAAAAAACTACTTTTTCAACTACTTTTAAATTAGTTGTTTTTTTTTTATGAGTTGGTAATATCATAAAGTATAAACGCTGCAGGCCTGATCTTACGTATGTATTACAAATTTTGCCATAATTCAACTTCAACAGGGTTAAAGCTGCTGTATTTTTAACGATAATTTTAAAGTGTATCTTCTTGTAAATTTGATCAGACGAAATTTTTTTTAAAAAAAAAGTTCCGCACGCACTTAAGAATTTGAACTGAATTTTCAAACTTTCACGACTTTTAGGAACAATTTACTTTTAGCTAAAATCGCCCTTTTTCAAAATCTTTCTTAAATGGGTATTTTGATATAAAAAAGCTAATAGTGAAAAAATTTCGGCGCGCTCTCAAGTGGTTTAGATGTTACAGTGCTCGAAAGTTGGGAAAATGGACATGAAAAACTTGTTTTTTTTTTTCATTTTCCTACAAATCTTAGCATTGTAGGTATGAAAAGAAATTATGCAGTTAACTATTCAACGAGCTAACAATTATTAAATTCCATCCATTACTTTTAAAGATATATCATTTTAGATATTTGTGGCACCTGTGCATAGAGTGCTAAGTCGGATTTTGTGAATTTTGAGCTATCTGCATCACTAGAATCGTAATTTTTTTTATCTTTCCTTGTGTCTAACGGGATACGTGTTTTGTCCATTACAATGAAGAATATTCCTTTATGAATCGTGGGCTGATACTCCAATCTTGAACTTTTACTTATGAAAAGAGAGTTTTAATCCAGGGGCCCTACTCTCTATTGTGATGCGACAAAAAATTCGCAATTTGATTTGATTGTACGGATTTGCCTACGCACCAAATTTCATTTTCGCATCGCATTGATTGCCGCATCGCAATACAGAGTAGGACCCGTTTTCCTAAAAACGCAATTTCCCCACTTAGCTGTCTATGCACAGGTGCCACAGATATTATGTACAATTTAATGTTTATACTTACGTTTGGTTATTTCGTAAAGGGGTGGACCGCCAAGTGTATATGTAAACAGCTATATCTTTAAAAGTAATGCCATGGATTTTAATGATTGATTGGTTGAATAGGTAATAGCATAGCATTTCTTTTTATACCAATAATGCTAGGTTTTGTATGTAAATTTAAAAAAGAAATGAAGTGTTTTATGTCCATTTCCCAACTTTTGAGCCCTATAACTTCTAACCCAATTTAGAGAGGCCACTAAATTTTCAATTTTTGGTATTAGAAAGGCTTAATACACATAATCCACGAAAAAAAGTTAAAAAAATAAATTTTAGCATAAAATAAATTATGCCTATCTGTTTTCTTATTTTTGTCAAGTGCATTTGGGCCTCCTAAGCCCAAGTATACGAAAAAAAATTGTCAATCCCGAATGGTTTAGAAGACAAAACTCGCGGAAGTTTGAATTCTGTGCAATTGTTTAAGTGTGTAAGCTGGAATTAGATAAAATCGCAGCGAAATGGTCAAAATGATGTTTTCTCTGTGTGACCTGTTAAATGTGTTTTTAACTTTCCTTACAAGGGCACTAATTTTATCGTAAGAAAATAATTTGATATACACAATGAGCGCGAAAGGCGATAAATTTTTATTAAAAAGCAAAATTTTTAATAGATTGTTAATATCAGCAAGAATGAGCGCCGCAGGTGAAAAATTATGGCAATTTTACTGCACAAATAGGTTTAAACGACCCATATACATAAAATAAAAACAAGAGAAAATAATTAAGCGTGGGCGCTAAATCAAAACTATGCCGATATGTATTGTTTAAAAATTGGAAACTGAATCAAGGAAACCACAATTTCTTTGGTTCTTTGAACACTTTTTCCTTTATGAAAAAAAAACCACTATGGAAAACATACAAATATATAAAATTCAGTTTTCTAACCTTTTAAAGTCTTGAAATAAAAATATATGAAACTTTTAAAAGGTATGTAAATCCAAAATTATTTAGAATTTTCTTAAAAATCCGACTATGTCGCGCGCTTTCAGAATAAATTCTAATTTAATTATTATAACTCTAGATAAGGATGGGTATAAGTGAAAGTAACAGTAATTTTTAAATCTTCTTTAGAACGCTTTCGAAATAAGCTTTGCAAATAATAGTGTTATATCTTCATCCTCAACGGGATTGTCGTTACAGAAAAGAAACAACATATAGTGAACTCACAGAAAAGAAGGCTACGTGAATGATAGAATGAACCAGATAGTAGTGACAATTCATTGGGTGATCGTTGGTTGTCAAAAAGAGTACAAAGTAGAAAACGAAAACCTAAAACGAGCATGATGCAACCAACGAGGAACTTACACGGTCAATCATTTGACATCAAGCATGTATACGTGTGGATTGGTATTATTCCTTAAGGGACGAGTAGATCAAGTTAAATATCTGCGCAAAAATTGAAATATTTTGATTTTCGGCTGTGTTTGTGCAAACCGTCTGTATAGCATAGATAGGCATAGTGCATTGAATTATAAGTGCATTAAAAAAAATCATTACCACTATTTACCTAGTGCTTCTAGCTTTAGAAGCCCAACCTCAAATATTTTTTTTTTAATTTTTATTAGATGTATATGGGCCTCATAAGCCTAATAAGTAATCGCAATGGAAAAATTACATTACCATTAATATATAATGGTAAAGGAAGAAAAAGTTGCATTACCACTAAAATTTAGTGGTAATGAAATATTTTAATGATAATAGAAAAAATTTGCATTACCACTAAAAATTTAATGATTATGAAAAATATTAACAAAATTTAGTAATATACCATTAAAATTTAGTGGTACAGAAAAATTTTAATGGTAAAGTAATTATATTTTTATTATAATTAAATTTTTAGTGGTAAGGCAAATTTTTTCTATTATCATTAAAATTTTTCATTACCACTTAATTTTAGTGGTAGTGCGATTTTTCTTCCATTACCATCGTATATTAATGGTAATGCAATTTTTTTCCATTACCATAACATATTAATGGCAATAGCATTTTTTCCCCCATTTTCATAACATATTAATGGCAATGCAATTTTATTTTGCATTACCACTAGGTAGATAGGGGTAATGGAAATTTAAAGGTAATGAAAAATGTCCATGTATGTTGTATAGTGTGTGTTGAAATTCACACTGTCCTGTCATAAACGCGAAAATTTTGTTCAGAGAAGACGTGTTTTAAAGAAAAGTGTATAAAAATGGAAGCTGAAAAAAAAATTTTGTTTAATTCATAGAACTTTTCTCTATCCAGTGAATGAAGACTTTGTAGTACATTGTCGTCGTTATGGCAATAAAAAAGCCTTGTATGCGCAGATTGCAATAAAAAAGCCTTGTTTGCGTAGTTTATTTTCCAAATTACACACATGAATCACCGTCAAATTTTCATTCTTCATTATTTTTCATGGTAGCCGTGGCGTAGTGGGTAAAGTGTGTGGCCCTTACGCCAGGGAACCCTGGTTCAAATACCATCTTGACACAGAAAGTTTTTCAATTGAATTAATTTTTGTGTGCGGACGTCACCTCTCCGCAGACAATGGCAAACCTCAGAGAGTAAAAACTGCCATGAAAAGCTACTTGAGAACATACGTCGATCGGAGTCGGCATAAAACTTGTAGGCCCATTTCACGATCTTTTTTGTTCAAACATGTCACAAGCGTACACAACACAATTGATTTTAAGAAGCTAGGTCAAAGTCCTTTCAAGGGTTGAAATGGCCCTTTTGTTTTTTTTTGTTTTATTTTCCATGGAATGCAGACGTGCAATGATTGACACAGACGATTGCATAGAATATATTGCATTACAAGTTGCATTAAAAAACGTAAAAATAAAAGAGTTAGGATGAAAGAGTGGTTTAAGAAAAGAAATGACCTATGAAATGAAACTCTTAAAAGTGTTTCTGCAAACATTTCTGCAAAGATTTTTGATAAACTTCAAAAATGTTTGATAAACTTCAATAAACTCTGCCACAAATTTTTCCGACCTCTCCAATTTTTTTCACCGCTTCTTTATTTTCTGTAGACATGATTACCGAACGATGAAAACAAACGAACTGCGAAAAAATTGTCAATCAAACACACACATAAAGCCGTTGGACAAGCATAATCATTTTATTTTGGTCAATCATGATAGCAACGAGTTTAAGTAACGCATACAAACAAATATTCAATAATATATCAATATATAAATGATTGATGTCAAATAATTGATCGTGCAAGATCCGCTTAGGGAATAATACAAATCTGCACGTATACATGCTTGATGTCCAATGACTGAACGTGTAAAGTCCGCATTAAGAGGTTTCCTGTGTATCATAGTGCCGTTTCTTTCTGGTCAGTGCTAATTGGAATATCCATTTTAAAGGGTAGTGTCGCTTATCTTTTTCATCGTTGAAGCTCGTCAGTATTGCCAAGTAGTCCGGTGAATTGGATTTGTTACAAGTTTCAGTGGCGGCATGTTATAACTTCGTAATCTTCAATGTTCGACAATATGTTGAAAAACATAATAATTCAAAACGTCACGATTTCTCAAAATATTAATCCGTTATCAAATTTTACTCAAAATTTATATAAATTTCATCAATAGATTAAAAAAGAAATTACTCTTAAAATACCTTTTTTGAAAATGCTCAGGTTCACTGACACTAGCGAACGAACAAATACTGCAAAGGTAGAAGTGAGCGAAAAATTAAAAAAATCCAAAACAGCTTTCAATTGAAGTGAAAATATCGAACATATAAATAAGTATTTTACTCAATATTGTATTTGACATTATTTAATCAATATATTCTCTTGCAACTATTGTAATTTCAAACAGTAAAATATTTTGAAAAAAAGCAAATATCAAAAACATTTTTTTATGTTCTGAAAAATCGCAAGTGCTTAGAATACTGGAAGAGAAGTGAGTTCTGATTATAGTGATCTTATATATAGAAAAGATTTTAATGTGTTTTTTAAGAAACTTTTGTGTGATTTGTTTTAATCACTGGAATATTCGGTGTGATTATTTAATAAATATGAGAATTTAATTCAAAGAATCTACGAAAAATATTTATATTTTCTCCTTGGAATACGATTTTTTAAAAAATTTGCTAAGTACCTATGTTTGGTGTAGACTGTGTATGGTACAAAAATTAACATGATAAAAAAAAGCTTTTAAACAAAGAAAACATGATTTGAAATCATTTGTTATATACCAATAAAAATGATTAATTGATTATTAACAGGGGTACTCACGATAATCCGTTCTCTTCACTATTCATCATGGCTATAAAATATGACATTACAATAGTTTCAGTGAATCTATAGAATATTTGTATAAAAATCAGAAAATGTCATGTAAAGCGGTAAGCTTTAAATTTAAATATGTTGCTTATATATTAGATGTTGCGAAAGTTATAAATATATAAACTTACCGATATCGTAGTAATTCAATAAACTAGACTATATGGCAACTCTACAAGAACAACATTTTAGATATGAAATTTTCAGCACATGTGTTATCTCTTTCCCCCATACTAAAAGTCAAAAAGGTTTCGCGCCAATTTTTATAATTGCCAAATTTTAAAAATATATATATATGTTAAGATTTCCCGCAATTTTATCTTCATTGAATTCATAGGTCATCTCTTTTTGTCTAATGTATGCTCACATATCTGGTTAGTGTATCTCTTCAAAGATTTTTTCCTTTTCTTGCATAGTCAACATAACAGGGTGAATAAAACAAATATTAATGCTAATAACGATATTACTCTAAAAGCTTAAAAAGCTTTTTAATCAAATTATGCAATACAAAACCCTTCAAAATTTTCAACACAAAAACTAAACGAGAAATATCATAGCATACTTTCAGATGTTAATATATACGAAACAATTACTAAACTTTGAGAATACATTTTTTAAAAAAATGTGATTGAGAACATTTCAATCACAATTTTGTAAATTTTATCATGAAAGACAGACAAGTTTATTAAAGCCAAACTCAAAATTGGCACTAATCTATGGAACTCAAAACACAATAACACTAGATTTTTCTCACTTCAGCCCGAATTTCGGTACCAAGGACGATAGACCCGGGCTTGTGCATACCACAAGTCGATTTTCCAAATAAAGATTGATTTTTGAGCAAAAATTCAGGATGAGAACTTTTGTTTTGGGGTAAGTTTTGGGGTGTGGAAATCTGATTTTCATATAAATATCACATTTTTTCGCAATTCGGCTAAGATTTCGGTACCAAGGACGATAGACCGGAGCTTTTGAATACCTCCAGTCGATTTTCTGCACAATTGTTGATTTTAAGGCAAAAATTCAGGATGAGAACTTTTCATCTTCTATCCTTTTCGTTTGGTTTTTACTGAAAAAAACAAATTTTGCTGAACCGAGTATTTCACTTCTAGGTCGTTTTACGGTATGAAGGACGATTGATAGCAATTTGGGGAAGAAGACACAAAATCATCCTTTTGGCATCAGCTATCACATGCCAAAAATCCAGGATGAGAACTTTCGTTTTGGGGTCAGTTTCGGGGTTTGGAATTCTGATTTTCATACAAGAATACCATTTTTTTTGCACTTCGGTCTGAATTTCGGTACCAAGGACGATAGACCCGGGCTTGAACATACCACCAGTTGATGTTCCATATAAAGATTGATTTTTAAACAAAAATCCAGGATGAGAACTTTTGTTTTGGGGTATGATTTTTGGTGTTGATTTCTGATTTTCATACGAAAATCCCTTTTTTTCGCAGTTTGGCCCAAAATTCGGTACCAAGGACGATAGACCCGGGCTTGAGCATACCACTAGTCGATTTTCCAAATAAAGATTGATTTTTGAGCAAAAATTCAGGATGAGAACTTTTGTTTTGGGGTAAGTTTTGGGGTGTGGAAATCTGATTTTCATATAAATATCACATTTTTTCGCAATTCGGCTAAGATTTCGGTACCAAGGACGATAGACCGGAGCTTTTGAATACCTCCAGTCGATTTTCTGCACAATTGTTGATTTTAAGGCAAAAATTCAGGATGAGAACTTTTCATCTTCTATTCTTTTCTTTTGGTTTTTACTGAAAAAAACAAATTTTGCTGAACCGAGTATTTCACTTCTAGGTCGTTTTACGGTATGAAGGACGATTGATAGCAATTTGGGGAAGAAGACACAAAATCATCCTTTTGGCATCAGCTATCACATGCCAAAAATCCAGGATGAGAACTTTCGTTTTGGGGTCAGTTTCGGGGTTTGGAATTCTGATTTTCATACAAGAATACCATTTTTTTTGCACTTCGGTCTGAATTTCGGTACCAAGGACGATAGACCCGGGCTTGAACATACCACCAGTTGATGTTCCATATAAAGATTGATTTTTAAACAAAAATCCAGGATGAGAACTTTTGTTTTGGGGTATGATTTTTGGTGTTGATTTCTGATTTTCATACGAAAATCCATTTTTTTCGCAGTTTGGCCAAAAATTCGGTACCAAGGACGATAGACCCGGGCTTGAGCATACCCCTAGTCGATTTTCCAAATAAAGATTGATTTTTGAGCAAAAATTCAGGATGAGAACTTTTGTTTTGGGGTAAGTTTTGGGGTGTGGAAATCTGATTTTCATATAAATATCACATTTTTTCGCAATTCGGCTAAGATTTCGGTACCAAGGACGATAGACCGGAGCTTTTGAATACCTCCAGTCGATTTTCTGCACAATTGTTGGTTTTTAGGCAAAAATTCAGGATGAGAACTTTTCATCTTCTATCCTTTTCGTTTGGTTTTTACTGAAAAAAACAAATTTTGCTGAACCGAGTATTTCACTTCTAGGTCGTTTTACGGTATGAAGGACGATTGATAGCAATTTGGGGAAGAAGACACAAAATCATCCTTTTGGCATCAGCTATCACATGCCAAAAATCCAGGATGAGAACTTTCGTTTTGGGGTCAGTTTCGGGGTTTGGAATTCTGATTTTCATACAAGAATACCATTTTTTTTGCACTTCGGTCTGAATTTCGGTACCAAGGACGATAGACCCGGGCTTGAACATACCACCAGTTGATTTTCCATATAAAGATTGATTTTTAAACAAAAATCCAGGATGAGAACTTTTGTTTTGGGGTATGATTTTTGGTGTTGATTTCTGATTTTCATACGAAAATCAATTTTTTTCGCAGTTTGGCCCAAAATTCGGTACCAAGGACGATAGACCCGGGCTTGAGCATACCACAAGTCGATTTTCCAAATAAAGATTGATTTTTGAGCAAAAATTCAGGATGAGAACTTTTGTTTTGGGGTAAGTTTTGGGGTGTGGAAATCTGATTTTCATATAAATATCACATTTTTTCGCAATTCGGCTAAGATTTCGGTACCAAGGACGATAGACCGGAGCTTTTGAATACCTCCAGTCGATTTTCTGCACAATTGTTGATTTTAAGGCAAAAATTCAGGATGAGAACTTTTCATCTTCTATTCTTTTCTTTTGGTTTTTACTGAAAAAAACAAATTTTGCTGAACCGAGTATTTTACTTCTAGGTCGTTTTACGGTATGAAGGACGATTGATAGCAATTTGGGGAATAAGACACAAAATCATCCTTTTGGCATTAGCTATCACATGCCAAAAATCCAGGATGAGAACTTTCGTTTTGGGGTCAGTTTCGGGGTTTGGAATTCTGATTTTCATACAAGAATACCATTTTTTTTGCACTTCGGTCTGAATTTCGGTACCAAGGACGATAGACCCGGGCTTGAACATACCACCAGTTGATTTTCCATATAAAGATTGATTTTTAAACAAAAATCCAGGATGAGAACTTTTGTTTTGGGGTATGATTTTTGGTGTTGATTTCTGATTTTCATACGAAAATCCCTTTTTTTCGCAGTTTGGCCCAAATTTCGGTACCAAGAACGATAGACCCGGGCTTGAACATACCACTAGTCGATTTTCCAAATAAAGATTGATTTTTGAGCAAAAATTCAGGATGAGAACTTTTGTTTTGGGGTAAGTTTTGGGGTGTGGAAATCTGATTTTCATATAAATATCACATTTTTTCGCAATTCGGCTAAGATTTCGGTACCAAGGACGATAGACCGGAGCTTTTGAATACCTCCAGTCGATTTTCTGCACAATTGTTGATTTTGAGGCAAAAATTCAGGATGAGAACTTTTCATCTTCTATTCTTTTCTTTTGGTTTTTACTGAAAAAAACAAATTTTGCTGAACCGAGTATTTCACTTCTAGG
Source organism: Coremacera marginata (assembly GCA_914767935.1). Taxonomy (NCBI): domain Eukaryota; kingdom Metazoa; phylum Arthropoda; class Insecta; order Diptera; family Sciomyzidae; genus Coremacera; species Coremacera marginata. The sequence goes on along the minus strand of OU612043.1, from coordinate 142,587,340 downwards.
TCGTTTTACGGTATGAAGGACGATTGATAGCAATTTGGGGAAGAAGACACAAAATCATCCTTTTGGCATCAGCTATCACATGCCAAAAATCCAGGATGAGAACTTTCGTTTTGGGGTCAGTTTCGGGGTTTGGAATTCTGATTTTCATACAAGAATACCATTTTTTTTGCACTTCGGTCTGAATTTCGGTACCAAGGACGATAGACCCGGGCTTGAACATACCACCAGTTGATGTTCCATATAAAGATTGATTTTTAAACAAAAATCCAGGATGAGAACTTTTGTTTTGGGGTATGATTTTTGGTGTTGATTTCTGATTTTCATACGAAAATCCATTTTTTTCGCAGTTTGGCCCAAAATTCGGTACCAAGGACGATAGACCCGGGCTTGAGCATACCACTAGTCGATTTTCCAAATAAAGATTGATTTTTGAGCAAAAATTCAGGATGAGAACTTTTGTTTTGGGGTAAGTTTTGGGGTGTGGAAATCTGATTTTCATATAAATATCACATTTTTTCGCAATTCGGCTAAGATTTCGGTACCCAGGACGATAGACCGGAGCTTTTGAATACCTCCAGTCGATTTTCTGCACAATTGTTGGTTTTTAGGCAAAAATTCAGGATGAGAACTTTTCATCTTCTATTCTTTTCGTTTGGTTTTTACTGAAAAAAACAAATTTTGCTGAACCGAGTATTTCACTTCTAGGTCGTTTTACGGTATGAAGGACGATGGATAGCAATTTGGGGAAGAAGACACAAAATCATCCTTTTGGCATCAGCTATCACATGCCAAAAATCCAGGATGAGAACTTTCGTTTTGGGGTCAGTTTCGGGGTTTGGAATTCTGATTTTCATACAAAAATACCATTTTTTTTGCACTTCGGTCTGAATTTCGGTACCAAGGACGATAGACCCGGGCTTGAACATACCACCAGTTGATTTTCCATATAAAGATTGATTTTTAAACAAAAATCCAGGATGAGAACTTTTGTTTTGGGGTATGATTTTTGGTGTTGATTTCTGATTTTCATACGAAAATCCCTTTTTTTCGCAGTTTGGCCCAAATTTCGGTACCAAGGACGATAGACCCGGGCTTGAACATACCACTAGTCGATTTTCCAAATAAAGGTTGATTTTTGAGCAAAAATTCAGGATGAGAACTTATGTTTTGGGGTAAGTTTTGGGGTGTGGAAATCTGATTTTCATATAAATATCACATTTTTTCGCAATTCGGCTAAGATTTCGGTACCAAGGACGATAGACCGGAGCTTTTGAATACCTCCAGTCGATTTTCTGCACAATTGTTGGTTTTTAGGCAAAAATTCAGGATGAGAACTTTTCATCTTCTATCCTTTTCGTTTGGTTTTTACTGAAAAAAACAAATTTTGCTGAACCGAGTATTTCACTTCTAGGTCGTTTTACGGTATGAAGGACGATTGATAGCAATTTGGGGAAGAAGACACAAAATCATCCTTTTGGCATCAGCTATCACATGCCAAAAATCCAGGATGAGAACTTTCGTTTTGGGGTCAGTTTCGGGGTTTGGAATTCTGATTTTCATACAAGAATACCATTTTTTTTGCACTTCGGTCTGAATTTCGGTACCAAGGACGATAGACCCGGGCTTGAACATACCACCAGTTGATTTTCCATATAAAGATTGATTTTTAAACAAAAATCCAGGATGAGAACTTTTGTTTTGGGGTATGATTTTTGGTGTTGATTTCTGATTTTCATACGAAAATCAATTTTTTTCGCAGTTTGGCCCAAAATTCGGTACCAAGGACGATAGACCCGGGATTGAGCATACCACAAGTCGATTTTCCAAATAAAGATTGATTTTTGAGCAAAAATTCAGGATGAGAACTTTTGTTTTGGGGTAAGTTTTGGGGTGTGGAAATCTGATTTTCATATAAATATCACATTTTTTCGCAATTCGGCTAAGATTTCGGTACCAAGGACGATAGACCGGAGCTTTTGAATACCTCCAGTCGATTTTCTGCACAATTGTTGATTTTAAGGCAAAAATTCAGGATGAGAACTTTTCATCTTCTATTCTTTTCTTTTGGTTTTTACTGAAAAAAACAAATTTTGCTGAACCGAGTATTTTACTTCTAGGTCGTTTTACGGTATGAAGGACGATTGATAGCAATTTGGGGAAGAAGACACAAAATCATCCTTTTGGCATCAGCTATCACATGCCAAAAATCCAGGATGAGAACTTTCGTTTTGGGGTCAGTTTCGGGGTTTGGAATTCTGATTTTCATACAAGAATACCATTTTTTTTGCACTTCGGTCTGAATTTCGGTACCAAGGACGATAGACCCGGGCTTGAACATACCACCAGTTGATTTTCCATATAAAGATTGATTTTTAAACAAAAATCCAGGATGAGAACTTTTGTTTTGGGGTATGATTTTTGGTGTTGATTTCTGATTTTCATACGAAAATCCCTTTTTTTCGCAGTTTGGCCCAAATTTCGGTACCAAGGACGATAGACCCGGGCTTGAACATACCACTAGTCGATTTTCCAAATAAAGATTGATTTTTGAGCAAAAATTCAGGATGAGAACTTTTGTTTTGGGGTAAGTTTTGGGGTGTGGAAATCTGATTTTCATATAAATATCACATTTTTTCGCAATTCGGCTAAGATTTCGGTACCAAGGACGATAGACCGGAGCTTTTGAATACCTCCAGTCGATTTTCTGCACAATTGTTGATTTTAAGGCAAAAATTCAGGATGAGAACTTTTCATCTTCTATTCTTTTCTTTTGGTTTTTACTGAAAAAAACAAATTTTGCTGAACCGAGTATTTCACTTCTAGGTCGTTTTACGGTATGAAGGACGATTGATAGCAATTTGGGGAAGAAGACACAAAATCATCCTTTTGGCATCAGCTATCACATGCCAAAAATCCAGGATGAGAATTTTCGTTTTGGGGTCAGTTTCGGGGTTTGGAATTCTGATTTTCATACAAGAATACCATTTTTTTTGCACTTCGGTCTGAATTTCGGTACCAAGGACGATAGACCCGGGCTTGAACATACCACCAGTTGATGTTCCATATAAAGATTGATTTTTAAACAAAAATCCAGGATGAGAACTTTTGTTTTGGGGTATGATTTTTGGTGTTGATTTCTGATTTTCATACGAAAATCCATTTTTTTCGCAGTTTGGCCCAAAATTCGGTACCAAGGACGATAGACCCGGGCTTGAGCATACCACTAGTCGATTTTCCAAATAAAGATTGATTTTTGAGCAAAAATTCAGGATGAGAACTTTTGTTTTGGGGTAAGTTTTGGGGTGTGGAAATCTGATTTTCATATAAATATCACATTTTTTCGCAATTCGGCTAAGATTTCGGTACCAAGGACGATAGACCGGAGCTTTTGAATACCTCCAGTCGATTTTCTGCACAATTGTTGGTTTTTAGGCAAAAATTCAGGATGAGAACTTTTCATCTTCTATCCTTTTCGTTTGGTTTTTACTGAAAAAAACAAATTTTGCTGAACCGAGTATTTCACTTCTAGGTCGTTTTACGGTATGAAGGACGATTGATAGCAATTTGGGGAAGAAGACACAAAATCATCCTTTTGGCATCAGCTATCACATGCCAAAAATCCAGGATGAGAACTTTCGTTTTGGGGTCAGTTTCGGGGTTTGGAATTCTGATTTTCATACAAGAATACCATTTTTTTTGCACTTCGGTCTGAATTTCGGTACCAAGGACGATAGACCCGGGCTTGAACATACCACCAGTTGATTTTCCATATAAAGATTGATTTTTAAACAAAAATCCAGGATGAGAACTTTTGTTTTGGGGTATGATTTTTGGTGTTGATTTCTGATTTTCATACGAAAATCAATTTTTTTCGCAGTTTGGCCCAAAATTCGGTACCAAGGACGATAGACCCGGGCTTGAGCATACCACAAGTCGATTTTCCAAATAAAGATTGATTTTTGAGCAAAAATTCAGGATGAGAACTTTTGTTTTGGGGTAAGTTTTGGGGTGTGGAAATCTGATTTTCATATAAATATCACATTTTTTCGCAATTCGGCTAAGATTTCGGTACCAAGGACGATAGACCGGAGCTTTTGAATACCTCCAGTCGATTTTCTGCACAATTGTTGGTTTTTAGGCAAAAATTCAGGATGAGAACTTTTCATCTTCTATCCTTTTCGTTTGGTTTTTACTGAAAAAAACAAATTTTGCTGAACCGAGTATTTCACTTCTAGGTCGTTTTACGGTATGAAGGACGATTGATAGCAATTTGGGGAAGAAGACACAAAATCATCCTTTTGGCATCAGCTATCACATGCCAAAAATCCAGGATGAGAACTTTCGTTTTGGGGTCAGTTTCGGGGTTTGGAATTCTTATTTTCATACAAGAATACCATTTTTTTTGCACTTCGGTCTGAATTTCGGTACCAAGGACGATAGACCCGGGCTTGAACATACCACCAGTTGATTTTCCATATAAAGATTGATTTTTAAACAAAAATCCAGGATGAGAACTTTTGTTTTGGGGTATGATTTTTGGTGTTGATTTCTGATTTTCATACGAAAATCCCTTTTTTTCGCAGTTTGGCCCAAATTTCGGTACCAAGGACGATAGACCCGGGCTTGAACATACCACTAGTCGATTTTCCAAATAAAGATTGATTTTTGAGCAAAAATTCAGGATGAGAACTTTTGTTTTGGGGTAAGTTTTGGGGTGTGGAAATCTGATTTTCATATAAAAATCACATTTTTTCTCATTTCGGCTAAGATTTCGGTATCAAGGACGATAGACCGGAGCTTTTGAATACCTCCAGTCGATTTTCTGCATAATTGTTGATTTTTGGCAAAAATTCAGGATGAAAAATTATCATCTTCTATCCTCTTTTTAAAATTGGAAAGTGTTATAACTTTTGGCCATTTTACGGTATGAAGGATATTTGATTGAAGAATTTTGCGAAGAATGATAATTTTAATTGTTTATTTTTGGAAATATCCTCATAACAACTAACTATGCACTTTCAAAGCACAGCAGTTTTATATTTTCTTATATTATGCTGCGTGTTAAGTTTTTTATCATGGAACGTACATATTTATATAAATTCATTCATATATTTTAAGGATTATTGTAAATATCTATTAAAAGAACATTATTTTGTTTTTTTTTCCATTTTTAACATTTGCGGCGAATTGAAGCTTTTTGGATTGCATTTTACGGCGAATTCAAAAGTTGGGCTGAGTTAAAAATTTGGGATGAAGATTTTGGGCTAACTTCACACCGGTCGTGCTTCTTAAATAAGTTGTGAGTTGGCGAAGTACTGAAAATGTTCGTTAATTTTCACACGAAGTGACTGAAAGAGTTACAAGGATGATTGGTAAATTAAATATATTATAGAATATATTTTTATTGCACTGTACTGTATTTTTTCCATCGTAAGTTGTATTGCAAACTTTATACCAAACATTCAGGAAATATTGTTGAAGTGAATAGTGGAAATATTTGTTTTTAAAATCGAACTCTTAGGTTTGAGATAAATCAAACGCTTGTCAAAAAAATTTGACATAAGGGTCAAATCAATTTTTATTTTAGGCTTAGAGTATAATAAATAAATTATATACAATATTAGGTCTGCTTCCTAACTCACTTCAAGTAACTTGAAGTTACTCGAACGTATTTCTTTACACATTTTTCCAGCTCGAGAGAGAAGAAGAACAAGCAAAATGTCACTCTCTATTACTCGAACTTTACTTGAAAAATTTCTTCAAGCTAGAATCTCGAGCTTCAAACAGCTGATTGTTAAAGTAAAAAGAATTAATTGTTGTGCTGTGTTGTGGAAAAAATTAATGCAATTGGTTAGCAAATTAATAAAAATAACGTTGAAACATGTAAAATGAACGGAAATGGAAGTGTTGATCTTTTAAATATACTGCTACCAGATGCTTACAGCTCATGTCAAAGTATTTTAATTATCAATTTTAAATATGCCAACCAGCCAATTAAATTTTTATTTACTTTCAAATATCAGCTGTTGTGCTTGGAACTTACTTGAAGTCGTTTCCGTACTTTTTGACAAATTTTACAGATAGTCAAATTACTCTCTATTACTCGAACTTTGCTCGAAGTGAGTACGGAAACAGACATATAATATTGTGAAGTAACAAATTGAATGTGTGGTAATTTAATAATAAAGTTAAGTTCTTCATCCACAGCTCTATCTAGGGAACTAAACGCCCTTTCAGCCTAGTTGGTCATTCAATGGGTGGCGCCATTGCAGTGTTGTTTTCCATAGTTTATTATATATTTCATTTTGACAGATCTAAGGACATTAGAGGTAAAAGAGATACGCTACCAAATATAATGAGGACATACGCTACCACCTGGCTTCTCACACCATGCTCAAATCGAAGAATTGCCAACAATAGCCCATACATAGTGGACAGAATTACAACTAAAAAAAATTTAAACAGATGTATTCTGAATGAATAAAACATGGATAGTTTAAAAGATAACGGTTGAACGACAATAGATTTGAAATTTATATTTTGGGTTTTCATTCTTTAGATAAAAAATTGTGATTACTTTTCATGTGAGTCACTTTGATTGTATCCCATTTTTTCTTTTTCTACAATAATTTTGGGGGGCTTAAACACCAAATTTCCACTTTGGTTGCGCTACTGATGCCACGGACCTAAGAAGTAAGTTGAGACATCTGCTCCCTGACTTTAAGTCTTCTTTTTCCTTTTGTCCTTAACTATTTATTTAGACGTTGGGCTTAGTTTTTTTTTTTTTTGTGGTCTTTCGATGCTAGTTGCGCGTTACGTGAACACATTTGAATGAAAGCCTCTTGCAATTTATTTCTTTAGCATAATCAGCTGAACATTTTGGCCGCTCATAAGTAATTACACCAGCTTACAGCAAAAACAGCCACTAATACAAAATGTAGTATTTTCTTTAATGGTTACAGGTCTCTTATTTAGCGATTTCCTAGTCTTCAAGTTGCGAAATTTTCATAAAAACGTTTTACAACTTGGCGACGAGGAATATTTTTTAAAATTTTTTTTTTTTTTTTTTTTTTGTTTTCTTGAGTTAGTCTGACTTTTCAGTATATGTGATTAAAATAAAATCAGTATTTAATTTTGTATTTTTTCCTAATTTTTAAAGTCAATTTTCAATCATTTTGGTCCAAAGAGTGATGTGATCAAATTTATGGAACTATGTGATTAGAAAATAGTTTTGATAGCATTTATTGACAATTTATATATCTTAAGCTTGATCAATAAACTTATTCAATTTTAGTTGAGATAAAGTTCAAATAGTCAAACCAACTCCAAAACTAAAAACATGTTAGAGAGAAAAATGAGAGTTAAAGAACAGTTAACAAACAGTCAAGAAAAATAATCGTTTCAAAAGGGGTTTTTCATTGTAAACTAGTGTTGTTATTATTGGTATGTTGTTGTTGTTCGAGTGGTGTGTGTCTTTGAATCTGACACGGACTTTGAGTGGAACCCCTTCAGTTAGTGTCGGACTCTGATTGTGAATTGTAGGCATGTGCATTTAAGTCAGTTATTAATAAATTTCTTGGTACTGATTTTGTTCTCGCTAAACGTCTTCTCTGCTATTTTTATTTCGTTTTTTTATATTCATGGCTTGGCTTAATGAGTTTCAGTCTTCACCGAAATGAATATTATACAAAATCCACACATAAGTATATAACAATTGATTGAATTAATGTTATCATTGATTTTAGTAATGGTTCATTCCACTGTTATATGCAATTTGTTTGAGGCATATACAGGAAATTACAATGAAAATCATGCACTTCAATATTTTTGTTATATTTATTTATATAATTTAGTAAATGAACTTAAATAAAATTAACAGAAAAATATGACATTCAAATTAAAGTTAGGAAAATTAAAGAAACAAAAACAATTCATGTATAGATTCAAATTACAAATCAAACATTAACAGAAAATTATTTTAAAAGTGTTAAGATAAGCAAAATTAATATTTAGTTGGTTGACCTTTTTTGCTTGATTATATCCTCCAGGTGGTTTTGCATTGATTTGACTAGTTTCTCAGTGTACTCTGGTCTATTTTTTGCCCATTCTTGAAGAGGAGTATTTTTTATAGATTCTTTGTTAGTTAAGATATTTTGAGCTTATGAGACACATTGAGGTCTGGAGATTGAGGCAGAGTTTTGAAGAATTTTAGACAGTTATATAGTATCGATTCTTGCACATGGGTACAATGTTTGGGATCATTGTCCTGGTAAGTGGAACTTGTCCGGGATTCAAAAATAAGCCGCACTCTCATGAAGATTTTTTTTTTGAGAATGTCAAGGTACATCCATTCATCCATGTTTCCTTCGATGAAATGCAAATTTCCGACTCCTGACGCTGACATGCATCCCCAAACCATGACGTGTTCACCCCCGTGCTTTATGTTGGCCTCAATTTCAGTTCTTGGCCGAATTTTCTTCACATATTAACACACCCATCTTATTCGAAACTATTGAATTTGCTCTCGCCCGTAAAAATGACGTATTTCCAGAAGTCAAAATCTTTAGATACGACTTCGAATTTATTTCCTAGTTTAACATTCAGATTTATAAAACGCTGGGCCAAAGAATTTAATAGCATGATTACAACTATTACGTTGTATTATGCAATCGTGCGTCCTCACTTAGAGTATGCAAGTCAAGTTTAGTTCCCAAATTACAATGTGCATGTTGATCGGATAGAAAAAATCCAGAAACGTTTTGTTCGGTGTGCTCTAAGGGGCTTAGGTGGAACGGACATATTAGACTTTCCTCCTTATGAGGATCGTTTGAAACTGTTAAAAATGCCGTCTTTAAGTGACCGAAGGAAATCTGCAGATATCATGTATTTACACCAACTTATAGTAGGTGTATTCGATTCTCCAGAACTTGTTTCTCATATAAATTTTCACACAAACCGTAGAAGAAGTAGAAACGCTAAGAATTTCATTTATTTAGCATTCAGTAGAACAAATTATATGGCTACTGCTCCTTTAAACAGCATGAGTACCTTTGTTAACAATTGTAGCGTTTTTAATGTTCACTTGTCAAAAGGTCAACTCAAAAGTAGATTACAAATAATTGTGTAATATAATTTATATATGCATGGTTTGTTGTTATGTCTTGTTTTGTCCCTTTTTTTTTTTTTTTTTTTTTTTTTTTTAAGGCATTTATTTGCAATCTATTTAACAATAATAAGCAAATCTTTTCAAATTATTTAACTTAACATTTAATATTAATATACATGCGCTACATTAAGCACATATTGCTAAGTATGTACATTTATACATATTGAATTAATTTAACTTATAAGTTCATCTTTGGTTTATTTTCTATATGGGAGATCTAAAACATGGTGTCTTTTCAATCTTCTGATTTCGTCACTTTCATCTAGAAGACTAATAGCTAAGGGATTAGTATGATCACTAAGTCGTTGCAGATATCTTATACTTATATTATTTATTTCATCTCTTACACTTTGAAGATTTAAGTCTTTGTGTAGCGCATTATTTGTAATGAACCACGGAGCATTTGCTATCGTTCTTATAGTTTTAGATTGGAACCGTTGAATAATCTCGATGTTTGAGTTACTGGTAGTTCCCCAAAGTTGTATCCCATACGTCCAAACTGGTTTCAATATAGTTTTATACAGAATTATTTTGTTTTCCAAGGATAGTTGTGATTTTGGTCCAAGTAACCAAAACATTCGTTTCGTCTTAATATTAAGGTGTTCTCGCTTTGCTTTGATGTGGTCTTTCCAGGTCAATCTTCTATCTAGGTGCAGTCCTAGATATTTAGTCTTACAGCTTGTAGGAATTGGACAGCCATTAAGAAAGACTGTAGGACAATCACCACGCCTTAACGTGAACGTGACGTGAGTAGATTTTTGGCAGTTAACTTTAATGTTCCACATTTCAAGCCACTGTTGCAAGCTATTTAGCTGCTGCTGTACTGCGTAAGACGCATCCGCAGAGGATTCACTTGTAGCTATTATAGCCGTATCGTCTGCATATGTTGCAATAGTGACCGTATTTAAGGTAGGCATATCTGCTGTAAATATTGTATATAATAATGGGCCTAAAACACTGCCTTGTGGCACACCTGCGTTTATTTGACGTATATTCGATTGCTCGTTATTAACTTTAACATAGAAATATCGTTGATGTAAAAATGATTTTAGCACAAGATAATACGGAGTTGGGAGAATTTTTTTTAGCTTGAAAAGTAAACCACTGTGCCAAACTTTGTCAAATGCCTGCTGTATATCCAAGAATACGGCTGAGCAAAAGTGTTTGCGTTCTAAGGCATCGTTTATTTTGTTAATAATACGATGGCATTGTTCTGGAGTGCCATGTTTATGGCGGAACCCAAATTGGTATTCAGGAATTATGCTGTTTTTTTCTAGTATTGGAAGAACTGTACGATAAAATATTCTTTCGAATATTTTCGAGAATACAACTAGTAAACTTATGGGTCTATATGAGGTCACGTTACATTCAGGCTTGTTTGGTTTAAGTATCATTACTATTTCCGCGCATTTCCATTGGGATGGGAAGTGACTTAGTCGAAGAATAGAATTGAAGATGAGAGTCAAGAATATAATACCTTTTTTTGGTAAAAATTTCGCTACTTTCGCATCAATTTTGTCATATCCAGGAGATTTGTTATTGTTAAGCATTGTTATTTCAGCGTGAACTTCGTTTGGTGTTATGTGCTTGATGGGCAAATCCATTTGACAAGCAGAATCCAAATACTGTTGGATTTGAATGTCGTTTCCATTAAGAGTGTGTGGTTGAAATGTCTGTTCTAAGTGAGCAGCAAATGCAGTGGCTTTTCTTAAGTCTGACCTACACCATTGATCACTGGAATCTTCTAAAGGAACATTTCTCCGCACAGGCCTTTTAAGGTATTTTGTGGCTTTCCATAAGCATTGTTCATTATTTCGCTGATTGACACTCAAATTGCGCAAATAATTTCTCGTTGCTTCATTTTTAAGGTCTGCTAAACGGGATTTAAGTAATTGAGTTGCTTGATTTAATAATCTTTTATCGAGTGGATTCCTGCTCAGATGCCAAACTCTTCGTTTTTCTCTTAAAAGTTCTCTTATTTCCGCAGATAAATAAACTTTACTGCCATTATCGTGATTCAATGAAGTAATTGGAGTAGATATAAAAGCGGCTTCATGAATTAAGTTGGTAAATGTTTCAACTGCAGTATCTAGTTCATCACCACTCTTAATAGGTATATTTAATGCGAGATTTTTATCTATCCAATATCTGAACGAGTACAGATCTGTTTTCGATGTGAGCAACTTTATGCTTTTAGGTGGGTTATTTAAAATAGTGCTATAATTCAATATTATTGGCGTGTGGTCTGAACTAAGGTCATTACTACCTATTATATCCAATAAATTGCTTGGTATACCTCTATATACAACAAAATCCATTAAGTCTGGAATTTTATTTGGATCACTGGGCCAATATGTAGGTTGCCCAGTAGAAAGTGTTTGGTAATTAAACTTACAGATACATTTGTAAAGTTCTCTTCCTTTGGGATTGGTAAGTCTTGAACCCCACCATGGATGTTTAGCGTTATAGTCTCCTCCCACTATAAAACGAGTACCTAATTTTCCAAAAAGTTTACATAATCTTGACATGAAACAGAATACCTTGGTGGAAGATATATCGAAAATATTGATATAAAGCTATTATTTGACTTAACTTTGACGCCAGCTGCTTGCAAGTGAGGTTGTCTGAATTCTTCTAGGGTATCATAACTTATGGTGGATTTGATTAATATTGCTGAGCCAGCGTGAGCTCTTTCATCAGGGTGGTTTGCAACTATTAAGTCATAGCCTCTAATCTTTAAATATGATTTTTTAGTAAAATGTGTTTCAGATACTAATAAGATATCCATATGTTTTGAATGGAGAAAAACTTCTACTGCATTGATTTTACTCGAAAGTCCATTGGCATTCCATATTGCGATTCTTAAGTTTAATTGCATAATTTGTTGATGAGTATTGACATCATATTTAAGAGCGTATTAGTCAATTCAATTTGCTTGTTTAACATGGCTTCTATTTTTTCATTAAGTTGTTTTCATTATTATTAATCGTATTTCCTTTAAGAACATCTGAGTATGTCGAATTCGTGAGAAAAGGATTTCCATTGGGTATGTTATTATTATTTGGTTTCATTTGCGGATAGTCATTACGATTCATTGAGTAATTACCGGACGTTTGTGGTGGTTGTTGTTGCTTGCTGAATATGTTGTTTTGTTGTTTTTTGTGAATCAGCTGCTGGTACACCTGACAGCCTTTATAGTTTGCAGTGTGATTTTGAAAACAATGAGCGCATCGAGCAGGAGAACTTTTATCTTTTAAGCATTCGGCTGTTAGATGATCTTCGCCACATTTGACACATCGGTGAGGTTGCTGGCAATATGATTTGGTGTGGCCAAATTCTTGGCAGCGGTAACATTGAACAAGATCATTCGATTTATGGGGTGGCTCGACAGTCATTATCGCATTGCCAACATGTTTCATTTCATACACTGTTTTGTTGCTTTCATTAGGTTCCAGATCAACAATAAATATCGGTAAGGGTTGCTTAGTCACACGGCTTTTAATATTAACTATACTCCGAACCTGGTGCCCGGCAGACACGAGCTTTGATGACTTCAGTTGGTGTAGAAAAATGTAAGCCTTTTAAAACAACTCTGTATGCGCGTTCTTGTTTCAGTTGATACGTATGAAAAGCGATTTTGTTAGCTTCAAGATATTTTACAATTTTTCTGTAGGAGTCAATTGTTTTAATCATAAGCCTTATTTGATTATTTCTTAGTGACTTAAAATTAAACTCTTTATTACAAATAACACTACTTAAATTTTTAACCATTCGACTTATGTTAATAACATCAGGTATAAATATAGGCGGCGGTTTTGGAATAGAAGCATCCAAGTTATTGTCTTCATTTGTATCAATTGCTGTACCAAGTAACGAAAATTTATTGTTGGTTGAAGTTGTTGCAATATTGTTATCAATCGCTTGACGTTTTTTCTGCTGCAGATCAGGAGAATCAAATAGCCTGCGTTTTTTTAGTGAACTAGTATGCTGCCAGATGTTCTCACTGTCATCACTGCTTTCATCATCAGAGTTCACATTGTTTGTTTTTAACAAGCTCCGTTAGGTCAGCTAAACTTTTATTGCTTAGCAAAACACTTGCTTGTTTTAAAGTTTTTTTTTTTTTTTCTATATAACGTTTTTTTTTTTTTTATGTTGTTTTGTTTTTAGTAGGTATTCAAATTTCTTGAGTTACACTTAGCACGTCTGTTCATAGTCGCGGTCAGAGAAAGACTGCATTGTTTTGTCCCTGAGCCCAACCCATTCATTGGTGGGTAAATTTTTCCCACATTAAATTGTTTGGGGTCACTAGTATCCATTACATTGATATTTTTCCCAATGATTTCGTGGCTTTAAATGGGTTAATGGTGAGGAAGTGCGAAAAAGCTGTAGTAGCTGAACTCTGTTGTTATTGCATGTTGTAAAAATAGTAGTATATTTTTCTGTGAAAGATATGGTCTTTTACGAACAATTCTTCCATTAAAACCTGTGATATGGTTTTCTCGAAGGCTGAGGTAAAACTCAGCCGCCCCAGAATCCTGTGAAAGATCTACTAACTTTCACAAATTATTTTGAAATAAAAACACGCAGGTTTTTCAATAATTCAAATACTCCTTTTATTGAACAATTTACTAACTTAGTATCTTAAATAAGCAGCCTCAGATAGGAGTTGGCGTAGGTATTGGTGGGTTACGGTCTCAGTCTTTTGGTATTCGGTTGGTAATCGCTTCAGTAGCCAGTAAGTGCCTCGGTAATCGGTTGGTAAGCACTTGGGTAATCAGTGATTACCTTGGTAATCGGTTGGTCAGCTCTCTGGCGCTGGTTAGTGTCTCAGTAAGTATTTGAACACTTGGTACCAGCTTGGTAATCGCTTGAGTAGCCAGTGAGTGCCTCGGTAATCGGTGGTGGCTAAAGAAAGGAAGCTCTTATAAAACCTCGTAATTAATATAAATTAGCTGCAGCAGAAAGCGTTGCAGCGTTTGCCGGCGTCGCTGCCCCGAAGAAGACTTTATGGTCGGTCGAGGCAATGACGCGGTAAAAAAGAAGACGAAGAAGAGAACACGGGACTCGGTAGCGAGTGCCTGCGTCGCTGCCCCGAGGAAGTGACGCGGTCAGAAAATACGAAGAAGAGACGAAGTGGCGCGGTAGCGAGTGCCTGCGTCGCTGCCCCGAGGAAGACCTAGGTCGGTCGAGGCAGTGACGTGGCAAATAGGTAGAAAAAAAATTACTTAAATCAACGCAAGAATACTATTATACCCTACTAAACATAAGTAAACAAAAAACCGTCTAGCACTGTCCTGAGGAAGACCTCTCGGTCGATCAGGACAGCGGCGCGGTGAACAGTTCACCGTTGCCTTGAAGAAGACTTTGCGGTGGGTCGAGGTAACGGCTACTACTCTGCTTCGAGGAAGACCTTGCGGTCGATCGAAGCAGAGATCGTGAGCTTACCTTAAGAAAGGAACGTTGCCTTCACCGATTTTGTGGTCTCTATTTACGTGATTTGTAAAGAAAACCCTTTGCGAACTATATTCTATTTTCCTATGCGTATGCAAATAGTGCTTGCTGGCTATGGTCACATTGATTTTGTTGTTGCCCTTATGCAGAGTCTATTTTGGTACTGTTGTTTTTTTGTCATTTATTTTATGTATGTCGTGTTGTTAGTAATCTAATGGTCTGGCTAGTTGCTCTGGTTGTTGTTATTTTGTGTATGTCGTGTTGTTGGTAGCCTATCTGTGGCTGATTGTATAACATAAATGAAAGTATATTATTATCAATATCTTTAATCTACATATATATAAAATTGTAAAAAAAAAAAATCTGTACATGAAATATTTTTTCGAAATTCTTTTTGGGATGGACGTTTTGAATGACGCTGAGTCCGAAAATCGCATTTTTAAAATATTTGTCTGTCTGTCTGTCTGTCTGTGTGTCTGTCTGTCTGTCTGTCTGTCTGTTAAAGCATCACGCGAAAACCACTGGATAGATTTAAATGAAATTTGGAATCTAGGTTCCTTATATACCCGGTCATAACATAGGCTACTTTTTATCCAGTAAAAAAGGTTGGACCCGGTAGGGGGCGCTGCGATCGAAATCCAGGCATTCGTTTTTTCAGCTTATCTCCGAAACCGTTCATCCGATTTGCATGAAAATTTGTATCGAGAAGTTCTCGGACACGCTGAGTTTTTTGACTTATCAACACCGTTCTATCTCGAACACCAGAGGGCGCTGTAGTACAAATATTTTAAAAAACCTCGAAAAACTCCTAAACCGTTCATCCGATTTATATGAAAATTGGTATATAGAGGTTTTTGGATACGGTGAATTTTCATGACTTATCTACTCTGTTCTATGTTGAACACCAGAGGGCGCTGTAGTACAAATATTTTAAAAAACGTCAAAAAACTCCTTAGTCGCTTATACGATGTGCATGAAAGTTCGTATATAGAGGTTTTCGGAAACGGTGAGTTTTTATGACTTACAAAATAGGTTCTATCTTGAACACCAGAGGGCGCTGTAGTAGAAATATTTTAAAAAAGTCGAAAAAATCCAAAACCGTTCATCCGATTTGCATGAAATTTTGTATGTTGAGGTTCTAGGACACGCTGAGTTTTTTTGACTTATCAACTCTTTCCTCTCTCGAACACCAGAGGGCGCTGTAGTACAAATATTTTGAAAAACCTCGAAAAACTCCTAAGCCGTGCATCCGAATTGCATGAAAATTGGAAAATAGGAATTTTCTGATACGGCGAGTGTTTTGGACTAATCTTTTTTGTGCTATCTTGAAAACCAGAGGGCGCTTTAGGACAAATATTAGGAAATCGTAAAAAACTCCAAAACTGCTCATCCGATTTGGATGAAAATTTGTAAATAGCGATTTTCGAGAACACAAAGGGTTCTGGTGCTATCTTTTTGCTCTTTCTTGAAACTAGAGGGCGCCGTTGTCCAATTTGTACGTGTGTATGTTATTAAACTGTTCCTTAACGGCTGCATTGGTTTTGATGAAATTTTTGTGTGTGTTTGGAGTGGATCCCTGGATGGTTCGGATTCACAATTGGACCCGGTAGGTGGCGCTGCGATCGTGTTTAAGGCATTTTATTTTTATATTTTATCTCCGATGTGGTGAGATTTTATGACTTATCTACTCTGTTCTATCTTGAACACCAGAGGGCGCAGTGTACAAATATTTTAAAAAACTTCTAAGCTGTTTATCCGATTTTCATGAAAATTGGTTTATAGGGGTTTTCTAATATGGGGACTGTTTTGGACTTATCTTTTTTGTACTATATCGAACACCAGAGGGCGCTGTAGTACAAATCTCCTAAGAAATAGTGAAAAAGTAGAAAACCGCTCATCCGATTTGGATGAAAAATTTTATTAAAGGATTTTCGTATACGGCAACTGTTTTGTCGTTATCTCTTTTGCTCTGTTTCGAAAATCAGTGGGCGCTGTTGTACAATTTGTACGTGTGTATGTTATTAAACTGTTCCTAAACGGCCTCACCGATTTTGATGAAATTTTTTGTGTGCTTAAGTGGATCCCTGGATAGTTCAGATTCGTAATTGGACCCAGTAGGTGGCGCTGAAATCGGGTTCCACGAATTTTGTAATTATAGTTTGTTTCCGAAAGCATTCATCCAATATACATGGAAATTTGTATTTAGGGGTTTTCGGGTACGGTCGTTTTTATGACTTACTATTTTGTTCTATATTGGACACCAGGAGCACTGCAGTACAAATGTTTAAAATATCTCGAAAAATTCCTAGCTGTACATCCGATTTGCGTAAACATTTGTGGATGGGAGTTTTCGGATACGGTGAGTATCTTGGACTTTTTTTTCTGCGCTATCTTAAACACCAGAAGGTGCTTTAGTTCAAATCACAATTTCCCTAAATTTTTCTCATAAATTTTAGATGTTGAAGCTACATTTTGCTCATTTCGCCAAAGGTACCGGTTTAAAAGATGCACACAAAATTCCTTCTAAAGTTTGTGAAAAGTTTTTTCTAATCGACGAATGAAATCGAAAATTATTTATATCAACTCCCGAGTTAAGCCGTGTATTCAGCTAGTTATTAATATAATTCTATGATATGATTTATTCTATGAATAATCCAGTAACATTATATTATTAATAATAATATTATTTTATCAAACAGATATAATATAATTCTAATATAATTAACATAATTCTATAATATAATTAATATAATTCTATGATATGATTTATTAGAGTGATTCATACAGTAATATTACATTATTAATAATTATATTATTTTATCAAGTAGATATAATGCGTGTAATTCGTATGAAATATAAATATTGTTTAATGTTTATGTTAAATGTCAACAGGAGATATAATGTGTGTAATTGGTATGAAATATAAATATTGTTAAATGTTAGTTTGTAACGCCATGTTACAAACCATTTCTTCGGAAGATATGGAGTATGATTTCTGCAATAGCATTTCTCTCCTAAGTATAATTCCACTTCAGAAGTCAATTTTGGTGCGCTCATTTTCGAGTCGTCCCATACTTTTCGTAGTATCCAGCATTAATCAGCGCCATGGAAAATGCTTTTATTCCTAGTTTTTGTTTTATTTTCCATCATCAATTTTCCACAATTAGTCGCGCAACTTCTATTCAAGAACTTTTTAATATTTCGATAGCTTTTCCCGGATTCATAAAGAGAAATCGGAATATTTCTTTCTCTATAGTAGTTTGTTTTTTGACTCCCTCACGAAATTTACACAACTAAATAACAATGCACGAAACTGAAAAAAAAAAAACACAACAAAATTAAAAAGAAAGGTCAATGGCATCTAATAAGATTGAATTTTTCAACTTTAAGCAAACTGTATAATTTTGACTGTGAGCCTTGTATATGAATTGTTTCTGTTGCTTTCATTTTCCTAACTGTAATTTGAATGCAATTTTTTTCTGTTAATTTCATTTAAAAAACTACAAAAAAAAAAATTTAACTTAAACTCTTTTGTTTATTTGGGCCAATATAGCAAAAACTATTGAAGCAGAACGAAATATTGTGTGTAAAACGATTTCCTCAATTTTTCTCTACCTTTTTATCTGTCTTAAAATGCTAAGCAGCCATATAGGAAAAAAAAAATCCAAGAAAAACTTTGAAAATAAGTTATTCTTAAAACATACATGCGTAATTTAAAGTGCACTTTATATATGTGCAAGAGGAATATTCTCGCTTTTTTTTTTGCAAATTGGTTGCGTGAGACTCATGCTGTGCTGCGCGTGCGCACCACTCCTTCAACAAAATTTCATCGCTTTTATGTTTCCATACTTCTTACTTCTAGAACGTTTAAGAGCGAGAACTTGAAAACTTTCGCACTTTGGCTAACGACACTCACATTTTTTTCAATAATTTTAAGAATGCAACGCATGCGCAAATTAATTTCAAGCTAAAGTAATAAAAATTGCATAATTTAGACTGACATGAACGTTACGTTGTTTAAGATGACAACGACGATGGCGCCATGTGATAAATTAACACAATGTTGAAATTTTCCCATAATAATTATAAAATATTTTTCACTTATAAAAAACTCTAAGCTTACACATTTCTAGGGAAATTTCCTTAGGTCATTGGCTTCTTGGAGTGGCGCACACCTAAACAGTCTGGATTGTTAATTTTGGAAAATTTATTACATTCAGTAGAAATAACGAAGTTACTTGATTAAAATGACACAAAAGTGAGCCAAAAATATTTTGATTTATTTGAATGTTTATTATATAGTGTAGGATCAGAAGCTCTTTTCTGACCGCACGAAAAACTGTAATAAAATAGCTTTATTTATTTTAGTCCAAAAAAACGAAGACGTTGTTTCAATTTAAAGAGCATTTCAAGACTAAAGTTTATTTCAAATTAAAGTTTTGCATAGCTATGCAGGTAGTTACTAAAATGCATTGAAGAGAACAATTGAGAACATAATTGAGTGTTAAACAAAGCAATTGCAAAAATCATAAAATCAAATATGTATGTATGTTGTTGACTAAAAAATAATGATAATTAGGGTGGGTCTGGTTTGATGACCCAACATCCCTGCCCCATTGAAAGGACCTACTTTCAAGCAGGTAGGATTGCAAGTTTCCGGATGGGACGACGAATAACGAATAACGCATCGTACGGACATCAACCACTCTAACACGTGAGTCGCTTCCAGAGATACAGTTGATTATTCTCCCTAGCTGCCAACGCTGTGGAGGTACGTTGTCTTCATGGACTATCACCATTGTTCCATTTGAAATATTCGGCTGATTGCTGGTCCATTTTGTCCGCATTTGAAGTTCGTTTACATAGTCGTGAGCCCATCGCTTCCAAAAGTGTTGCTTAATGCCGCTCACTCGAGCCCATTTTTCGAGATTGTCGATGTCAGTTGGTGCAGTGCGCTCTGGTAGCGATTTGAGCGAGCTGCCAATGAGAAAATGAGCTGGAGTCAGGGCTTCTAGGTCACTTGGATCCGATGAAAGAGGTGATATAGGGCGAGAGTTCAGGATCGCCTCGATCTCTATCAAAATAGTCGCCAACTCCTCGAATGTTAGCCTTGTAGTCATGAAGCTTCGGTTCAGATGACCCTTGGCCGATTTGACGGCGGCCTCCCAAAGGCCACCGAAGTGAGGAGCCCTGGGAGGAATAAAGTGAAAATTAATAAATTCATTTGCGCAATACTTTACAATTGTATTTTGATGTTCCTTGTTGAATAAAAAAGCCTTGAGCTCAGCCAGCCTGCTGCAAGCGCCCACGAAATTAGTTGCATTATCGCAAAAAATATCAGATGGCAAGCCTCGCCTGCCGATCATTCGTTTAAGTGACGCCAGGAACGCGTCGGTTGATAAGTCAGAGACAACTTCGATGTGTACCGCCTTAGTAGCCAAGCAAATAAAGATGGCAATATATGTTTTGTAAGGTGGTTTTCCTCAGATTCGCAAATATGTATTGACTGGACCGCAAAAGTCCACTCCGCAACGGGAAAATGGGCGTGATGGAGTTAGTCGCTCTACTGGCAAATTTCCCATCATGGTTTCCAACAATTTCGGCTTGTACCGAACACAATGGACACAACTTCGCACAACGCGCCGAGCAAGATTTCGGGCGTTAACAATCCAAAACTCTAAACGAATTAAGCCTACTAGCGCCTTGGGTCCAGCGTGGAAGTTTTTAAGATGCAGGTGGCAAACGTAACGCATGACAAACTCGCATTTACTAGGCAGCAAAATAGGATGTTTGCGGCCATCTGAAAAACTTGAAAGCTCAAGACGTCCGCCGACCTTGAGAATTATGGTATCCAGCTGGCTGCAAAAGTCAACGTACGCAACAACAACAATACAAACAGTCAGTACCGTCTTAGTAGCCAGCCGGCTACCAAACTTATCAACATAAGTCATCGTTTTACGATAACAACAACAACGCAATCCAGCATATTGGCGAACGCTTGCTACAACAACGCAAGCGGTCATTACCTGGCCTTGCATAACAGCAAGGCAGGAAAATGACACCAGCGAACAACGACTTTGGACAACAACAGCTAAGCGGTCATTAGTCTAGCCTTGAAGAATTGCAAGGCAGGCAAAATGACCGATTCATTTATTTTTTGCTTATTTCTACAGTTTTATTATTTTGTACATTTTTTGCTTATTTCTATAGTTTTATTATTTTGTACATTTTTTGCTTATTTCTATAGTTTTAATATAATTTATTTTAAGGAAAATGTATTATAAATAGATGGTAGAAAAATAAATTTAATCAGTTGTTCTTACAACCAGTGAAATTTGACTTGTGTGATCATTTGATATAGCGAACTTTTGGTGCAACACCTAAAGTTCAGAGTAAACATTTGGTTAACTAAATTTCGGTGCAACACCGAAAGTTAAGACCTAAACAAATCCACTTTTCAAGAAACGGATTTAAAAACTTGAGCGTTCCTTTCGTCGTTGAATTGCTCATAAGTTGATGAATTTCCTCAGCAAAGTATTTTTGTTGAATATTCCACACGATGCATAGTAAAGAATGTTGCAATTCTTGAGGGGAAAGGGAAGCTGCTTCAATGTCGTATTGATGTTGTCTGCTTATTCGCCTATAAAATCGAAAAATTGTCGCGATGACACGCAAGCTGTGCGTGTATGAACTATATTTGTCGATAACGTCGAGAATATAATTCGATGAGACTGCTAACTTGAACGCTGATTTTCGTTTCTCTCTCTGTATCTCTTCCATATCCAGATTGTCGCATTTGCTAACAGGCCATTTACTCTGATCTTCGATTAGAAACGTAGGGCCTGAAAACCACATAGAACGCTTTAGTTCCTCCACCGTAGCGCCTCTTGAGACGATGTCAGCTGGGTTGCTATGTGTCGAAACGTGTCTCCAGTGAGCGTCAGTTGACAGTTCCTGAATCTCCGATACTCTGTTTCCGACGAAAGTAGACAATGTAGCCGAATGGACTTTAAGCCAGTGAAGCACGATTTGGGAATCTGTCCAAAGATATACAACAATTTTATAATTTTCGAAAATTACCTTTATTTTCTGGTACAATCGAGCAAGCAAGAGAGCACCACAGAGTTTAAGCTTTGGAAGTGACTGCTTTTTTGTGGGTGCGACGCGAGACTTGGCAGTGAGAAGGTGAACAGAAATATTGCCAGAGGTGTCAACCACGCGTGTGTAAAGACTGCAACCATATGCGCGTATTGACGAATCGCAGAATCCGTGAATCTGAACTGACTTAATGTTCGAAGAAAGGCAATATCTCGGTATGGATAACGATGGTAACGACGACAAGCTACGAACAAAATTATCCCATGCCAAGTGTAAGTTTTGCGGGACCGACTCGTCCCAGTCCAGTTTCAGTAACCACAATTCCTGTAGAATTATTTTAGCCGTAATAATTATCGGAGATACAAGTCCAAGAGGATCAAATAATGATGAGGCAATCGACAAAATGGAACGCTTTGTAACGCGGTTTGTAATTTTTTGCTTCGGCTCAAACGAAAATAAAAAGTTGTCGGCTTTCTGATCCCACTTTAGACCTAAAGTACTGGTGATTGATGAATCATCCAGATTTAAATTTTTAATATTTTTATCGTCCCTATAATAATGGTGATTTGAGTGCCACTTTGCCAGCTCAAAACATCCTTCCTTTAAAACCTCTGTCACCTCGTGACGAATGCGAGCTAATTCAGCGAGAGAGTCGGCTCCACAAAGAAGGTTCTACATAGAATGACGACTTGATGACGCGTGAACCAACCTTGTACTGTGACGCATATAGATCCGCCAAATAGATTAAACTTCGCACAGCTAAATATGGCGCAGATGCCATGCCATACGTCACAGTGTTGAGCTGATAAGTGCGAATATTTTGATCTGGGGAATTTCTCCATAAAATATACTGGAACCTGCGATCTTCTGGAGCCACTAGGATCTGTCTGTACATTTTGACGATGTCAGCAGTGACAGCATAACGATAGAGACGAAAACGTAAAAGAAGAACAAAAAGTTCACTTTGAAGAGTAGGGCCAACCATCTCGATGTCATTGAGCGACTTTTGCGAAGATGTGACACTAGAAGCGTCGAAAACGACTCTTAATTTAGTCGAGGTGCTATTCGGTTTTAATATGCAATGGTGGGGAATATAATAATGGGGTTCAGTCAAATTCGGTACACTCACCACACTCATATGTCCCAAGTTTTCATACTCCTCCATAAATGCAATATATTGTGCCTTGAGGTCAGGTGAGCGTGACAAGCGACGCTCTTGTGCAACGAATCTCTGCAAGGCTGTAGTGTAAGATTGACCAAGACAATTTGGATCATCCTTGAAGGGCAATTTAACAACAATCCTACCTTCAAGGTTCCTCGAGGTTGCTTCAGTGTACACGAGTTCACAACTGTGCTGCTCACGGGTCCACACATCCGCAGCTGATGAAACTTCTTCCAAATTCCATAAGCGTTCTAGCTTTTCATCCAACGAGTCATCATATGCGAACATACATGTTGATATTTGTGTATTGAGTGGCCTCTGGTATTTACCTGAAACTACCTAACCGAGCAATGTTTTTTGAACAATTGGTAGATTTTCACCAAGTCTGATTTGACCGACAGAGAGGATGCTGAAGAAGCTCTCCGTGCCCAAGAGTAAATTAATCCGTTTTGATTTAAAGAACTGCTCATCAGCGAGTTCACCATTTTGAGGCAAATTCCAAGTAGAAACGTCAATTTCAGCTTCTGGCTGATAAGATAAGCAATGTGTGACGTAACGCAAAATGTGAGCGGTAATTCAAAATTATTGAAACGCGACTTTATTGTTGTTGAAGTTTTAAACTTAATGTTTGTTGATGAGTTACCTACGCTGTGAATCTCGATATTGTGCTTGCTTCTTGGTAGCTGTAATTTTTGACAGAACTCTTCGGTGACAAAATTCACCTGAGAGCACGAATCTAACAGAGCTCTACCTAACCTGTAGCAGCCCGAACTGTCACGCACTAAAACCATTGCGGTTGCGAGAATGATGTTTTTAAATGACGAGGTTTCCATGTGTGTATGAACTGCAGCTTCTCTCGACGAAAAAGACGCTGACGATGCTGGTGCGGTCGGCGATACTAGCGATGCGGACAACTGCGGCGCAGAACGTGCTGTAGTAGAAAATGTATTTTCTGAAGCGTCTGAATTTCGGTGCAAAAGGCTATGATGTTGGCATGAACAAACCTTACAACGATGCGACGACGGACAATTCGAAAGCTGATGTCCCTTTGAGAGACAATTAATGCAAAGACCAAGTTTCTTTACATTATCGAAACGCTGAGCAACATCAAGAGTTTTGAAGCGATCGCAATTATTGATTTTGTGTTTTGCACTGGAGCACACTACACAAGTTGGACCCAAAGAGCGAAGGAATATCCCTTTCTAGTAGTTTGCTTATTCTTTGTGTGCTGGAGTGTTTTGTTTTTCTCACTAACACGAGGCTCGCCGAAATTTGCGTGAGTGCTGTCGAGCGACTCAAGGTACAGGCAATGTCTTTCCAATGTCTTGACGCATTCTCTCCAAGTCGGCAAATTCTGGAAGTCTAACGATTGCTTCCATATGTTTCTGCTTTGCTCATCAGCCTTTTGTAAAACAAGGTAAATCAGCATCGATTCGGAAATTTCCTTCTCAGAACCTAAAGACAAAAGCGAGCCAAATAGAGCTGATGCGTTGTCAACGAGACTGCGCAGTTCGGTACCATTTGATTTTACTATGGCAGGCAAATCGAAGAGAGAAGTTATATTTTCAAGAAAAATTAGCGTAGTGTTATCATATCGCTCTTTAAGCCTTTCCAGAGCCTTTGGGTAATTTTCGTTAGTGACTTGGAAAGCCTTAACCGTTTCTAATGCTGGACCATGGAGACAGTTGAGCAGATGATTGAATTTTTCGATGTTGTTATAACTTATCTCACGATTGACTAGTTGGCTAAAC
The DNA here is from genome assembly GCA_914767935.1 of Coremacera marginata. Taxonomy (NCBI): domain Eukaryota; kingdom Metazoa; phylum Arthropoda; class Insecta; order Diptera; family Sciomyzidae; genus Coremacera; species Coremacera marginata. Next base: position 142,562,712 of record OU612043.1, on the reverse strand, counting down.
GAAACAATAAAATTTTTGTACTCAGAGTACTTGCCGCTAAACGATGGCAGTTTTAATTTGGGCAACTTTGAGCTAGGCATAGGCATCACGCAAGACGTTTCCGACAATGTTGCATTGTGTAACTCCTCTCCTAGCTGTGTTTGAATAGCGATTTTGGTAGTGATATAAAGCTCCTCTAAATCAGAGCGACAGTTGTCTTCAGTATCAGCATTTTCAATATGTGTTTGTATGGTGAGAAGTTCTTTAAAATACGATTCAAGAATTCCTAAACGACATTTAAGTTCGGCTGGAGACAATATCTTCCCTTCCCCCTTTGCGCTGTTTTCAATGATGTTTTTTATACGCGTGATGCTCTTTTTTGTATTTGTTCGCGTTTGTTTGAGCTCTTCCAAAGTCATGGTGCAGCCGAAAATCCAAATTAAATAAAAAAGAGCAAAGTCAAGCGATGAAAAAAAACTAAACGAATTACTAAAATAGAGTAATGAGCGCAACAATTAAATGGCAAATGCGTTGACACCGCAGCGGAGAATAAGATGATGTGATTAGAAGCGATTGAAATCTGTTAACGATTTTAACAGTGGCGCTCACAATGATACGAAGCGGAGTTGATGCTAGCTGAGCTGGTGAAATTTTAAAGCTTTGCTCCGTCGAAGCTGACTGTGACGTCGACGAAAAGTGACGATGCGATTACAATGCTAAGAGCGAATATCAAGACAATAGATGAAGTCGAAGTAGTAGGTGACGTTAGCAGCGACGGTGACTGTAGTCAATGCAAGTGCTGTAAAGCTAGCGGCGAAGATTTTTTTTTTATTTTTTGCGCTGCTAATTACAAAATTAATTGATGGCAAATATAAAATTTGTCGTTATTTAATATGATGAACTCTGAGGCTAATTAAGTATCAAGATTCCCACGACGAAATGATGAGTCCAGCGATGAAATTTAAAGATGAAACTGGAGCAGCAATTTTAAATTTCGCGACTTTGAACTGCTTTTATATTAAAATTAAAACGATACTTTCCGATTTAAATATTGAAAAAGCAATTAAACTCGTGCCCCACGTTGGGCGCCAAAAAATGTAGGATCAGAAGCTCTTTTCTGACCGCACGAAAAACTGTAATAAAATAGCTTTATTTATTTTAGTCCAAAAAAACGAAGACGTTGTTTCAATTTAAAGATCATTTCAAGACTAAAGTTTATTTCAAATTAAAGTTTTGCATAGCTATGCAGGTAGTTACTAAAATGCATTGAAGAGAACAATTGAGAACATAATTGAGTGTTAAACAAAGCAATTGCAAAAATCATAAAATCAAATATGTATGTATGTTGTTGACTAAAAAATAATGATAATTAGGGTGGGTCTGGTTTGATGACCCAACATATAGTTTTGTTTCATATTTCTAACCTTCGATCTCCAAGCTATCTCAGCACCAGAAACTTTTTCATATCGTGATTTCAAAGGCATAGACTACAACATTCTTGCTCAAAACAGATTTAGATCAGATTTAGAGAATAAATTGGAGTCTCATTTATTGCATGACTAGAGTCAATGAGCAATTATCATTTTTAAACAGTAACATTGGGCTTTTATATGACAAATTCGTAGTTGTAAGAGACCGTGGTTTAATCGCGATATAGAAGTTTTGATTTTAAATCGTAGCATTGCATATAATCGTTGGACACGTTTTAAAACTCCGGAAATGTACTCGTATAAACATTTCCAGACAATCAGGAAACCCGTTAACTCAATGATGAAAAAAGCAAAAATGAAACTCTACGAATCCAAATTCAACTACTCGTTAAGCTCAAAGCAAAACTGGAAGCTCATAAGAGATGCTGGTATTAATAATGAAAAACGTGCAACTATACATAGTTCAGTAAGCAAAATAAATGATATAAACAAAAAGTTTATTAATATTAACATGCCTTCAGTTGATAAATCTGACTACTTATAACTTCCCAGTAAGTGCGCAATCTTTCAGTGTTGACCACATAGAGGTACTACGATGTGTTTTGCAAATTAAATATAATGCCATTGGGTTTGATGAAATGCATCCAGTGTTCTTGAAGGCAATTCTTCCTACTTTGTTGCCTTACATTACACACGTTTTAAATTTTTGGAAACATGCCAAAATAATTCTATTGCCTAAGAGTTCTTCTGATTATCGCCCAATTGCTATATTGCCTTTCTTAAGTTATTGAACGAATTCTTTACATTCAAGTAATTAGATATTTAAATGAAAGAGTTTTAGCCTTACCTAAAAGAAGCTGCGTTACTGCTTTATTACAAGTGTTGGAAGAAATTCGTGAAGCTCTAGACAAAAATAACGTCACCTTTTTAACTCTCCTGAACCATTCCAAGGCGTTCGATACTGTGCACCACAAACTTTTATGCTTAAAACTTACTAATCTACTCAATTTTTTCGGCGCTGCTGTGAAATTTATGAAATCGTATTTGTTTAACAGAAAGCCGGCTGTCTGTTACCTTGTTTATCCGACGCTTTAAATCGGTTCGAATTAAATCGTTTTGGTTAAAACCTTTGCATAAATAGAATTTCAAACCATTTCGAAAATTTCAAACCGATTGAATAAAACCACATTTCAATTCGGTTCTTATTTTTCAAGATGGTTTAAGAAAGCGCATAAGCAGACTGTTCTTTTAAAACGTTTGGGATATCATATGCTTTGGCTTTGGTTAAGGGAGTATTCCTGGTTGGAAGGATGTTTTTGGACCCTTTTTGAAAAACTTCTCATTTGAAAACGCAAAGAGTTATTTAAATTCTGTATTTTTTTATTGTATTAAGAACATATTAAATAAATAAAATTTTTTTTTCTTTTGTACGAGGGCTGTTCAAAAAGTTGTCGGCCTTCAAAGTTGGGCGTCGAAAAAAAGGTATGCTACTTGCTGCCCGGATAACTCGACTTCAGATCATCTGAAATGGAAAAAGTAAACGGTGTTAGATTCAGTACAGATGTAATTCTGATTCCTACTTCAATGATAATTTTGCGATTATTTTTTAACAAAATGGCGGTCATTGAAAAATTAAAAACCGATTTTGGGTCTTTTTTTTTGTTGTTTAGTGTAAAAAAAAAGTAAAAAATTGTTTAAAATTCTGATTGAGGTAGGGACTAGAATGGTGACTGGTGAATGGTGGGTTCATTTCATCAAAATTGGTTCAGAACTACGGGCGCAATCTGGGCCGCAAGCTCGAAAAAGCCATTTCGAGATGAACGCGTTTAAGTTTGAAGCTATTTTTTTGCATCAAAAAAAAATTTAAATGAAAAATTTGAGCATGCAGTTTGAAACATTCTTTCAACAGTTCTGCGTCGATTGCACTCGGTTTCATCAAAATCGATTCAGTAGAAATGGAGAAAAGTGACTTCGAAGTTTAAAAACGTGCTTTTGAAAAAAACTCAAAGAAAATTTTAGGCAATAAAACATTTTTTTTTTTGTGAAATACTTACATCTATCAATCTGCAATACCAGCTCCATAAAGAACTCCTTCCTCTTCTTCAAAAAATGACTTCCTGAAGATGACTAACTTCTTTTGATGCGGCCAGAGCTCTGGCTTCGGACCTTTTCAAACGTTCTTCATTCCGAGACATGGCGAAATCATAAGTGACGTTGCCAATCGGGATGCCCATTATGTTCATTATTTGAAGTTTGGCATAAAACCTTCGTTAAATATGGCAGTTGCAATATAATTGGAAATCTCAATAGTGCGTGTCCTCATCTCTTTTCGGGACGAGTTTTTCGATTGCTACCAGTGTTTTTTTTTTTTTTTATTTCTATTACTTTTTATATCCATTGTCTTTAGCACAAACAAAAATTTTTATCAAAACTGTACTTTTCAAAACTGTATTCGCTTGCGCGTCCGGTTTATAACTCAATTCAAAGTGAACTAAACGCTGCCAACATTCGAATACTTAAGCTCTAAAATGTGTATTCATCTATATATATATAAAATTGTAAAAAAAATCTGGACGTGAAATATTTTTTTGAAATTCCTTTTGCGATGGACATTTTGAATGATGCTGAGCCCGAAAATCGCATTTTTAAAATTTTTGTCTGTCTGTCTGTCTGTCTGTTAAAGCATCACGCGATAACCACTGAATGGATTTAAATTAAACTTGGGATCTAGGTTCCTTATATCCCCGGTCATAACATAGGCTACTTTTTATCCAGTAAAAAAGGTTGGACCCAGTAGGGGGCGCTGCGATCGAATCACAGGAATTCGTTTTTTTAGCTTATCTCCGAAACCGTTCATCCGATTTGCATAAAAATCTGTGTGTAGAGGTTCTCGGATGCGCTGAGTTTTTTTGACTTATCTACTCTCTTCCATCTCGAACACCAGAGGGCGCTGTAGTACAAATTTTTTTAAAAACCTCGACAAACTCCTAAGCCGTTCATCCGATTTGCATGAAAATTGATATATAGAGGTTTTCGGATACGGTGAGTTTTCATGACTTATCTACTGTGTTCTATCTTGAACACCAGAGGGCGCTTTAGTACAAATATTTTAAAAAACGTCAAAAAACTTCCAAGTCGGTCATACGATTTGCATGAAAGTTGGTATACAGAGGTTTTAGGAAACGGTGAGTTTTTATGAATTATAAACTAGCTTCTATCTTGAACACAAGAGGGCGCTGTAGTACAAATATTTTAAAAAAGTAGAAAAAGTGCAAAACCGCTCATCCGATTCACATGAAATTTTGTATGTAGAGGTTCTCGGACACGCTGAGTTTTTTTGACTTATCTACTCTATTCTCTCTCGAACACCAGAGGGCGCTGTATATTATTATATTAAAATATTATAATATTTTGAAAAACCTCGAATTACTCCTAAGCCGTGCATCCGGTTTGTACGAAATTTGGAATAGAGGGGTTTCTGATATGGTGAATGTTTTGAACTTATCTTTTTTGTGCTATCTTGAACACCAGAGGGCACTTTTGTACAAATCTTAGGAAATCTTGAAAAACCCCAAAACTGCTCATCCGATTTGGATGAAAATTTGTAAATAGCGTTTTACGATTACGGGTTCTGGTGCTATCTTTTTTACTCTTTCTAAAAACTAGAGGGCGCTGTTGTCCAATTTGTACGTGTGTGTATTATTAAACTGTTCCTTAACGGCTGCACTGATTTTGATGAAAATTTTTGTGTGTGTTTGAGTGGATCCCTGGATGGTTAAGATTCATAATTGGACTCGGTAGGTTGCGCTGCGATCGTGTTTAAGGTATTTTGTTTTTATAGCTTATCTCCGAAACCGTTTTGCATTAAAATTTGTATATTGATGTTTTTGGATACGTTAAGTTTTTATGACTTATCTACTCTGCTCTGTCTTAAACACCAGAGGGTGCTGTGTACATCTATTTTAAAAAACTTCTAAGCTGTTTATCCGATTTTCATCAAAATTGGTATATAGGGGTTGTCTATTATGGTGACTGTTTTGGACTTATCTTTTTTGTACTATATCGAACACCAGAGGGCGCTGTAGTACAAATCTTTTAAGAAATCGTGAACAAGTAGAAAGCTGCTCATCCGATTTGGATAAAAAATTTTATTAAACGATTTTCGTGTCCGGCAACTGTTTTAGCGTTATCTCTTTTGCTTTGTCTCGAAAAGTAGAGGGCGCTGTTGTACAATTTGTACGTGTGTGTGTTATTAAACTGTTCCTAAACGGCTGCACCGATTTTGATGAAATTTTTTGTGTGTGTGTTTAAGTGGATCCCTGGATGGTTCAGATTCGCAATTTTAAACGGTAGGTGGCGCTGCGATCAGGTTCCACAAATTTTGTTATTATAGCTTATCTCCGAAACCATTCATTCGATTAACATGAACATTTGTATTTAGGAGATTTTGGGAACGGTAGTTTTTATGACTTATCTATTTTGTTCTATATTGAACACCAGTTTTAAAAATCTCGAAAAACTCCTAGTTTTACATCCGAATACGGATCATTTGCGTGAACATTTTTGCATAGGAGTTTTCGGATACGGTGGGTATCTTAGACTCTTTTTCTGCGCTATCTTAAATACCAGATGTCTCGAAAACTAGAGGGCGCTGTTGTAAAAATACCGCAAAAAACTCAAAAAAAATTATCCGATAATTATGATTTTTATAAGTGGTTTTCGGTTGCGGTGAGTCTTTTGCGCTATGCATTTTGCTATATCTTGAACCCCAGAGGGCGCTGTACTACAAAATACAGTAACGCGTAGCAAAGCGCGAAGGGTGATAAATATCTTCTCTTCTTCTTTATGTGTATTTATATTCCACTTTCTTTTTTCGCAAATCAGGACAGCTGATGCCGAATACTGTGGTATTTAAGTACGCATCAACACTTATTAATGCTTATTTAATTTTTGTTTTGGCCAGTTTCCTCGAGAATTGCAAAGAATTCGTTTTTGCTCTGATTTTTTTAATTTTCAATATAAAAATTGAAAATATATTTTTGCAAGCGATCGGCGGCACGCACACACAAATCACGATTTCCCTAACTGTTTCTCATAATTTTCAGATGTTGAAGCTACATTTTGCTTATTTCGCCAAAGTTATCGGCTTGAAAGATGCACACAAAATTACTTCTAAAGTTTGTGAAAAGTTTTTACAAATCGGCGAATGAAATCGAAAATTTTTTATATCAACTCCCGAGTTAAGCCGGGTATTCAGCTAGTTTATTTATAAAATGCGTATACAAACAAGTTATTACCTACTAAAGAACGCGTTGAACGAATTTCGGTGGTTGCTTCAAACTGTTGCATTCAAAAAGTAGCCAAATTACGCAAATCGCATTTTGGCGAAAACATTGCTGGACAAAGAAGGCCATATCTCCTAAAGTATTTCGAATTTCAAAAAACCCTTTTAGGACGAAATATAAAATAATAAAATAATAATATAAACAAATATCCAAGCTATAAAAATATGCAAAAAAAAAATCGAACAAAAATTTTTGCCAACCAGGAATACTCCCTTAAGTAGTTTATAGCTGTTTTATATGCAAAATTCTTCTTGTTTTAATACTTACATACTTAGGTGGCCGCAACAACCCGTGACCGGGTTTCGGCCGACCTCATCAGCTCTCGCCAGGCTCCTCTGCTTTGCGCGCGCCTTCTCCAATCGGATACGCCAAGTGCGGTTAGGGCTTCCTCAGCCTGGTTCATCCATCGGAGGCATGGTTTCCCTCGTCGTCGTTGACCAGCGACCCTCGCCTCGAGCACCTTTTTCGCTGTAGCTTCGTCGTCCATACGATGGACATGACCCAGCCAGCGTAGTCGCTGCACAGTTATACGCCGAACTACGTAAATGTCTTCGTAGAGCTCATACAGCTCGTGGTTCATTCGGATGCGATAGTCATCGTCGACTCGAACAGGACCGATGATTTTGCGATGAACTTTTCTCTCGAACACCCCCAGAGCGGCTGCGTCAGTTTGCGAAACTACCCATGCCTCAGCGCCATAAAGCAGCACAGGTAGAACGAGCGTCTTGTAGAGTGTTAGTTTTGTCGATCGAGAGAGGGCTCTGGAACTTAGTTGCTTACTGAGCCCGTAGTAGCATCTATTAGCAATTATTGTTCTTCGCTTTATCGACAGGCTGACTCCGTTGTTGTTATTAATGGCGGTGCTAAGGTATACAAAGTCCTTGACTACTTCAAAGTTATAGCTGCCGGATGAAACGTGGGAGTCTAAACGCCGCGCTCCCTTGTTCGTAGACAGCATATACTTTGTTTTACCCTCATTTATCGTCAAACCCACTTTGGCTGATTCCTTTTCGATAGCGGCGAAAGCAGCGGTAACATCTCTCTTGGTTCTGCCGACAATATCAATATCATCAGCGTACGCAAGGAGCTGGACACCTTTATAGAAAATGGTGCCATTACGATGCACACCGGCCTTTCGTACGATCCCCTCCATGATGATGTTAAAGAGATCGCTGATGTTAAAGACAGTGGATCGCCTTGCCTGAAACCTCGTTCGGTATTGAAGGTTTCGGAGAGGTTATTTCCTACCTTGACGGAGCCGCGTGTGTTGCTCAACGTCATTGTTATTTAAGAAAAACAAAATTAAAATTTTCAAAACGCTTTGATTACCGTTTTCAGTGATACCGCTTGCTGCTTGCGTATAAACACCCGGCATAAAATCGTTCTGACTTAAAGCGATTGTGGTCGAATCGACTTGAAGCATTGGATAAACAAAGTATGTGTTAAGGTTTTTTTCCAATTTTTGTGCATACCAATAGGGGCTCCTCATAGATCAATACTAGGAATTTTATTATTTTCCATGTACATCAACGACATAATTGTAATACCAAAATACTGCAATATTCATTTGTACGCTGTTGATGTCCAATTGCACGTTAATTCTATATTTTCAGAAACTGCAGAGTGCATAGACAAGTTATGCTTCGACCTTAAGATTATTCATATTTGCTCAACACAAAAAAATGGACTATGCCTCAATCGTTGAATGTGCGAAAAACTTGAGAATTCCGTTTGATCGATCTCTAACCTGGAATTATCATATAAATATAGCCATTGGTAAAGTGTATGGTATATTGCGTAGCTTGTGGACAGTGCAATTTCTCACTCCTGTTAAAATTGCTAAATTTTTGCCAACTGTTCACTCGTTCGCTGTGATAAACATCGCTTGTAATATTTTTGGACTTGGACAATGGGATCACGTTTTGGAATATGCTAAAAAAATTTTCACCACTGGAACTATTTCAAATAATACGTTTTTCACGATCCGTTCGAAATGACAATATAGCACCAATTCGTCATACGTGTCTAACATCTGAACGACAGTTTTTTGTCCACGCAATATGGCTTTGGAACTCACTCAAATCTATGTTTTTCGATTTTTTATGATTTTTTTCTGTGTTCGATATGCCAAAAAGAAAAAAAGAAAAAAAGAAAAAAAAAGGGAACTTAAGAGATTTTTGAAAAAAAGTCAAGTCTTAGCAGCTATAACTTTTTTATCAGATTTTTGGTATCTTTTTTCATTTTTTACACAAAATAGCTCAAAACTATTTTTTGTTTATTTCTTGTTTGATTTTTCAAAATTTGTATTGTTGGGTTTTTGAGAACTTTTTTCATAAAAATACTCTAACTCTATATTTTCAAAAAGGCATAAATCTTGCAAAAAATTCATAATGACGGAATTATTAAACATAATAGCACAATTTTTTTTTATCTGTATAAGTTATAGTTTCAGAAAATATTTCCTTGAAATTTCACGAAATTTTTTATAAATTTGGATTTTTGCAATTTTTTGACACAACAAGAAAAAAAATTCAATTTTTTTCCAAAAGTAAAAAATCATAACTCTGGTAATTTAAGTCAGATTTTTGTATTAAATAACTCATTTTGAAGAAAAATTAAATAAAAAACGAAGTGCGTAGCAGTTTTTAGAAAATTTCAGCTAAAAAATATATAATTGGGATTGGGAATCTAGAACAAATCTCACTTTTGAAAACAAGATATATTAATACAATTTGAATGTTCAATTTGAATCTCTTCAATTAGTTTACTGAACACTTTTTACTTATTTTTATCGTTTTAAAATGATAAGTGTGCACTGCAGTACTGCCAAGCTAAAATAAAATTTCGTTCAGACGATACAACATGCTTTTAGGCCTTAAAGGATAAGACTTGTTTTTGACCGTTGAGCCAATCTCAATTTTAGCACATTTTACATTAATGCAAAAATAATTTTTTTTAAGAGCAGATTGACTATGATATAAGACAAATAGCGAAAAACTAAGCCGTAATTAGGTTAATTCATTTCAAGATTTTTTCGCACATTTTTTTGATGACAATTTTTCGCCCCTCTTTGAGTGGCGCCCGGGGCATATTTGCCCCCCTTTCATCCCCTCGCTACTCCACTGCTGACAATGCATCTATTTTTAAGACCTAAATTCTTAAAATATGTGATTTTTTACTTTCTATTTTTTTTTTCCTTTTTATATACAACGTAAAGTGCCCTATTAATTTGAATAACCCTATAGGAACAAACTAACTTGTTTTTAAAAACAACTAATTAAAAAACTAATTTAAAATAAACCAGTATATGAACTACTTTGAATTATATTAAGGCGGCATCCACTTCAATTCTAAATAGTTTTTATTGCATTGTACATGAAGTAATTGGAATACTACTTAAAAACAAGTGATTGATAAACTCTTTGAATTATATTAAGGCATGTATAAAACATTTTGACATGTTTTAATTGCAAATTTTTATTAGATTACAAGTTTATATATATTTAACCATGTTATTTCATCAAATATTATTAACTTTAGGCCATCCGTAATAGTTTTCAATAGGTTATTTTAAAATAATTAAAAAAATTATTTAAATATAACTAATTTAACAAGTAGTTGAAAATATATGCAGACGAAAGTCAATTGACTTATTAAGCGGACATCACCATACAAAATATGTTAGTTCGTTCTATGGGAAAAAGTCAGAATTTCAACTAGTTGTGGTTAACAAAAAACTACTTTATCAACTACTTTTAAATTAGTTGATTTTCCTACAGGGAATTCATTAAACAACGACAATTTGCTATTTTAATTACTCAAATTTAATGTGGGATAGAGTCTATTTTCAAGTAACGTAGCACAGTCAATTTAAATTCAATTTTCGTAAATGAAGTATAATAGGAAAGGTTATTTCCTCTTTTATAAGGAAATAAAATAAAACTTTTGAAAAAATTGCAGTAAAATGACCCATTCTTAATTTCAATGTTTAATACTATGCCAGCAACAGGTGCTTTAATTTTTTTTATTTTTCATTGTTTTTATTTTTTTTGCGTTCCATTACCTTTCCAACAATGTAAAAATAAGTTGTGCCTTTGAAGGGCTTAGAAGTTATGGCGTAAAACTTGTAGTAGTAATGAATTTTCAATACAAATTCAACTAGCTTTCGACTTTTTTTATTTTTGTTTTGTTGTCGTCGAACAAAAAATGTTGGTAGCTAGTTGAATTTGTATTGAAACTGATATCTTCTGAACCCTTCAAGGGCACACCTTAATTTTACATCGTTGAAAAGGTAATGGAACGTAAAAAAATGCAAATAATGAAAATGAAAAAAAACTAAAGCACCTGTTGCTGGCATAGTATTAAACTTTGAAATTAAGAATGGGTTATTTCACTGTAATTTTTTCAAAAGTTTTATACTTTTCCTTAAAATAGAGGAAATAATCGTTCCAAAGATACTTTATTTACGAAAATCGAATTTAAATTGACTGTGTTACGCTGTCTCAAAGTAGACCTTATTTTGATCTCGAGAAATGATTCTAAAAATGTATAACTCCGGATTTGGTTTTCTAATCAAAAAACCAATCCAAGAACTAAATTTAAGCCAACTCGGAGATTGTCGGTGCAACTGATATTACACTTCAATGTGAAATGGGCGATGTATTACATCATTAATTATATTTATTGTGCCGTGTTATCCAATTTTATTAAATGATTATTGTCTTCCTTTGTTAAATGGAATACAAATGTTTGTTAATTATTAAAAATAAGATTTTTTAATACATTCCAGACTTACAATACTGTGCAGCTAGTGCTCTAATTATTAGATACTTATCTTGTTGTACTAGCATATCTTAAATAAATACCCTGTAGGAAAATCAACTAATTTAAAAGTAGTTGAAAAAGTAGTTTTTTGTCAACCACAACTAGTTGAAATTCTGACTTTTTTCCATAGAACGAACTAACATATTTTGTATGGTGATGTTCGCTTAATAAGTCAATTGACTTTCGTCTGCATATATTTTCAACTACTTGTTAGATTAGTTATATTTAAACTATTTTTTAATAACTTTAAAATAACCAATTGAAAAGTATTTAATATTCCACTTACCGAAGATGAATTTAAAAGCATAAAAATTTTAAATTTCTATAATCTATTTGACTGTTTTGAAAAATACATAAATACATAAATCATGAAGTGATGAGGTGTTTGCTGAATGGTTAAGCAATGCATCAATTTCCGTACAGAGTCCAAATTGTGCAATGTTTGCTAAACACTACCAGTTTGTAATTTGAATATTTTAAATAATAAATAATTTTTAATCGTTCCACAGGGTTTTGAGGCTTTTCACAGACGTTTCACAGGGTTGTGATCAGTTTTAAAGTGAAGCCTAAAGTAAATAATTTTTGATGAAAAAACATGGTTAAATATATATAAACTTGTAATCTAATAAAAATTTGCAAATAAAACATGTCAAAATCAGAGTAGTTGCCGCCTTAATATAATTCAAAGTAGTTTATCAATCACTTGTTTTTGAGTAGTATTTCAATATAATGCAATAAAAACTATTTAGAATTGAAGTGGATGCCGCCTTAATATAATTCAAAGTAGTTCATATACTGGTTTATTTTCAATTAGTTTTTTAATTAGTTGTTTTTAAAAACAAGTTAGTTTGTTCCTATAGGGTTGTTCCTATAGGGTAAATACAAATACAAATACAAACATGTGAACATGTAAAATATTCATGCAAAAGTTGATAACTTGAAAACTGAACTAATTTCCAGATAATTGTAAAGTTAGTACCATTTTATAGTTTAAATAAGTCAGACTTTTTATTTCTGCAAACCATAGAAATGATGTTACTATATTAGTAGAAACATTTTTTTGGAAGTGTAGGAAATGGATGGAACTTGAAGAAATATTTTTTATCTCAGGCGTTGATGTGGCGATTTTTATTGGGGGAAAAATTTCAAAAAACACGGTTAGATGTTTATAAGCATGTAGCAAAAAAAGTGAAACGTTTTTGTTTTTAAACAGGTAACAAAAAGTGGAAACGTTTTTTGTAAGCATTGTATATAAACACGTACAATGTTTATAAACGGTGCATAAGAGATATACCGTGGTTGGCAGTTTTAGAGGATCGCTCTTTTCGAATCTGATGTCAGGATTTTAAAATTCATGAAGACGGATCGAATGCCACATCGATTTCTCGTATTTTTGCGAGTCCTTGTAATTTTGAAATTCTGACATAGGATTTTATTTCGAATTTGATGTAACAGTTTTAAAATTAAAGATGGCGGATAGGATTCCCACTTATTTTTTCATTTTAACGAATTCGTAGCTGGGTCGAACACTACGTAAAAATGGGTCCCTGTATCCGAATCCGTTGTGAAAATTTCAAAATGATGTAATTTTGTTACAATATGATTGCCACCTAATAAAAAGCCTTTAAGAGTTTCAAACATCAGCCAACAGTTTTAAGGGGTCGCTGATTTCGAATGTGATGTCAGAATTTTAAAATTTCAGATGCCGAATAGGATTGCCACCTAATTTTTTTTTTTTAATTCGGTGCTGGGGCGAAAACTACGTAAAAATGGGTCCCTGAATCCGAATCCGTTGTGCAAATTTCAAAATGATGTAATATTTTACAAAAGGACTGCCACCCAAAAAATTTATTTTTAAGAGTTTTCAACATTATCTAACAGGCTTAGGAGGTCATTGATACCGAATCTGCTATCAGAATTTTAAAATTCAAGATGACGGATAGGATTGCCACCATGCGCGTCCGCAGGATTTTTCCCAGGGATGGGCAAAGGTCTACGTGGAAGGTTCACGTATTTGGGAATTATTTTGGAATGCTCATTAAAAAAGATGACCTATGGAAATCTATTTTCTAAAATTTTTAACCGACTTCAAAAAGGTGGAGGTTCTCAAGTTCGTCGCTTTCTCTGTTTTTGTTTTTTTTTTTTTTTAAATGTATGTACATCGATAACTCCTAAACCATATACCTGTTTGCCATATTTTTTGGTGAACAGATAGATATCATAAGTATGGAGGTGTCCGTAAAAAAGTGGGCGGTATTCGAGAACTGGGCGTGGCAATACTAGATCTCGCAATACAAGATACTACTGTATCTCGAATAATATTGACACTAGGGTACTTCAATTTAGTGTAGGGGTAGGCACAATTATTACAAACTACCGGCAAGAAAATGGGGGTTATTCGACAAATGGGCGTGGCAATAATAGAAAAATAGTGTATTTTGAATAATTTTGAGACTAGAACTTCAAAAAGGAGGAGGTTCTCAAGTTCGTCGGTTTCTCTGTTCTTTTTTTTTTTTTAAATGTATGTATGTATTCGAGAACGGGGCGTGGCAATAATAGATCTCACAATAATAGATACTTCTGTATCTCGAATAATATTGACACTAGGGTACTGCAATCTAGTGTGGGGGTAGGCACATTTATTACAAATTACGGGCAAGAAAATGGGCGTTATTCGACAAATGGGCGTGGCAGTATTATAAAAACACTGTATCTCGAATAATATGGACACTAGGGTACTGAAATTAAATGTAGTGGTAGGCACAGTTAATACAAATAACGGTCAAGAAAATGGGCGTTATTTGACTAATGGGCGTGGCAATATTAGAAAAAAAGTATATCTCGAATAATATTGATGCTATAGTACTGCAATTTAGTATAAGGGTAGGCATTAATATTAAAAATTATGGCCAATAAAGTGGGCATTATTCGACAAATGAGCGTGGCAATATTTTAAAAACACTTTGTCTCGAATAATATGGACATTAGGGTACTGAAATTTAGTGTAGTGGTAGGCACAATTATTTCAAATTGCCGTTAACTAAATGGGCGTTATTTGGCAAATGGGCGTGGCAATATTAGAAACAGAGTATATCTCGAATAATATTTATACTATGGAACTGCAATTTGGTATAGGGGTAGGCATTATTAGTAAAAATTACGGTGAAGAAAGTGGGCAGATTTCGACTACTGGGAGTGGCAATATTAGAAAAACAGTGTATCTCGAATAATATTGACACTAGGGCACTGAAATTTATTGTAGTACAGGGGTAGGCAGAATTATTAAAAATTATGGTCAATAAAGTAGGCGTTATTCGATAAATGGGCGTGGAAATACTAGATAAATACTATCGCAGTTAATATTGACGCTGGGGTACTGAAATAAAGTACAGGGGTAGGCACAATTATTGGAAATAACGCTCCAGAAAGTGGGCGCTTATTTAACAAAGAGGCGTGGCAATATTTGAAAAACACTATATCTCGAATAATATTGACACTAAGGTAATAAAACTCGTTACAAGAATGGGTATAATAATTTCAAAACAGGTGACATCTAATTTAAATTTAAGAGGCAGATATTTGAAATAATTAACAAACTTTCAGATTTTAATAGAACAAATTTTTTCGGAACAACTTTATTTATGTTGTTTATACACTTTTTTCGAAAATTTATCATATTCTCTAAAAAGGAAGAAATAAAAATTTTTAAAAAAAAAAAACAACCGACTACAAAATCACTACAAATAAAAAATAATTTTAAAATTACTTTTCCTTTTAATTTCTTGGTCATATTTGATAATTTATTTACACATATTATTATATATGAAATCTTATTATCTTAATTTTTTTTATTATCTTATTTGTTTTATCATCATAAATATATTAATTTCTTGATGAATACAAATGCTTTGAAGTTGGCGCTTCTGATTAAAAGTCTGATTATATTAGCGCCAACCTTCAAAGCTTTTTTATTCATCAAGAAATTAATATATTTATGATAATAAAAAAAATAAGAAAAAAATTAAGATAATAAGATTTCATATATAATAATGTGTTCAAATAAATTATCAAATATGACCAAGAAATTAAAAGGAAAAGTATTTTTAAAATTATTTTTTACTTTGTAGTGATTTTGTAGTCGGTTGTTTTTTTTTTATTATTTTTGGTATTAATTCCAACTGATAATCTTAATATAAATTTGGTTTATTGTGCTGCTTATTTCATTGAATATTAATCAACATGCCTTCGCATGATCAACACATTTAATACAAAAACTGCTTACTTGAGGCTGAGAAATATATTTAAAAAACACAAAAACAGTTTTTCGTCTGCCGTTGTAAATATAACGGATCAAGCAATCAATCTCAATTTTTGATATGACTTTGAACGTTTATATGCTACATATTTTTTTATTTTTTATTTATTATTTGACTTTATTTATAATCCTTAAGCCTAAAATGGCCAAATTGATTATAATGGATTTCGTAGTTGTAATGGCATTCTTACATCTAATTTTTATTTTAAATATATTTATTTATTTTTGTTGTTTTTTTTTTTTTTAGTTAATTAAACCTAAAAACATCATTAAATTCATTAGTTCATAATTCATAAAAGTTCAATTATTCATCAATAATTTAACATAAGATAAGGAATATATTCATTCAAGCTTAAACTACCCACCCTGCACGAAAATGAGGAATACCTACAAAAAAAAAAAAAGAAAAAAAAAAGAAGTAGGTAAACTTTAAGGTGAATGTGGAAAAATAAATGCAGTGGCCAGCTATAAAAATTCCCCAAAAATAAGCGGGGGAAAACAATTGGAATTTGCAAACAACATAAAACGCGTTATTAACATAACGAAATTTAAGCATCTAATCTATGAACACTTCTCTTGACTCTTCTTATAATTTTCGCTTTCTTCTGTTGCCTTTGTTTGTTGCCTTGATCTCTTAAAACAAATATATTATGGTATTTTTCAATCTAAATTAGAATATGGCTTAGTGTGTTGGGGTGGCACATACGCTAATAAAATAAGTCCACTTTTAATTTCGCAAGAACATGCCATACGCTTGATTTGCAATAGACCTCGCCTTTATAGTAGTCTGATTCTGTTTAGAAACCTAAAAATTTTACCTTTAAAACACCTGTATGTTTTCAAGGTTTTAAAAATATTTTTTCTTAAAACTGGATATCTATTCAGCAGATGCTCGTCTAACTATAATTTAAAAGTCAACTTTCAGAATCTTGTATCTGTTCCCCAGCATTCGCTTCAATTGTTTTTACAGTTCTATACTATATCAGCTCCTAGACTATATAATATTCTACCTATTGATATAAGACGTATACGAAATATTTCCTTGTTTCTCAGAAAGTAAAAGCATGGCTGTTTAGTCAAAGTTATAATGATGTTAGTTCAATGTTTATTGTTGGTCAGTAACTTAATCATTTGTTTTACTTGTTTAATTTTAATTTACTTTCGATTCTTTGAGTTTCTCCAAGTCCAATAAATTTTAATACATAAATTTTTATTTTTTTTCTGCATTTTTGTTCGATTTTTCTACTCATGTTTCAATATTCTTAAAAGCCTCTCAACACTTCTTTTTGCTTTATTTCGTTTTTTTATTTTTTAAATTATATTTTGTTTTTTGTTTTATTATTTGTTGACCCCTCTCATTACAAAAATCTTGTGATAGTAAAAATAATTCTTATATTTAATTTATTTTATTTAATTTATTGTTTACTTATGTAACTGTTATCGCCTCTAGTTTCTTGCGAACTATAGATAACAGATTTTTTTCAATTTTACTTTTTTACTGTTTAATGTTTAATTCAGAATATGTATAATTTCCAATTCTCTAAGATACATTTTCAAGTTATATAAATGTAATATTTGATAAAGATAAATAAATTTCAATTCAATTCAATTCAATTCTTTTCTGAAACAAACTTTTCTCTATCACAATGGTTACCCATTTCTTAAATTAAATTCATTTCGTTCAATTATATTTTATCAGTATCACTTTTATCTGTTGTTATACCAATTGTGAGTTAATATCTATATTAAGTAATTATATTGTTGCATTTAAAAGAGCTTGTCTTGCATGCTAATACCTTTATTACTACAAATAAAATAAAAATAAAAAACAAGAACAGCATTTAATTTCAAATATAAAGTTAGATATAGCTTTCAATAAGCACTTTAGAAAACACGAAAGCTTTTAGAAAATCCGCGTTCATTATATGGCAGTAAGGTGTTCCAGAGATGTGAGACTCGTAATACAAATGATCTTTGCATTACCAATGAATAAAATCTAGGACATATTAAAGAATGCATTCTTGAAGAATTAGAAAAAGTGAAATGTGCAGCTAAATATGTCGGAGTATTATATTTCATGGTTTTGTAAAATTGAATAAGCAGTCTTATTTTAATGTAGTCTTCAAATCTGTGTCCCAAACAATGTAAGGCATAAGCTGATACTGACAATAAGTCACGAATATGAAGTTGAAACACAAAGTGAATTACCCGATTAAATAAGCGTCTTAATTTGTCAATATTTCTGTGAGAAGTGCCAGTATAAAGCTCCATTCCATAAAGAAATATTGGCATAAGAAAAGCGTGACCAACTTTTATTCTAATATTAGCGGATAAATAGTACCCTATGTTTTATAACTTACGCAGCGCAAAGGAAACTTTTGATATTGAAAAGTTAATGTGGAAATCAAATGTGAAGCAGTTGTCAAGATAAAAACCGAGTGAGTGAAATTTTCCAGTTAGATTAATTTTTGCACTCTATAAAAGCCCCCAATGCTAAATGCCTTTTTGTTCTTGCTAATATAATTTCATTACAACGCATCCAATCATTTTGCCTTCTCGGGCGAAACCGTTTAAGGGGTACATGTGCATTGTAGGAGTCCAGAATGATATTGGTTATACATTCAAGTAGCAAATTGGGATCTGAAGTTGTATATACTGGACTAAAGTCCCGAGTTAAAATTCCCAAAACGCACTGCTCAATATTGATGCTTTTATAGTCCCTATGAAAAATTCTTTCTAAATGCCGACTTGTATTCAATGCATAAGACCTATATATTAACGCGTGATGGGAATTTAGAGCTGGGAATTGAAACTGAACGTGCACAACAACTAAGTTGCTATCGGTACTAATATCACGAGTAATCAATCATTGAGTAATCATTGAGTAATCAATCAATGATGCTGTTTGATAATGAATGTCGAAATGCGTTGGTGCAATGTTCATATCGAAATTCAAACAGAAGTTTCTTACAGATGCATTCGAATGAAAAAGATTTGTATTAAAATCACCCATGTAAATAACTTAACTTGACCAAGTTGCACCGCTAGATCACCTAACAGTTCGTCACACACAGTAAAACTCCCATGAGGCAAATATATCACCCCCACAAGGATCTTAGAATAAAGATTAACAAAAACCACTACAAACATTGCTACAAAATATAAGAAAGATAAAAATGAATGTTTTGCAACTTTTTTTATTTTGACCTACTAGATTGAGATAATCGCACACTGCGTTCGACACATGCTCAACAAGATGGGCTCAAAAGAAAAAGCCCATCCCATTTAAGTTTACCACAGTTCTCATGCATTTGTTTGGAAATATTTTTAAATTTCATTTTTATTTTTTCAAAAAATGCAAATATCACTATTTTTCGACCCTGTTTAAGCTCATATTAAATGATCTCGTAGATTACATACTTTAATAAACACATTTTTCGCTATTTACCAGTGGATGCTCGATTTTTTTCAAGATTGCATTTGTGCGATTGAAATATTCTAGAATGTTCAGGTAAGGAAATGTAAGGAGTGCAATCCTTAAAAGTCAAATATTCATGATTTGTATATTAAAATGAATAGTTACATATAATGACATATGAAATATAAAACATGTAATGTGTTTTTTTGAGATTTTAAAGACTTGTATTACTTAAATAAATCTATGCCCTTTAATTAAAGAATTTTTTAAATAAACTGTATTTTAGCATTCATTTTATTTTTGAAATAGTAAATTATTCTGCTTCAAAAATATTTTCTTGATTTATTCAAATGCTTAAGGAAGTGTGAAATCACAATGCAATTTCAGAATTTTTCTGATCTGACAGGAAAAATATCGATTTTTTTCTTTGTATATAAAAAGTAATGAACTCTAAATAATTTAAGTATATGCAATTGTTTGGTGATGCAAATTTTTAGATAAGAATATTATATTTTAAAACATTTATAAATAAAAAGGGTTGAAAATTGAAAGAAAAATAGAGTGAAAGATACTGAGAAAATGCGTGAGTTAAGTTGAATTCAACTTATAAAAATAGTTAATAATCTTTAAGTAAAGACTTTAAGCTATAGAGTAGTTTTCCTATGAATGTCAATTAAATTTTAACTCTGTTATTTGATTGTAATATTTATTTATTTTGAAAATTAAAAAAGAATTAAGTTCTTATATTATGAATATTATGTTATAAATATAAATTTATTTTTATACCCCAACGCGTACTGCGTAAAGGATATATCAACTTTGTCATTCCGTTTAAAACGCCAATAAGGAGGCGTGGTAGGTATATATAGGTATATATATTTTTGATCAGCACCACCTCCTGAGTCGATCTCCGAGTGTCCGTCTGTCTGTCCGTCTGTGATCACGATTACAGCCGTAATTTTAAAGTTATATAAGCTTATTTTTAAAAAATGGAGAA
The DNA here is from genome assembly GCA_914767935.1 of Coremacera marginata. Classification (NCBI taxonomy): domain Eukaryota; kingdom Metazoa; phylum Arthropoda; class Insecta; order Diptera; family Sciomyzidae; genus Coremacera; species Coremacera marginata. The sequence continues at coordinate 142,542,404 of OU612043.1, read as the reverse complement.
CAAGTTCGAGAATGAGCTTAATCGGATGAAAACCACGCCTACCTCCCATACAAAGTGACTTTATTTTAACAGTAAAATCTCTTCAAAATCACAAAAACTAATGAAATGCCTTGAAATTTTTCACATAGGCTTTGATTTATAATACCAACCATCTCTATGCTATTTGGCAAAATCGGATGAAAACCACGCCTACCTCCCATACAAAATTACGTCATCAAAATAGAAAAACGTTCGTAAATGAATAAAACTGAAAGACATCGGGTCTGTATGTACCCAAATTGCGCCCACACCGTTTATCCAACCCATACATATATTCTTCGGTATAATATGGAGCCTTTACATTAGAAAAGTGGGTGTGGCATTTTACTTTTGATCGAATTTCTTTTACGCCGTGTGTCGGACTTCAACCAAATTTTTCACACACCATCCTTGGTAATTTGAGAAATCTTATGTTTATAAAATTGGGCGGTAATAGACAGAGGGCGTGGCACTTTATTTTCAGACTAGTTCTATCTACACTGTTTGTCCGTCTTCAACCAAATTTCTTGCATATATTCTTTAGTATAATTAGAAGTCTTCAGCTTACAAAAGTGGGTGGGATTAGAATTTAATTCTAATCGAACTCCTTCTACACCGTTTTAGTGACTTCAACCAAATTTCGCAAATATATTCTTTGGAATAATGAGCAGTGATTAGTCTAATAAATTGGGCGGAATTAGGCAAGAGCGTGCCACTTTAAATTAAATTTAACTCCTTCATATACCCATTGTCCGACTTCTTCCAAATTTTTCATATTCTTTGGAATAATGAGCAGTCAGTAGTCAAGAAATTTTAGTGGAATTGAACGGGGGGCGTGGTACTTTAATATTAAGCGAAATTTTTGCACATACTACCAATCAAATTTTGCACATATATTCTTTAACATAATGAGCAGTCTACAAATTACTCTATGTGGCAGCTAAGGGTAAAATAAAATTACTCGTATGACACAAATATTTTTGCAGATTATGCATAAACATTTAAGAGACTGCTTAAGACTTTGAATATACTTCAATACAGCCGCGGGGGGATATTTTAGCTTCGGTACCCTGGCCAAGCTCCATTCCTTACTAGTTTTCTCTTATTTTGTTTGACTGAATTATTAATTTAAATTCTAAAATTTTTGTATGGTTACATGAACGAACGAAAATGGCCATTTCAGCTCTTGAAAGGACTTTGGCCGAGCTTCTTATGATCAATTGTGTTGTGATCGAGAACTGGACCAACTAGCTTTATGCAGACTCTGAACGGCTTATGTTCTCAAGAAGCTTTTCATGGCAGTTTTTTACTATCTAAGGCTTGCCATTGTCTGTAGAGAGGTGACGGCCGAGCAGAAAAATTAATTCAAGTGAAAAAACTTTCTGTGTCAGATGGGGGATTTGAACTTGGGTTCTCTGGCGTATGAGCCACACACTCTACCCACTACGCTACGGCCGCCACGATATAAAAAAAATATAATAGAATAATATACATTGTTTTTGACTGAGCTCTAAGGTGGAGCCATTGCCCCTCCCTGCGCCCCTGTGGACGCTTTTGGATGCCAGATTTTTTTATACTTTCACAAATTTTTGTAATTTTAAAATTCTGACAACCGGTTTGATTTCGAAATTGACATCAGTTTTAAGATTCAATATGGTAGATAGAGTTGCCACCCAAATTTTTTTATTTTTTCGAATTCTTGTAATTTTAAAATTCTGACAACGTATTCGGATTCACCAACCCATCTTTACCTAGTATTCGTCGCAGCAACGAATTTGTAAAAATACAAAAATTATGTGGCAATCCTACCCGCCATCTTGAATTGTAAAACGGTGATATCAAATTTTAAATCAAATCCGTTGTCAGAATTTCAAAATAACAAGGATTCGCATAAAAACAAAAAATCGATGTGGCAAGCCTATCCACCTTATTTAAAATCCTGACAGCAGATTCGAAAGCAGCGTTCCCCTAAAACTGCCAACCACGGTGTCTCTCTTAAGCAGCGCTTATATACATTGCATGTGTTTAAATACAATGTTTACAAAAAACGATTCACAGGCTAATGAAGGCTGTATTCGGAAATGCAACCGATTCAGCATCGCTGCGCAAAATGAACTGTCTACACTGTCCTCACCACAAATGTCAAAGAAAGTCGGCTTAGTGAGTCCAGTGCAGACAGCTCATTTTGCGCAGTGATGCTGAATCAGTTGCATTTCCGAATATAGCCATCATTCGCGAAATTAGACAGACCCTGCATTCGCATAAGAGTGCGAAATGTGTCACATAATATGTACTTATGTATGCGAAATTTATAACATTGACATCTTACTTGTTGGAAAAGTTCATTGAATGAAACGTTGACATTTACGCTTGAGAAGCAACACTGAAGATGCACTGAAATTGGAATAATGATTACCACTTGTTTACCACCTTAAATGCCATTTGCCTAAAAATTGTTTATAAAACATTATCCGAAATATTAATCTACAACCATTATAAAGCAATTGCAATGCAATGCAACGGGTTACATAATGCTAAAGTTTAAATCTTAACAGTGCTCAGTTAAAGTTCCACCTTGTTAAGCAGAAGCACAGTCTTTAATAAAGTCAGTGCAAGTAATAGAAATAGAAATAAAAACTTAATGCTGTCTTAGCATGCAATCCCATCATATGTAATGGGTGCGTGGATGGGTTTCTTATGAGTCACTCAAGCCTGCTATGAATATAATTGTTTGAAGTGACACCGAATAACTTAAGCCCTTTGAGAGAAATCATCGTGAATTTTTAAGTAAATGTATGAATGTTGATATATAACAGAAATGATGTTAAGTTCAACCACCTGACGAAAGCATAAAAATGCTTCAATAAGTCATGATTATATTGGAATTGCCGCAATGAAATCACTCCTTAGTACCAAATTTTGTAGGTTTGTCATCTAGTCTGTCTTCCTGTTATCGTCATGTTTCAGAGCTCAGTCTATTCGCAGAGCAACGAAAAAGTTTCTAGAAAGTTTCCACTCCACTCCATTCTGCGCCACCCATTGAGTTATTTCAACAACAAAGTTTTCTATAAACGATATAATGAACTGTTGAGAGACGCAAATATAAATTCCTTAACATCATACTGGGATGAAGAAACGGAAGATGATGAATTTCAATTTAAGGCATGTTGCTACTTGGCGCGCTCTGTATTCGAGAGAAAATTTTAAATTTTTAAAGGAAAACGGTAAGGGATAATAAAAATTTTTTTGGGGTGAATAAATACACTAAAAAATTATTTACAAAAATCTTTTTTTATTGACTTTTAATATTTTTTATGTATGAAACTTAAATTTAAAGTTGACGTGTCGTTATCGGAAAGAGCTGATGGTTACCATAATAACTAAAGTGCAAGAGGTGCTGTCAAACCTAAGAAAAAAAAAATAAAAAAAAAATTAAAAAAAATTCATTAACAATATGAGTGTTATTACCATATCGTGTGAACTAAAATTTTTAAGTTTGGTAAAAAAAAATTTATGAAGATTGGAAAAAAAAAAATCATAATAAGTTTTTTCTGGATTTTGTGCAAAAAAATATAGTAAAAATATAAATTTTTGCAACATTTTAGTTGATACGGAAACTACACATGTGGAAAGTTTGCTTTTAACGATGGCAACATTGGCGCAGCGAGGGTAGGGCAGGGAGGGGCAGTTGTCCCCCTGAACATTAGAAAAATAAAAATTTTAGTATTAAATTAAGAAACTCAAAAAACAAATTTTTTGCCAAGTAGCAACATGCCTTAACCCTTTTTATATGTAAATGTTCACGAATTATAACATGCTAAGAAATTTAAAACTAGTAAGAAATTGTCTTTGCCTTCGCAAAAGTTAAAATACCCCCATACACCCCATACACCCATGTTTGAGAATATTCAATGTTATGAAGGTTTCAATATTTTGATGAAGTCACTTTGTATGGGGGATAAGTATGGTATTCATGAAGATTTTAGCATTTTGATTACGTACTTTGTATGTGAATTAGGAATGGTTTTCATTCTGTCTGTATTTGAGAGCAAAACTTTTGATTATTTTCCGCAAGGATAAATTTTTGTAAAATTTCAAAATATTTTACCATTTTTATGAAGTCACATTGGATGGAAAGCGATTTTCATACGATTTATTTCATTTATCGAATCTAATCTTAATTTTCTAGATAAAAGCTTATACACATTGCAACCTTATTTAGACAAGGTACTAGTTGCATTTTCGAAAAAAATTATATTTTGACTATTTTCTACTTATGAAAACATGATCTTTCATTCTGTTTAACTGCTGAAGCTATTTACAGAGTTACATGATTATTTACAGAGTTAGCAAAACGACAAGGTTCTAGTGCAATTTATTTGTGAGAAATATTGGTTTGACTAGGTCCCATTTGCACTCCTAAAACAAATCTTTGGTACCGAATCAGCGGTTCAGTTTATGAGACAAAAATCAAAACTTAGCATAGAATTTTGAATTGCTGATCACGAATATTGTGTCAAAAGGTCAAAATTAAAATAGCGGCTCAAGTATGGCAGCTGAAATTCTTATTTAAATGATTTGGTTTGTCAAGATTCTAATCATAGATAAGCAATATTAATGCATTCAAAATATCATTACCGCTATCCACCTAGTCCATTAAAATGTAATGGTAGTGGAAAAAAATGCCATAACCTAATATATTTAATGGTAATGGAAAAAAATTGCACTACCATTAATATGTAATGGTAACGGAAGAAAATGTGGATTCGTCGTTAGCTGGAAAGTACGCCACATTGTTTTCCGGTTCACACCTGTGAACGAAAGATTGGTCACGATCCGCATCGAGGCAAAATTTTTCTACATCAGCCTTATTTGCGCGCACGCCCCGACGGAGGAAAAGGACGAAGCCGTCAAGGACGCTTCCTACGCTTGTCTTGAGGACGTATATGACCACCTTCCGGTCCATGACGTGAAAATAGTCCTCGGCGATTTTAATGCGAAAGTCGGAAGGGAAGGCATCTTTGGCCCCACTGTCGGTCAGTTCAGTCTTCATGAGACCTCCACGAACAACGGTCTAAGACTGATCGACTTCACCGCGGCACGAAACATGGAAGTTAGTAGCACCAGATTTAAGCACCTCGACATCCACAAGGCCACCTGGCTGTCCCCGGATCAAAAAACGCGAAACCAAATTGATCATGTTGTAATCGACGGAAGGCATGCCTCTAGTGTTCTAGATGTGCGTACATTTCGGGGGTCAACATTGACTCAGACCATTATCTTGTTGCAGCCAAGATCCGCATGCGATTATGCAATGCGAAGAACATACGCACAGAAATGCAACGAAAGCAAGATGTCGCTAAGCTGCAATTACAACGGACTGCCGAAGCCTACTCCGCTCAACTCTCGGTTAAGCTCAACTAACCAACCTCTGGACCCGACGACGCCGGCGGACTTTGGGCGCAGGTATCCCACTCCATGCGCGCTACCGCTGAAGAAGTCATTGGTTTCCGGAGCCCACAACCTCGGAACTAATGGTACGATGAGGAGTGTCGCATCGCGACAGCAGTAAAAAACGCCGCATACAGAAAAACACTGCAGTCAGCTGAAACGCGAGCCTTGCGAAAAAACTACCGCGAAAAGAGGAAGGAAGAGAGGCGCCTTTTCAGACGCACGAAAAGAGAGCAAGAAAAGCGTGAGCGTGAGGAACTAGAGGTATACCAAGGCAAGAAGGATGCACGAAAATTCTATCAACAGGTTAAGCGTCTAACACAAGGTTTCAAGCACAGAACATCCACTTGTAGAGACGAAAATGGAGATCTAAATACGGATACACAGTGTCTGCTCAGATTGTGGAGACGGCACTTCTCCAATTTACTTACTGGCGACGATTCCACCAATGCCGCCCATGGAGAGCACAGTTCAGTGCCACCAATCGACGATGACGGAGTGGAAGTATCTCCACCTAGCCATGAAGAGGTTCGAGTTGCTATCCAACGACTCAAAAACAATAAATCAGCGGGTTCTGACGGCCTGTCAGCTGAATTGTTTAAAACCGGCGGCGATGAATTGATAAGGCGCATGCATCAGCTCATCAGCAAAATACGGCTAGCAGAAAGCATGCCCGATGATTAGAACCTCAGCGTATCAGTGTGGCTTTCGACCTGGAAAGTCCACCATAGACCAGATCTTCACGCTACGACAAATCCTGGAGAAAACCCACGCAAATAAAATTGACACACACCATCTCTTTGTCGATTTCAAAGCTGCGTTCGATAGCCCGAGAAGGGATTGCCTATACGCAACAATGTCTGAGTTCGGTATACCTGCAAAGTTGATTAGACGAAAGGGCGGTGTGCATCGTAATGGCACCATTTTCTACAAAGGTGTCCAGCTCCTTGCGTACGCTGATGATGTTGATATTGTCGGCAGAACCAAGAGAGATGTTACCGCTGCAAAACTAACACTCTACAAGACGCTCGTTCTACCTGTGCTGCTTTATGGCGCTGAGGCATGGGTAGTTTCGCAAACTGACGCAGCCGCTCTGAGGGTGTTCGAGAGAAAAGTTCTTCGCAAAATCTTCGGTCTTGTTCGAGTCGGCTATGACTATCGCATCCGAATAAACCACGAGCTGTATGAGCTCTATGAAGACATTGGCGTATAACTGTGCAGCGACTACGCTGGCTGGGTCATGTCCATCGTATGGACGACGAAGCTCCAGCGAAAAAGGTGCTCAAGGCGAGGGTCGCTGGTTAACGACGACGAGGGAAACCATGCCTCCGATGAATGGACCAGGCTGAGGAAGCCCTAACCGCACTTGGCGTATCCGATTGGAGAAGGCGCGCGCAAAGCAGAGGAGCCTGGCGAGAGCTGATGAGGTCGGATGAAACACGGACACGGGTTGTTACGGCCACCTAAGTAAGTTAGTAAGTCAGGTCAAGAATAGAATTGCTCGAGTAAGTGCAAGCCATATCATCTGAAAAAGCAACAGTTTCGCTAGCAAAGTTTTGAATAAAATTTAATTTATATTATTTATAAATTATTATAGTCCCAAATTATATATTAATTATATATAGTCCCAAAACAGAACCTTGAGGTACACCTGTGTCAATTGAGACGAATGAGCTAAATTTATTGTTTAGTTTTACTCGTTGCAACCTGTTTTCTAAATGTGAGCAAAACCATTTATATGCCGTTCCTCTAAGTCCGCATTTACATATTTTGTTCAAAAGAATTTTGTGGTCAACTGTGTCAAACGCCTTGGTAATGTCTATGTCTATAAAAAGCAGCAGATTATTTTTTGTTGTTTAAGCCACTATAAACACAAATTATTCTATATATATTTTTAATTATATTATTATTATTAAAAATATCATTCTTGCTATTTTCTAGCATTTCACTGAGTTCGTTCAGAAACACATCATTCACATCACTATTATGAAACCTATAGACGCAAATAAAGGAACATTTTTTGTTACATATTGAACACGAAACTTCAGCAGCATCACAAATTATGAAACTTAATCCGGATAATTCACAATGTAGATTTTTTTTTAACAAAAACCGCAACCCCACCTGCTGCACATTGGTTATTGCATTTTGCAAATATATTGTATCCTGGGATATCAAACAAAGATACTTCTTCATCGTAAATCAAAATCTCCGTTAAAAAAATTAAATCGGATTTATTTTTAAAAGAATTTAAATTTAATACAAAATTGTCAAAGTTTTACGCATGTTTCTTATGTTTTGTTGGATGTTGGATAATGAAAAACTTAAATTTGTTTGGATTAGTTATGACATCATAAAAACTTAAATTTTTGCACTTAGCAAGGGGAACGTTGAATGAATTCACTTAACTATCTTCAATTTCAGCTAACATATTTAAAATTTAAAAGTTATTACCTATTTTAATTTTTTAGATTTTCAAGATCTTCAAGCGAATTTCGGTGATTCCATGCCAAATTGGACGCTTTTGACCAAAAATTGACTCTGACAATTTCCATGCACTCAGGGAATTATTGAATTTCGTATACGGCTACATGGAAAAATTGAGGCTTCAAAATCCATACTAAAGGGTGATTTTTTAAGAGCTTGATAACTTTTTTTTTAAAAAAAACGCATAAAATTTGCAAAATCTCATCGGTTCTTTATTTGAAACGTTAGATTGGTCCATGACATTTACTTTTTGAAGATAATTTCATTTAAATGTTGACCGCGGCTGCGTCTTAGGTGGTCCATTCGGAAAGTCCAATTTTGGGCAACTTTTTCGAGCATTTCGGCCGGAATAGCCCGAATTTCTTCGGAAATGTTGTCTTCCAAAGCTGGAATAGTTGCTGGCTTATTTCTGTAGACTTTAGACTTGACGTAGCCCCACAAAAAATAGTCTAAAGGCGTCAAATCGCATGATCTTGGTGGCCAACTTACCGGTCCATTTCTTGAGATTAATTGTTCTCCGAAGTTTTCCCTCAAAATGGCCATAGAATCGCGAGCTGCGTGGCATGTAGCGCCATCTTGTTGAAACCACATGTCAACCAAGTTCAGTTCTTCCATTTTTGGCAACAAAAAGAAATGCTCGAAAAAGTTGCCCAAAATTGGACTTTCCGAATGGACCACCTAAGACGCAGCCGCGGTCAACATTTAAATGAAATTATCTTCAAAAAGTAAATGTCATGGACCAATCTAACGTTTCAAATAAAGAACCGATGAGATTTTGCAAATTTTATGCGTTTTTTTTAAAAAAAAAGTTATCAAGCTCTTAAAAAATCACCCTTTAGAGCTATTATATACGAAAGAAAGTTGCCTTGTCCAAAAATTAATTGCGAGAACCTTATGAGCGCTCTAATAACCGTAATTGAAGCTGTAATGTTTACAAAAATAAAATCGAATATTTTCTCTGAGTCTTTTCTTTTTCGATCGAATCGAATATTTTCTCTGAGTCCGACCTGAATCGGATACTCAAATCATATCCGAGTTTTTTGCTCTTTTCAACTCTAGACTCCAGACTCAATGATTTATGTAGTATTGCCAGAAATTTTTTAAGGTTGTAGCTAAAACTGATAAAAAAGGAAGCTAGAAAAAGCTTAAACTGAAAAAAAACACAGGTGCGTCGTTGGACACCCGAGAGAAGCGAAGCTTTTTTACAGTTCCATAGATATGATAATTTATTTTTTTTTTTTTTTTTAAATAACTTAAATTCAAAAATTTAAAACATTAAATGTATTAAAAAAACAAACGTTAATATTCACACCAGTTAATTGTATTACATATCATTATTATATTATTTATTTTATTACGTGTTACTGTTATTGTTTTTTCAACGCACTAGTGAACAATTGTTAATTTTCCTTCGCACCATGCAAAAACATAACAAAAGCATGTACCAACAACAGCATAAACGAATTCACATCAAAAAAAAAAAGTATTAATTACTTCGCCCACCGTGAGGATCGATTCCATGGCCCATTGATTAATAAACCTACACTCTTCCCATCGATCCAAACAGCCTTGTTAATTATTAATGTTGATTTAATATTAAATACATAACTGCAACTATGTCAACAGTTGTTAACAGATTGCACCAACAAGCTGAGGATGATGACCAGTATTGTCATTTGCAAATTTTAAATAGTGGTAGGGTGAGTCTATAATGAGTGGTGAATTTTAAAAAACTGGAATATATTTTTCTTCTTAAGGAAAAATTCGACTGAAGTCCTACAGTAAAACAAATCATAAGAGGTATACCATACAGTACGTTTTTTCACGCTGAATTAGTTTTATTGCAAATAATTTCCATTTAATGTTCTTAAGACAGTACTAAAATACAATATGAAATGTAATAATAAATAAAATATATGCAATAAAATTTCTAAAATTTCAATTATAATGCAATAATTTTTATATAAGTATATCAAGAAGTGATAGATTTTGAAAAAATGCAAATTGTGGGTGATAAAAGTGGCAAAAACCAAAAAAGTGCTAGACTTACCAGAATTGTGAAAAGCTGACAGCACTGATGATAGCAAGTGGTTTAGCAGCTACCCAAACCATAAAAATCTATTAATCACCTCTTGTAGCAAGTGGGTAAGCAGCTACCCAAACCACGCACATACATTAATATGCTATTGGATGTGCTGCAACATATCTTCAGTTGCAGTTAATATTGAATGAATGCATCTGCATAACAAGGGTGTTTGGCTCAATGGATGGAGTATAGAACTCCCAACCATGGTGTAAGAAAACCAGGTGGAAGCGTTTTTTTCACCTCTCTCACAAAAATTGTACCCGCATCTGTCAAAAACAGCAGAAATAAATGGCTACGTTCAGCAGGTACAATCATGTTTCAATCATTGGCTGCATTCAGCGGAAAATTTGCTACGTAGCTGTTGAACAACTTTCGGGCTGAATGGTATGTTGCATAAAGTGCTCGCACAACACGTTCCCTGAGCGGTCGCCATCTTAGGTAGCGAAAATATTTTATGCTACTTCACTTGAGCGGCTTACGCTTACTTTATTTTGACAGATAAATATACCAAAAACTAAATTTATTAATAACTAAATTATTAAATTGCTTAGTAGTGCTTTTAACTAAAACTATTTGTTTGAAACGTGTGCACACAGAACATAAAAAAAAAATAAATTTGAGACAAAAAGCATTTATTGCCGAACAGCTGGTTGCCGTTTGACGCTTCGAAAAAAAAAATAGTTCAGCAGAAAGTATCACTTTATGCATGGCAGAATTATAAAGTAGGGCCGGTTGGCTCAGTGACCTCACGCGTCAACGAATAGTGGATAATGAAAAGGTTGGTAAGTCGTCAAAACGACGAATTTACAAGGAATTGCAAATTAAGAAAAATTTTTATGTTTCCAAGTAGTGCGGTCGCGTGTGTTAAATTTGTGATAGTTTGAGTGAAAATATTATTAAAACAGTGTAATAACAACTTGTGAAATGTGAATGTGAAAGAAGTCTTAAATTGGCAAAAAAAAACCTGTAAAAATTTTAACCTAAAATAGACTGCGAAACATGAACATAAAGAAACGTGAGATGAACAGCTGATTTTGACATCTAGCCCGCTTTATTCTGCTTTCTACTTCATTCCTCTCCGAGTCGGCCCTACCTTATAATTCTGCCATGACTTTATGCTACTTCACTACCTGAGCGCTCTTTCGGATAGAATGCAGCCATTATAAGGTTATCCAGATATTTGACATACCCTTATTTTATGTAAACAAAAGACACAGATATTATCGTAGACGTAGAGTTTTTTGTTTGCTATATTTTTTGATAAATTTATTTCCATCTTTAATAAATGGAAATAAATATTTCGGAAACATGAATTTTTTATTTTTCCCAAGTAAAGAGCTTATATATCTTAAATTAATTTTAAAATTTAAAATTTTAACAAACAAAATATATTTTTAATGTGTAATTAGTATAAAATTAGTTCAATAAATAATTCGAATTTACTATGATATTTAAAGAATCAATAGAGTTTTAATAGCACAATGACCATGCGCATTCTCTGTATATGTAAGCCTGCGTAGTAGTTGTAGCTACATTCTGGCTCTACAGCACATCTCTATAATACATCTGAATCGTTTATTGTATTTATCTCGCTGAAGATAAACAAAAACAATAACAAACGATAAAAATTAAAACAGCTGATATGCATATATAACAAAAATGTAAATTTTACATACGTATTAATAACAACAGCAATACAAGCCGTTACTGATAAATATTCGTAAAACAATTCATTCCAAGAAACAACACGATGTTGCGTACGTGATTTCGGCACGAACAAAAGCAACAACCATAAGAACGTCAGCAGCAACTGAAGCATCAATGCATGATTTTTCTTATTATATAGATATAAGATAACTGATTTTTGACATATATTTCATTTTTGTAAGATGAATATTAAAGGCTGTAAGTATATTCCAAAGTGTCCTCCAAAAACGTTAGGATGTGCTTGAAAAAATTTTGTGGAAAAGACCCCCAAAAATGACAAACGTCCGTAATTCTACGTCAAAAATATTTTTACGTTCTTGAAAAAATGACAATGGTTACATCACGAAACACTTAGAAGATATATTAACACAACCATTAACTAAAAAAAATATAGTTTTATATGTAATATAAAAAAAAAGTTCTGCGTTGACTGAACAAAACTGACGAGTGCCGCTGCTTTCACTCATCGCTCATTAAAAAGACTGCTGAATTCTAAGCGTATGATTCTAAGCAATCTCAATGGCTCTAGAGTCATTGCATGATTTGCGTGCGTTTTCCTTGTTTTACTTTTGTTTTGTGTTTTACGTAATGATTAAGATAATTTTTATTTTTTTTATTTTATTTAAAGAAACATAATTATAAATAATTATATTACTAATTATAGGCAACTAGCAACATAGGCTATCGGCCCGAAATTATCCTAACAGATTTTATAACTTAATATAAAGTATCCTTAGAATATAATTATATAATATCATAAATTAAATAAAGTTGAAGAGTTTTATCTCAAAAATAAAGTTACAAATTAAATTAACATTTTCAGAAGTAAAGGTTCTAAGAAGATCAGAAGGTTTTTTAGTATGAAAAATAATATTTCTTGCATACGTAAATTTAGAACAATCGTTGAGGATGTGGTTAATAGAGAGTTGACAGTTGCATGTTGAGCAAATTGGAGAATTTTCCCCCTTCAGCAGGTGCTCTTGAGTAATCCTTGTATGACCCATTCGTAGTCTAGTAAAGATTTTTAATTGTTGCAATGATGCTAATGAAGGAAAGATTGGCTTGAGGTGGACCGGATTGTTAAGTTTGTAACTATGTTCGAATGTTGCCCAATTTTCCAACGTACGTTTTCTCATATAGTTATCGATTTCTCGAATGAGATCAGATTTAAAGAAAGTCTCAAAAAATAAGCATGGTGCTTTACAAGCGTTTTTCGCTGCTGTATCAGCAAGCTCGTTGCCAATTATACCGCAGTGTCCTGGAATCCACATAATTCTTATCTTTGAACAATATTGAGTTAATTTTTCACGTAGTCTTTGAATTAGTGGCTCAGTGTTTCGTGTAGATTGAAGTGCATTAACAGACGACTTGCTGTCGGTACAAATGACATATTTCCCTTTCCTTGTTGCCACAAAATTAACAGCAAACCAAATTGCAAGAGCCTCAGCAGTAAAAATAGAGCTTTAGGGATATAATAGTCCTGTTTTTATGGTTTTTCCCTCTTCTGTCACTACAGCGAAAGAAGTTGAATTAACGTCTTTGGAACCGTCTGTGAATAAAAACTTCCAACCCATGTTTTTCCATTTTGTTTTTATTTCCAGAAAAACGTTACTATAAATTGAGGGATTAGTATTTTGTTTAGGATATTCAAGAAGGCTTCTGATAAAAGAGGAAGGTGGCAAATCCCAAGGTGGAAATTTGGAAGTATTGCAAAGAATAGGTTTTAAAGGCATATCCATTTCTTTTGCATATTGGACAACGTTGCAGATGGCCGAGGGTCGCTTCAATGCTCGTGATCTTTTGGAAACGTTTTTCGTGTCATTGTTTAAGATGGGGTTGCTTGATATATAGAGCTTAGGGATTAACCTTAGAGTATTTTGCATGATGCGTTCCTCAACTGAAGGAAGTCCAGTTTCCGCAAGAAGATTTTTGATTGGTGTGGTGGGGAATGCTCGAAGGCTCCGGCGAACAGCGGCGTGGTATGGTGCCGACAACAAACCAATAGTGCTTTTTGAACACTGTCCATAAATGGCAAGACCGTAATCGATAACAGACAGTATTCAAGATTTTGTGATATTGATTAAAGTTGTTGGGTGGACATTACTGTGCTTAGAACCAAGATATTTAATAATGTTTAATCTAGAGTTTAGTTTCTTTCTTAAGTTAATACAATGTTGTTTAAAGGTTAAAGTTTTGTCAAAAATAATACCTAATATTCTCAAATAACTAACATTTTCAATGATATGATTATTATAAATAATCAACGGGCAACGGCAAACTGGCATCCGTCAGTTTGACGGCTAATTTGAGCGGCGGGTCACTCCATAGACCTTAAACATGGAATCTTTAAGGTTTGGGTCCCGCCACATTACTACTGCCCAATGAAAACTAAACCAGCCTCGGATAAGAACCCCAATTACGTTGACGACCACCGCAAACGAAAAACGGACAATGATTTACGGATATGCACCTGGAATGTCCGGACCCTTTATAGGGAAGGTGCCATTATCCAACTGGCGGAAGCCCTCAAAACAATACAATCTGACATCACCGCCATCCAGGAAATGCGATGGAAAGGGCAAGGCTGCTCTAAACAAGCACACTGCGATATCTACTACAGCTGCCATGCGGAGAAGCGCGAATTCGGATGTGGATTCGTCGTTAGCCGGAAACTACGCCACCTTGTTTCCCGGTTCACACCTGTGAACGAAAGATTGGCCACGATCCGCATCAAGGCAAAATTTTTCTACATAAGCCTTATTTGCGCGCACGCCCCGACGGAGGAAAAGGACGAAGCCGTCAAGGACGCTTTCTACGCTAGTCTTGAGGACGTATATGACCACCTTCCGGTCCATGACGTGAAAATAGTCCTCGGCGATTTTAATGCGAAAGTCGGAAGGGAAGGCATCTTTGGCCCCACTGTCGGTCAGTTCAGTCTTCACGAGACCTCCACAAACAACGGTCTAAGACTGATCGACTTCGCCGCGGCACGAAACATGGTAGTTAGTAGCACCAGATTTAAGCACCTCGACATCCACAAGGCCACCTGGCTGTCCCCGGATCAAAAAACGCGAAACCAAATTGATCATGTTGTAATCGACGGAAGGCATGCCTCTAGTGTTCTAGATGTGCGTACATTTCGGGGGGTCAACATTGACTCCGACCATTATCTTGTTGCAGCCAAGATCCGCATGCGATTATGCAATGCCAAGAACATACGCACAGGAATGCAACGAAAGCTAGATGTCGCTAAGCTGCAATTACAACGGACTGCCGAAGCCTACTCCGCTCAACTCTCGGTTAAGCTCAACCAACCAACCTCTGGACTCGACGACGCCGGCGGACTTTGGGCGCATATATCCCACTCCATGCGCGCTGCCGCTGAAGAAGTCATTGGTTTCCGGCGTCCGCAACCTCGGAACCAGTGGTATGATCAGGAGTGTCGCATTGCGACTGCAGTAAAAAACGCCGCTTATAGAAAAACGCTGCAGTCAGCTGCAACGCGAGCCGTGCGAGAAAACTACCGCGAAAAGAGGAAGGAAGAGAGGCGCCTTTTCTGACGCAAGAAAAGAGAGCAGGAAAAGCGTGAGCGTGAGGAACTAGAGGTATACCAGGGCAAGAAGGATGCACGAAAATTCTATCAACAGGTTAAGCGTCTAACTCAAGGTTTCAAGCCCGGAGCATCCACTTGTAGAGACGAAAATGGAGATCTGAATACGGATACACAGTGTGTGCTTAGATTGTGGAGACAGCACTTCTCCAATTTACTTAATGGCGACGATTCCACCAATGCCGCCCATCGAGAGCACAGTGCAGTGCCACCAATCGACGATGACGGAGTGGAAGTATCACCACCTAGCCATGAAGAGGTTCGAGTTGCTATCCAGCGACTCAAAAACAATAAAGCAGCGGGTGCTGACGGCCTGTCAGCTGAATTGTTTAAAACCGGCGGCGATGAATTGATAAGGCGCATGCATCAGCTCATCAGCAAAATATGGCTAGCAGAAAGCATGCCCGACGATTGGAACCTCAGTGTACTGTGCCCTATACTTAAGAAAGGAGACCCTACAATCTGCGCAAGTTATAGAGGTATCAGTCTTATTTCCATCGCATATAAGGTTCTCTCAAGCGTACTGTGTGAAAGATTAAAGCCAATTACAAAAACACTGATTGGACCTTATCAGTGTGGCTTTCGACCTGGTAAGTCCACCATAGACCAGATTTTCACGCTACGACAAATCCTGGAGAAAACCCACGAAAATCAAATTGACACACACCATCTCTTTGTCGACTTTAAAGCTGCGTTCGATAGCCCGAGAAGGGATTGCCTATACGCAACAATGTCTGAGTTCGGTATACCTGCAAAGTTGATTAGACTTTGCAGAATGACGTTGAGCAACACACGCAGCTCCGTCAAGGTAGGAAATGACCTCTCCGAAACCTTCAATACCGAAAGAGGTTTCAGGCAAGGCGATCCACTGTCTTGCGATCTCTTCAACATCATCATGGAGGGGATCGTACGAAAGGCCGGTGTGCATCGTAATGGCACCATTTTCTATAAAGGTGTCCAGCTCCTTGCTTACGCTGATGATATTGATATTGTTGGCAGAACCAAGAGAGATGTTACCGCTGCTTTCGCCGCTATCGAAAAGGAATCAGCCAAAGTGGGTTTGACGATAAATGAGGGTAAAACAAAGTATATGCTGTCTACAAACAAGGGAGCTCGGCGTTTAGACTCCCACGTTTCATCCGGCAGCTATAACTTTGAAGTAGTCAAGGAGTTTGTATACCTTGGCACCGCCATTAATACTAACAACGAAATCAGCCTGGAGATAAAGCGAAGAACAATAATTGCTAATAGGTGCTACTACGGGCTCAGTAAGCAACTAAGTTCCAGAGCCCTCTCTCGATCGACAAAACTAACACTCTACAAGACGCTCGTTCTACCTGTGCTGCTTTATGGCGCTGAGGCATGGGTAGTTTCGCAAACTGACGCAGCCGCTCTGGGGGTGTTCGAGAGAAAAGTTCTTCGCAAAATCTTCGGTCCTGTTCGAGTCGGCGATGACTATCGCATCCGAATGAACCACGAGCTGTATGAGCTCTACGGAGACATTGACGTAGTTCGGCGTATAACTGTGCAGCGACTACGCTGGCTGGGTCATGTCCATCGTATGAACGACGAAGCTCCAGCGAAAAAGGTGCTCGAGGCGAGGGTCGCTGGTCAACGACGACGAGGGAGACCATGCCTCCGATGGATGGACCAGGCTGAGGAAGCCCTAACCGCACTTGGTGTATCCGATTGGAGAAGGCGCGCGCAAAGCAGAGGCGCCTGGCGAGAGCTGATGAGGTCGGTCGAAATCCGGACACGGGTTGTCACGGCCACCTAAGTAAGTAAGTAGATTATTATAAATAAGACTAACATTAGTACAACTCTTTTGTTTTTGCAAATATGAAGAGTATTGCATTTCTGATATGAAATGCTTGCTCCGGAACTAAGAGACCAAATAGAAATGTCATCAAGTATATCAATAAAAGCTTTTTTAACTAGGTCTAAGTTATTATTATTAGAAAAAATTAGTACGTCGTCTGCGTAAATAGAATGCTTCATATTGTGATTTGCTATAATGCAACTTATTTCATCAAAAGCGATGATAAAAAAGACGACGGAAATAAGAGAGCCCTGAGCAATACCATTGTGCAGGGCAACCCTATCAGAGTAAATGTTGTTTACTTTTATTCTGAATGAACGATTAACAATGAATGTTAACAAACTTTTAACAAAATTATAAATTTTTGGGCCAACTTGCCATTTACTGAGTTGTCTCAAGACTACGTGAACACCAATCCTGTCAAATGCTTTCTCAAAGTCTAAACCCAGGATTGTCACATGGTTTCGGCTTGAAATTGCAGTTGACAGGTAGTGCTCAAAATGAAGTAGAGCGTCGTTAGTGCCTTGTCGTGCTTTGAAAGCAATCTGGTTTGGGCTGATATAGTTCCCTCTGAGAGCAAACCACATTATTCGCTGAGCCACAATTTTTTCTAAGGCTTTACTTAGGCAAGATAGTAATGATATTGGTCGATAACTACTAATTTCTCCAACTGGTTTATTTGTTTTTAAGATGGGAACAATATCAGCATTTTTCCAGTTTTGTGGATAAATTCCATTGTCGAAGATAGAATTGTAAAGTATGAGGAGTCTATTTTTTACGCAAAGAGGAATATTCTTAAGGATTGGGTAGGAAATTCTATCGTAGCCTGGAGTTTTACCTTTGGCGGATTGTATCACTTGGTCTAATTCAATGAGCGATATGGGCCTTTCGATTTGTTGAGCTGTAACGTGAGTTGTTGTAGGGGTATAGTTTGGACAATTTAAAATAGAAGATTTCTCAGAGATAAAACTTGAAGAAAAATTATTATCGCTAGAATATGCTGACCAGTTCGATGCGAAACAATTGGCTATATCTTTAGACAAACTAAGAGTACCATTTCCAGAATTAATAACAGCAATTTTACTTTGCTTAAAATTCCCACTTAATATCTTAATATCGTGCCAAATTCGTTTTGAGCTAGAATTTGGATTAATTGAACTTGTAAATTCCTCTAGGCTAGCTCTTTTTGCTGTTTTAACTTGGTACCTAAAGACTGCATTGGCTTTTTTGTAGCTTAATAGATTTTCAACAGTTCTTTGCCTCTTCAAATTAGCCCACGCTTTTTGTTTTTCGCTCCTTAAAAGTGCAACACTGTGATTCCACCAAGGAATTGAAGGTCTTTGGAAATTAGTTTTTGTTTGGGGAATATGCAAGTGGGAAGAGGATCTAATAAGTTTGGTTATGTTAGCAGCTTCTTTATTTATGTTGTTTGAAATGGCAATTCTAGATGACTCACGTTCACAGCTAATTTAGAAAATTAGACCAGTCAGCACGATTGGTAATAAATTTTGGGGTTTTTTTAATTTTTTCTCTATAGATATGTGATGAGACCGTTATTATGATTGGGAAGTGGTCGCTTCCATGCAGGTTATTTAAGATTTTCCAAGAACACTTTGGCACTAAATTAGCAGAACACAGAGTAACATCAATATTAGTAAAAGTCGAGTGGGTGGAAAAGTGAGTAGGGGAGCCATCATTGAGTACAATAAGATTAGATGCAAGGATTACCTTTTCGATAATCTTTCCTCTTGGATTTGAGACTAACGAACCCCAGAGTGTGCTCCAAGAGTTGAAATCGCCTAACAAAACTACGGGTGTTGAAATATTTCTAAGAATGCGTAAAAACTCATTTGCATTAAAAAGCTGGTCAGGTGGAATATACATGGAGATTAAAGTCAATTTAAAGCCAATGTTAATTTCGATTGCTATTGTTGAAATGTTAGATATATTTAAATTTTTTGAGGAATTTCTTTTTTTATAAGTACACAGATACCTTGTTTGCAGTAAGAATTATGCAACAAGTTATGATAGTAACCATTATAAGATTTGGGAGGGACAGGAGAGATATTAGCAGGTATGTGAGTTTCTTGAAGAGAAACAAAGGATGGATTGATGTCTTTATGAAGTAATTGGAGCTCATGGTAATTGTTCCAGTAACCATTTACATTCCATTGAAATATTGAGATCATACGCAAAGATATGAACGATTTGGGTTAGCTGTAATAATATATATGTTTTATTATTTTTTTTTTTTTTACCATGAATTATTAAAATGAAATTAGTAATTTTTTAATTATTGTGAATATTATTGGTTAGATGTCTTCGTCAAGTGCCATTGCAGTGTCAAATGGATTTTGTAAAATATTGTTTAGTAAATTTATATTTTCTTGAGAGTTGTTATTGTTGTTAGTGGAATTAAGTTGAAGGTTGTTATTGCTGGTTATAGAGTTAAAAGAGAGATTGTTCTCGTTGTTGTCGTTGTTTGTTGGTTGAAGAGAATAATTGGTGATAGAGTTTTGCAACTGGGAAGAGCAGGATAAAGCAAGTTCGTGAGATGAGTTTTGTTCGAGGAGATTAAGAGAACATTGGTTTTGTGTGTAGTTGCTGGGTGTGTCATTGATTTGAGTTTTGTGCTGAAGAGGGGTGAAGTCTGCTGATTTGTTGAGTTCATTTGAATGAGTGAAAGAAGAAGGAATTTTACTATCGGGAGTAAGGTCGTTTGTTTGTGGGAGCTGTGAAAAGTTCGGGATTTGGTGCTTATTATGTGTTGTGTTGTTTGTATTTGGTACGATTACGGGAGAATTTATGGAAGAGTTAATTTTAACTTGCTGATTAGCCTCAGATTGAGACACGATAGAAGCAAAAGAGGGGGAATCATAAGAAAGAGTTGGGACTGAGTTTTTATGTATTTTAATTGCATCACGCATTGTGCATTTATTTGTTGTTTTAATTTTTAATATTTCTTTGGCTTGAATAAATTTTTTACATATGTTAGAAGAAGATGGATGATCAGATGAGCAGTTAATGCAAAAAGTGGGTGAGCACTTGTCTGGGGAGTGTGGAGGTAAACTACAGTTGTCACAAATTGGGGCACGTTTGCAAAATTTTTCTCTGTGTCCAAGTAATTGGCAATTTTTGCAACGCATGGGCGACGGAATATATTGCCTCACACGCACGTTTCTCCAAGCAATATCTATTTTTTCGGGGATATGGAATAGGTCAAAAGTAAGAAGTACAACCCCAGATGGTTGCAATTTATCGTTCACCTTTTTTTGGAATTTATAAGCACCGACAACACCTTGAGTGCTTAGTTCTTTGACTATTTCTTCAACTGCTACATTGTTAAGGAAAGGCGCAAAAACGGTTCCTTTGTTAAAATTTAAATTTTCATGATATTTCGCTTTAACTGCGCAAATTCCATGAAGCTCCTTCAATGCCAGAAACTTTTCAGCGATGTTTTTGTTATCAACAAGTAACAGGAGATTGCCGTCTCGAAGTTCAGAAATTGTTTGTATATCCTTGCTTATGATATGGATTGACCTTTGGACTGCAAGGCACGAGTACTGCGAAAGTGGCTTGTTGCTGTCAACTGATTCTAAAACTACAAATTTAGGGTTATTTTTTTTAACAATCGGTAGATCCGGGAATAAATCCAAGTTTTTGTTGAGAGCAATTTTTTTCTTCTTCTTTTTGCTTATTTTAGAGTTATCAGCTAGCAGGGCGAACCGATTAACCCCGATAATTGGGGGCCCAAGGGGCCCTGGTGGCATGATTTTGTCTTTAAAAAACCAAGAAATCCAAAAAACTAATTAATAACTCGAGTGGAAAAAATAAAAGAAAAACGATTAAAGAGAAACTAAATAAGTCGAAAACCCGTTAATTCTTTCACAATAAGCGGACAAGAAAAAACACGCACACGCGATTGAGAGGTCTGCTCAGCACGAGTGATAGTTGGTGACTGTGATTAAGATAAATAGCCAGCTTCTAAGTTGAAACTATAAAGAATTAAAGTAAATCTATTAAGTAAAGAATTAAACTATAGCAAACTTACTTTATACTTGTATGTTGTCTATTATTTTTTCTTTTCAATAATATTTTCACAATTTTTCACTAATTTCTATCAATAATATTTAAAATTTTTTTTTGTTAAGTATATGCATTTATATATATATATTTTTAATACTATTCTTAGTTTTATTTTCATACATTTGCCGAGCCCGCTAGTATTAATGTATATAATAATAAATTTATATATTATATGTATAATAAAATATGTTAGCGGTAACACTGCACGCGATTTTCCTTAATGACTCTATAATCATAAGGAATGACTATAGAATCATTGGAATCATTGAGCGACATTCTTATGATCGATGAGTGAAAGCGGCGGCACTCGTCACTCATCGCTGTTATGAGGATGCTTCGTGTGGAAGTGGTGGTTGTGGTACGCAACCGCACGCACTCGCATTCGGTTTTTGATGGATGATTTATAGTCATTCGTTCGAATCATAGACTCGTTGCAGTTCTCTGGTTTGTACTATGAAAAAGTATGATATTCCGGCAACTGCGTGATTTTTATTTCCTTACAAAATTGCTCTCTTGCTCTCCTTTTCAAATAAGAGTATACATTCTTGTGAGTAGACGTCAAATATCTGGACAACCTTATAATAATTGAATCATGCGGCAATGTTGTTGTCGTCGTTAATGTGTTCTTAAATATCTGAACAACCTAATAATAATTGAACAATGGGTACCACATGTGTCTCTGATCAGGTATTAGTTTACGTTCCTTTTTTATTTCTGTGAACACAATTGTTTTAAAAGTGATCAAATAGGGGAAAAATTGTGTTTTCTCGTTATATTTTGCGTTATTTATTTCATTTGTTGTAAAAGCACACTTATTCTAAAAAAGCCAAATTTTTAACTGGAAATACTCAATACGTTGAGCAAATGTATCAAAAATATAAAGTGCGGCGAAAGGCAGACATTTTTACATGTTGTGATTAGACGAAATCGTCTCAAGTCGACTCAAACCTCCAAGTGGTGTTCCCTGGGCAAGGGCAAACTGGCATCCGTCAGTTTGACGGCTAATTTGAGCGGCGGGACCTAAACATGGAATGTGCGTAGGGTTTGGGTCCCACCACATTACTACTGCCCAATGAAAACTAAACCTGCCTCGGATAAGAACCCCAATTACGTTGACGACTACCGCAAATGAAAAACGGACAATGATTTACGGTTATGCACCTGGAATGTCCGGACCCTTTATAGGGAAGGTGCCATTATCCAACTGGCGGAAGCCCTCAAAAAAATAAAATCTGACATCACCGCCATCCAAACAAGCACACTGCGATATCTACTACAGCTGTCATGCGGAGAAGCGCGAATTCGGATGTGAATTCGTTGTAAGCCAGAAACTACGCCACCTTGTTTCCCGGTTCACATCAGTGAACGAAAGATTGGCCCCGACCCGCATCAAGGCAAAATTTTTCTACATTAGCCTTATTTGCGCGCACGCCCCGACGGAGGAAAAGGACGAAGCCGTCAAGGACGCTTTCTACGCTAGTCTTGAGGGCGTATACGACCACCTTCCGGTCCATGACGTGAAAATAGTCCTCGGCGATTTTAATGCGAAAGTCGGAAGGGAAGGCATCTTTGGCCCCACTGTCGGTCAGTTCAGTCTTCATAAGACCTCCACGAACAACGGTCTAAGACAGATCGACTTCGCCGCGGCACGAAACATGGTAGTTAGTAGCACCAGATTTAAGCACCTCGACATCCACAAGGCCACCTGGCTGTCCCCGGATCAAAAAACGCGAAACCAAATTGATCATATTGTAATCGACGGAAGGCATGCCTCTAGTGTTCTAGATGTGCGTACATTTCGGGGGGTCAACATTGACTCAGACCATTATCTTGTTGCAGCCAAGATCCGTATGCGATTATGCAATGCGAAGAACATACGCACAGGAATGCAACGAAAGCTAGATGTCGCTAAGCTGCAATTACAATGGACTGCCGAAGCCTACTCCGCTCAACTCTCAGTTAAGCTCAACCAACCAGCCTCTGAACCCGACGACGTCATTGGTTTCATTGATTGGAAGTCATTGGTTTCCGGCGCCCGCATCCTCGGAACCAATGGTACGATGAGGAGTGTCGCATCGCGACAGCAGTAAAAAACGCCGCCTACAGAAAAACGTTGCAGTCAGCTGCGTTGCAAGCCATGCGAGAAAACTACCGCGAAAAGAGGAAGGAAGAGAGGCGCCTTTTCAGACGCAAGAAAAAAACTTCACTTAAAAACAAAAACAAAATTCATAAAACATAAAATAATAACCTAATTTCAACAAACAGAACAAAAAACAAATTAAAGTTTAACTTAAAAAATATAAAATAATTTTATATATGCATATATAAATACCTACTATTAAATTAGAAGAACAATTTATACATATTCAACTTCTGTTTCTTCATCACTAGGCGAGTCTTCGTTTATATGTTTGTAAATATCACAATTATTCATTAATTTAATGAGATCTTCAGTTATAATAAAATCATAACAACATTTTTTACATTTTCTTAGGCAACTTCTTAAAGTTAATATTGAATTCAACATAAATAAGTTTGTTTTATTTCTTTGTTGTGTTTTAACCAAATTTATTACAGAAATTGTTCTTTCAATTTCTGCGTTACTTAAAGGTAAAATTAATAAGCAAAAAACAAAATGTACAAGGGTACGGAATGGATTAACGTTTATTGCGTTTTTAAACTCCCTAACTTCAATCCAAAATTTAAGATTTGTAGTTACGTTCTTCCATTGATACGTACAAAGTTTTTTCCATTGCAGTTCCGAATTTGTAATTTCTTCCGTAGTAAAACATTATTTTTTTTCAAAATAATTAAAAATATCAAGCTTTATAACTTTTAAAGAGATTTCAATCAAAAAGAAGTCAATATCTTTCGAAGTTTTAATATTTTGTGGCAAACGTCGGTGTAACTGCTTAATTAATTGAATTAAAATTGTTCTACATGTGATACGTATTTTTTTTCTGAATCCTTATCAATGGTTTTTTCAAAAATTTTTAGTTTAATATATTCTTCAAAACTATAATGAAATTGAGGCACGGGTGCCAAATAGGTTTCTAATGCAGAATTCAATAGATCAAAGTTTTCATCACGAGATACAATCATGTTACATAAATTAGATATTAAAGAAACTAAATCAGAAAAGAGCTTTGTAGGATCCGCTACATTGCTTTCAAATAATTTATTAACGTTTTGAACTTCTGACAATAGTGGCTTTAAAAACTGCAGATGTGCTAAATTTATATCACTAACTAAAGTTTATAGTAGTTTAGCTTTGTGGCATGACTCCGTGGAAGCAGCAATGCTAAAGTGGGTTCTTAACTCCAGCCTTTGATCTTCTATTCGTTTAATAGCTGGTTTAATAGATAGCCATCGAGTATCGCATGCTCTTAATACCTTTAATGGCTGAAGCCCATAATTTATTGCCGAATATATAGTTTGATAGTTCTTCTGTCTGGATGCTGATTTTGAAAATCAGTTGTATGTTTCGGAAACTTAAAATTCAATTTCACTTGGCATATACTTCGAAGCACTAGAAACTGCAATTTGAATCGAATGATATATGCAAGGAATAAGTTTAATATGGGGGTTTTGCTGTCTAAGAAGAGCAATTACGCCTCCGTTTACACCAACCATAACATTTGCGTTATCGGTATCTAAGCCCACCATGTTCTGAACCTCTAATTTGAATTCTTTCAATGTGCTTAAAACTGCCGTAACTATGCCCTCTGCTGTACAAGCCTCTAGCTTTGATAATTTTAAAAATGTATTTTCAATGGTTTTGTTACGCGTGCTATAGTATCTAATTACAATACCGACATATTTTTTTAAACTAATTTCAGTGGACTCATCAATTTTTAAACTAAAATGTTCCGTTCCGATGTCTGACGTGAGGATGCTCTTGAAATATAGATACAATACATTTTTAATTATCGCACTACACTTAGTTTGGCCAAGTCTCACGCTGGTAGCAATTTTGCTATCTTGAAAAATGTTTGCTGTATTTTCGTTAGGTGATCAATTGACCGAATTGATGTATGTGATGTATGCGATGAAGATTGCACTTGATAACTCCGCCTTGCATTTTTCTTTGCTATTTTCAGCCTTATAGGGAACTGAAGGATGAACTCCGTGCGAAAACGGGGACATTGCCGAAATGTGTTTTTTGGTCTTTGAGTGTTTTGAAAGACCGTGCAGTTTCGGCTGCAAACGGGAATTGGCAGTACTTACATGACACCAGCTCTCCATTCTGGATAATCCATTTACCAAAACGTTTATCTTGCAGCCAAGAAGTTCGAACTTTTTGTTTGTACTTTCTAAGAGATAAAATAATGCAGTTAGTTTGCGAAAAATAAATTAAAAATTAAATTAAGTCTACCGTGTTTGTTTGGTAGTTACTAAAACCGCAAAAAGATAACGAGAGAGCTTGTTGAAAAAAATAAAAAAAAAAAACTGAAATTATTATAATTTTTAATTTAAAAAAACGAAGTGGAATGGAAAAAAACGCAGTAAGTAAAAATAAAATTTTATAAGCAACTAGCTATCCCCTAAAAGTGGGAGTAGTTATAGTGAGACCACGCTGTTATTGTAAGTTCGTACCGGGTTTCATTGATGTGTGACTTATTTCGAAAGCTATAGCGAACATTTTTGATCGCAAGGGCTGAAATGGGCATTTGTATTTTATTTTATTTATTTATACCTATAATTTGGGATGCTGAGAAAGTACCACGCCCCTTGTCAAACGCCCATAAAATGTTACTAGAGGAACGGCATGTGTAAAGTTAGGTCGAATACTGAATTCCGAGGCTGTGTGACCTATAGTTCCAAAACTATTCGATATCGAAAATTTAAGGTGTATTTAAGGGGCCACGCCTTCTTTTACAATCGGCACCAGACCTCACATGAACACTCTCAAGACTTTTCTATAAAAATTGGCTTAGCGATTTTTGAGTTTTTACGTGATATACTTATATACATACGTTTCTACTTTAAGGCGTCGCACGCTCCATAGAAAAAGAAATTGGTTTGGGTCTTACTTACTTAGATGGCCGTGACAACCCGTGTCCGGATTTCGACCGACCTCATCAGCTCTCGCCAGGCGCCTCTGCTTTGCGCGCACCTTCTCCAATCGGATACACCAAGTGCGGTTAGGGCTTCCTCAGCCTGGTCCATCCATCGGAGGCATGGTCTCCCTCGTCGTCGTTGACCAGCGACCCTCGCCTCGAGCACCTTTTTCGCTGGAGCTTCGTCGTCCATACGATGGACATGACCCAGCCAGCGTAGTCGCTGCACAGTTATACGCCGAACTACAGTTATACGCCGAACTACGTCAATGTCTCCGTAGAGCTCATACAGCTCGTGGTTCATTCGGATGCGATAGTCATCGCCGACTCGAACAGGACCGAAGATTTTGCGAAGAACTTTTCTCTCGAACACCCCCAGAGTGGCTGCGTCAGTTTGCGAAACTACCCATGCCTCAGCGCCATAAAGCAGCACAGGTAGAACGAGCGTCTTGTAGAGGTTTAGTTTTGTCGATCGAGAGAGGGCTCTGGAACTTAGTTGCTTACTGAGCCCGTAGTAGCACCTATTAGCAATTATTGTTCTTCGCTTTATCTCCAGGCTGATTTCGTTGTTAGTGTTAATGGCGGTGCCAAGGTAAACGAACTCCTTGACTACTTCAAAGTTACAGCTGCCGGATGAAACGTGGGAGTCTAAACGCCGCGCTCCCTTGTTTGTAGAGAGCATATACTTTGTTTTACCCTCATTTATCGTCAAACCCACTTTGGCTGATTCCTTTTCGATAGCGGCGAAAGCAGCAGTAAAATCTCTCTTGGTTCTGCCAACAATATCAATATCATCAGCGTACGCAAGGAGCTGGACACCTTTATAGAAAATGGTGCCATTACGATGCACACCGGCCTTTCGTACGATCCCCTCCATGATGATGTTGAAGAGATCGCAAGACAGTGGATCGCCTTGCCTGAAACCTCTTTCGGTATTGAAGGTTTCGGAGAGGTCATTTCCTACCTTGACGGAGCTGCGTGTGTTGCTCAACGTCATTCTGCAAAGTCTAATCAACTTTGCAGGTATACCGAACTCAGACATTGTTGCGTATAGGCAATCCCTTCTCGGGCTATCGAACGCAGCTTTAAAATCGACAAAGAGATGGTGTGTGTCAATTTGATTTTCGTGGGTTTTCTCCAGGATTTGTCGTAGCGTGAAAATCTGGTCTATGGTGGACTTACCAGGTCGAAAGCCACACTGATAAGGTCCAATCAGTGTTTTTGTAATCGGCTTTAATCTTTCACACAGTACGCTTGAGAGAACCTTATATGCGATGGAAATAAGACTGATACCTCTATAACTAAGTAGCGCAGATTGTAGGGTCTCCTTTCTTAAGTATAGGGCACAGTACACTGAGGTTCCAATCGTCGGGCATGCTTTCTGCTAGCCATATTTTGCTGATGAGCTGATGCATGCGCCTTATCAATTCATCGCCGCCGGTTTTAAACAATTCAGCTGACAGGCCGTCAGCACCCGCTGCTTTATTGTTTTTGAGTCGTTGGATAGCAACTCGAACCTCTTCATGGCTAGGTGGTGATACTTCCACTCCGTCATCGTCGATTGGTGGCACTGCACTGCGCTCTCCATGGGCGGCATTGGTGGAATCGTCGCCAGTTAGTAAATTGGAGAAGTGCTGTCTCCACAATCTAAGCACACACTGTGTATCCGTATTCAGATCTCCATTTTCGTCTCTGCAAGTGGATGCTCCGGGCTTGAAACCTTGGGTTAGACGCTTAACCTGTTGATAGAATTTTCGTGCATCCTTCTTGCCCTGGTATACCTCTAGTTCCTCACGCTCACGCTTTTCCTGCTCTCTTTTCTTGCGTCTGAAAAGGCGCCTCTCTTCCTTCCTCTTTTCGCGGTAGTTTTCTTGCACGGCTCGCGTTGCAGCTGACTGCAGCGTTTTTCTGTATGCGGCGTTTTTTACTGCAGTCTTTGACGGCTTCGTCCTTTTCCTCCGTCGGGGCGTGAGCGCAAATAAGGCTGATGGAGAAAAATTTTGCCTTGATGCGGATCGTGGCCAATCTTTCGTTGACAGGTGTGAACCGGGAAACAAGGTGACGTAGTTTCCGGCTAACAACGAATCCACATCCAAATTCGCGCCTCTCCGCATGGCAGCTGTAGTAGATATCACAGTGTGCTTGTTTAGAGCAGCCTTGCCCTTTCCATCGCATTTCCTGGATGGCGGTGATGTCAGATTGTATTGTTTTGAGGGCTTCCGCCAGTTGGATAATGGCACCTTCCCTATAAAGGGTTCGGACATTCCAGGTGCATATCCGTAAATCATTGTCCGTTTTTCGTTTGCGGTGGTCGTCAACGTTGGTTTGGGTCGGTTTATAAAAATAATCCATGGTTTATGTTATGATGATTCCTAAAATAGTTTTACTAAAAATATTGGCTGGTGTGGTAGTTAAAAAAAAAACAAACGGTCATAAATAACAGTAATAAAAAAGTACTTCCAATCTGCATCAACAAATCTTAAATTTTTGAAGTCGGACCAAAGATAATGCGGATTTTTATGGATTGTTTCAACTTTTTTAATATTATTTTTACTAACAGACCTATTCTTGGAAATGAACAATAGCTCAAAAAACAAAATTTGTCAATGAAATTGTCAATATATGAAAAGCAGTTGACAATTTTTATCAAAATATATTACTTTTGAGCTTTTGTTTTGAAATCAAAAACTTATAACAAATACATAGAAATATGAAAAATACTGGATAACTATTGTTAATTTGGAAAAAAAATGTAAATGTTAAATGTAAAAAATGTGTAAATTTTTTGTTCTTTAATTCAATTTAATTCTTCACTTTACACTATATTTTATCATCAATAGACAACTCTCAGTTTTTACCGTCCACTTACGCCCTTTAATCTGCAGGAAGTGAGTAATAATTTCAGCAGAATGGTGCCTTATGTCATACAGAGAAAACAACAAAGTACTGGTTGCAGAATAACCATCATACCATTATTCCTTGATTTTCCTGTAGTCGAGTCCCTTCTCCAATATAGTCTTTGTGGTAAAAAATTAATAGGGAGTTGAAATGTAATCCTGCTAGGAATATATTAGATTTAAAAACAAAATAAAAGGATATTTGCTGATCAATTTATCCATACCATTACCAGGAACTCGTGGATACAATACTTCGTCTTACCGCAGCAGTCATAGGTCGGAAATAGAATACTACACAATGGTATATGGAATAGGCCGAACTATAATGACTCAGTTTTCAGGTGGTTGAACCTTTCTGAATGAAGTCTTATATTTGTTTATAGCCTTAGTTAAAGAGTGTTTGTTGCTGTTGTGAAAGAAGTTTTTTTTTAAATTTACCCGTTTTCGATAAGTTTTTGCTTCTTTGTGCAAGAAAAGACAAAACTAAAGATGGCGGAAAAAATTAATGAAAATCCGCATTGTCTTTGGTCCGAATACAAAAATTTAAGACTTAATGATGCAGATTGGAAGAATTTTTTCTGACCATTTTTTTTTTTTTTAACTACCACACCAGCCAATATTTTTACACAAAACTCTATTTTTAGAGGGTATTTCAAGCCATTCCAGCTTATGGATGGCTATCGCTAGAGCCGGAATATTTGGGGAATAATAATAAGATGAACCAAGCTGAACCGAACCGAACAACCTTTTTTCGTTTTGGGCGAAAAAGTAGGCATGGCATCATTTATATATATAGTGACATATAGTGACCACCACTTGGTACTATTGCACTTACATACCATTTTTTTAATTAAAAAAATTTTCCGTATCAAAACGTTTACAGCTCAGAAATTATAATGATTATACGCCCATTTTTTTCTGATAGTAACCATATGAACCAAACTACCAAATTTTAGTATATATATCCTTTTTACCATCGCCACTTAGAGCACCTGCATACCAAGTGCCACTATCAAAACGTGCACAACTCAGGAATAAGCATGATTTTGAAAAAGTTGGTGTAAATATAGTGCGACCACGAACATTTTTTAAAGAGTTGCCGACAGAAATCATATGAACTAAATTTCAAAATCTTAGTCTTCTACGATAAAAACTGTCTGATATATAGTATTTTTACTTGTTTATAGGCAGTAAAAGTGGGCGTGACAATATTGATATATTTACAGAGCCTGCCACTTGGACCCATAGCACCTGCATACCAAGTTTCACTATCAAAACGTGAACATCTCAGGAATTAAAATGATTTCTGAAAAGTGGGCGTAGATATAGTGCGACCATGTCCATTTTTTGTACAGTCGCTGACAGTAATCATCTGAACAAAATTACTAAATTTTAGTTTTTTACGATTAAAACCGTCTGATATATGGGCATTCCAACGTAACTGATGCGACATGCGTACGACTTAAAGCTTCGTTTTCTCGGAAGTTTAGTTATTAATGTAAAAAAATTTCTTATGTACATATGCCTTAGAAGAAATAGTAATACCAGAATTGTCGTTCCTGCAACTAATTAAGAACAGCAGTGGTAAATGTGGCCTTAACTCACGCGACAAAAAAAGGAACTGTGTTTTACAAGCACGTTTAGATTGTAAAAATTCAGCGAATTTTACCATATAACCTGCTTTTGTTTTTAATTTTTAAACAATGGGTAAACAATGTAGTTTCATAATAAAAGCACTTTACCGATGAACTGTAGTTATTTAAAAATATATTAGTGGTATTCAATGAACGACGTATTCGTGATGTAAACTGCGTATGTGTGGTAAGTTGTATGAACTTACGGCACATACGCTATTTACACCACAAATACGGCGTTAATTGAATACCACTATTGAGTTTCCAAAAAAAATTTGCCGTAACTCACTCTACATAACCCACGCGACAAAATTTCCGTTAAGGGGGTCTCTCATTGAGCAACTTTTTTTTGCATTTATTTATAGCTTGGGTAGTTGTGAATATGCCCCTAAAAGGATTTTTAGAAATTCGAAATACTTTAGAAGATACAGCCTTTTTTGTGAAGCAAGGTCTGATGGACAAGAAGGTGATGGAGGTAATAAAACCAGCTGTCGGCAGATAATTTGCTTGAAAGATGCCTTGGATCTGAAACTCAGAATTCCAATGAGTCCTACAATTCTGTTCTTTGGTCACTTTCGCCCAAACACATCAACTCAGGCGCACGCACCATCGAAGTGGCCAATTCCATTGCAACGTGCCTCTTCAACGACGGTTTTATACCCATACTTAAAATTATGGGTTTGATGGGTATTGCGATTGGCAAAAACGCATACGAATACGCACTATCTCGCAATGAAGACAGATTGAACCGATCAGAGACTCGAGCTGCGGCATCATCAAAAGCTGGCAGAACGGCTCGCAGAGCAGAGAGGGCAGCAGAAAGCAGTTTCTACGAAAAAGAGGAAGGTGGCCTGTATGGAGCTGGCATCGCCGACTAATATTTGTAAGTAAAAATTGTCAGCTCTTTAAAACTGCATTTAAACATTTTTGATTTTTTTTTTTTTTCCCAAAAAAATTACTTCAAACTTTAAACGCGTTTATCTCGAACCCACGTTTTTCGAACTGGCGGCCATGATATCTCCAGTTCAACTGAACCGATTTTCATGAAACAAAATGGAATCGACGCAGAATTGTCACCATTCTCGGGTGAACCTCGACCATAATTTTAAAAAATTTTTTACTATTTTTTTTTTACACTAAGCTACAAAAAAAAACCCGAAATTGAAATTTTTTTTTTGAATGGCCGCCATTTTGTCAAAAAAAATCACAAAACTAAGCTTGAAGTTCACCCGAGAATTACATCTATACTGATTATAACCCCGTTTTGTTTTTTCATTTCAGACGCTCCGGAGACCCGGAATCGTGGCCGCCGTGACGACACCTTTTTTTTTCACCACCAACTTTGAAGTCTCATTACTTTTTGAACAGCCCACGTATCGAGGCAAAAAAAATTTTTTTATTTACTTTGAACCTTTTGTAATACAATAAATAAAAAAAGTTTTCAATTATTCTTTGCGTTTTCAAATAAGAATTTTTTTAAAAGGGGTCCAAAAAACGGGTTTTGAATGAGAAGACCGCCTTAAGAAAATGTGTAATCAAAGAAGAGAGAAAAGAGATTAAGAAGAGTAACTAACATTTTAGTTCGGCCATGGTCGAAGCTTACTAGGTGGCATGTCCTATATCTTCAGTAGACGAGGGTTTAAATATTATGTAAGACATGGAAATTTTCAAAATGTGAAGTTAATATTTATCACTATTTTACTAGATAAAAAAATTAAATTTCGCTATGGTTGACATTTTTGTGGAAATACCCATTTAACATTTTTTGGGTTTGTTCGCGATAGGGCCAATTTGGGTTGCATGGGAGGTACCACGCTCCCTTCTCCAATCAACACCAAACTTCACAGAAACACTTTCAAAATGTTGCTTCAGTCTCCCTGAAAATTTCATAAAGATTGGTTTAGCAGTTTTGGAGTCTATACGTGATATACTTACCCACACATTTTCACATACAAACATACCCACACAAAAAATAAAGGCATAGTGAAAGATTAATTTCAATATCGGAACTCAACTCTGAGTTATAAGCTCAAACACGTTTTCCTGGATACACTTAAAGTTTTGCCACGCCTATAGCAGGCGGTGTGAATGACCGACAAAAATAGAATATATGCTTAAATTTGACCTCAGTCGAAGTTAACCTCTATGCCAAATTTCAAAGCAATCGGTGGAAACATTCCAGAGATGTATGACATTTTCCATAAAAAATACAAAATTTCTATTCTTCTATTCTTCTAATTACTTTCTTCTAAAAAATCTTCTTTGGGTTTTTGCGATTTTCCAAATTTCCTAATAAATTTTCTATTTTTTTTTATAAAGCATTTTTATAAAGGCCAAATCCGATGAGTCGTTAATAAGTAATACCATTTCACCAACGAACACCATTTCATTTTTATATATATATAAATGAGTTAATCGGGAGACATCAAGGTTAAAGAACACATGCTCGGTGCATCAAGTTTGCCAGAAAATAAGAAAACAAAATGTACGTTTTGTTAAGTAAACGAATTTACAAAATTGGTCATAACCTCAAAATTGGAATCGCTTTAATAGAAGAAGCCCTGACAATGTCAACGTGATGATTTATGGCACCGTTTTTACTGCCTCCACAATTCGTCTATGAAAACCGAATTCCTCTCAATGGTTGAAAGTTTCAACAACTTCGTGTGAAGTCGTAAGCCCTCCACAATTCTTCTATCAAAACTGAATTCCTCTCACCATAGAATGTTGTAACATCTTCGTTTGAAATTGTCACAGCCTCATATGTTTAATTTTTTGAGATGCGTAATATTACGGCTAGAATAAGCGATGTTTCGATAGCATCGCCAGTTCCGTAAGTGTATTTTTTATATTTTTTTTGCAAGTTACACAGTGAAAAATGAAAAAAAAAAATCAAAATTTGCCATTCGGACATGTAGTAAAATAACTACACGGTAAGAAATTTTGGAATAAATTTCAATACAAATGGGCTTACATCATGACCACACCAAAATTATATTAAATTTTAGTACTTACCGAATATTACATTTAATTTCTAATAAAAATTTGTTTTATAATTTAAAGCTCAGTTCGTATTAAATTTTAGTACTTTTTTGGTTTAAATTTTAATATTAATATGTTAAAAAGTTAGCATTCAACTTTATTGCACATTAGAGTAAACAATTTATTTATTTTTTTATACATCTTTTAATTTTTAAAGTATCTCCTATAACCCTATTTTTGACTTTTGAATATTAACAATCTAAAAATTAAGACGGAAAGTATTGAAATATAATAAAAACAATGTCTGAAAATTCAAATATAATATTCACCATAATATCAAATTTATTCCAAAAGGTATAAAATATCATTGAAATTTGAATTGTATTAAAATTTATTACAAAATTTATTTAAAAATACAAATGTATTGAATAGTATTAAATGTAATACTTTTTGAACAAGAAATCATTGAAATACTTCGATTGCATAAAAACATATTCCAGGATTTCTAACCGTGTATATCTTTAAAACTGTTAGTATTACAGAAAAATGTTGAGGATGTTGTTACATGTTACATCTGTTAAATGTTTCTTACCATCAGTTTAATAAAAAATTTTAATTTTTTTGGACACTAAAAATTTTACTCACATTTTCCAAGGTCAGCACCACTACTTTTTTATGTTTTGTAAACATTGTCGTATTGAGGCATTGATTGTTAATGCATTCCCAAACTTTGACGTTGGAGAATTAATGCTTACTATTGTAAATGAATTTTTCAAAAATTGCCTACACAATTTTACATACAAATAACTTTAATTTTTAATTAAAAATGGTATTTCTTGTACTTCTTACAGTATTTTATAATTTTTAACAGCTTCTTCTTATCCTTAAAATTTTTATTTTTTTCTTAATCCTTGATAGAGGAAAACTGTCGAAGGTAAACAACAGTTTATACAGGTTTATATATGTTTGGTTTCAAAAACAAAATATTCAGAGGGAACCACCTAATGATTAAGAACTTTCCTTCAATAGCAATATTTTTCGATATAAGAAGATATTAGTTGTGTCTAACAATAATATAATTGCCTTAGCTAAAAAACTAACGTCTACATTCATATTCTTGTGATACAATAGAATTGTGTATTTCTACCCAATAAAAATATATTTGCATCACTGTTAAACTCAAAAAGAACAGAACTCTGCAAATTTAAAACAAACAGAACTCCTTTCTTTTATGTGTTTCGCCTAAACATACATATATCTGTTTCTTTTGCACTTGCACGAAAAATAGCGGAAACTTTGTTGCTTTATGCGCTTGCTTTTAACAGTTGCCAAGTCTTGGCGTCATTTTAAGTTTCAAGCAGCCGCGCTAAACGTGTTGAAAAGCTTAGCTCTTGTGAAAAGTGTTTCTAAAGATGTTTGTTTAAATTAGAAGTGTTTGTGTTTTCAAATTAATAAAATAAAAAACAAAATAAAAGGAAAACAAGGCAGTTCAGCAGTAAAAATAGGTGAGTTTAGAAGCAACTTTGCTGATAAAGCGAGTGCTTCGCTGGCAATTATTGTAATGTCGGATAAACATAATATGGTTACTTCTCAACATAATTAAATCCGAGAAAAACTTATTTACTGTTTTCTAAACATATTTTGTTTGCTTCAAACCAACAATTACTTCTAAGCAAATATTTTGTAACCACAGTGAAAAAGTTTTGGCATTGCTTTTGCTAAAATATGTTTCCAAGTAAATATAGTGTAATGATCGGTAAATATATTATGTTGTTCTTAATTATCGTTTTGAAAATAATTGCTTGACTGCAATTAAATTATGTATTCTCCAATTAATATATATATCCGTGAATATTTAATGTTATTCTTGACTAAATTATATTTCCAAGCAAACAAATAGTAATAGACTAAAAGTGTTCTCAGTCCATTTATAATTACAATATATTTATATGAAAACATATTTTCTTTAAAACAAATTATATTGTTATTAAATTCAAACAACAATTGCTAAGGTACAATTAAATAATGTTAAGATGCAAATATATATATAAAGAAAAATTGCATTCATTAATCATATTATATGTGGAACCAATTATGATTACTTGTTTCCAAGAAACATGCAGAAACATATTATACTTCCTGCAAGTTATGGTTGGGAAGGCATATTATTTTTCAGCGTGTAGTTGGAAAATTATAAAATACCGTAAGAAGTGCAAAAAATCCTAAAAATTCCATTTTTTTATTAATTATTTAGAAAATTTGTTGGAAAATTTGTTGGAAAACAATGTTTCAGCCTCTTCAACTGCTTTGGCTTGAAGACATTCAAAAGTATCTGCTAGATTTTTCTTCCCTAAAAATTCGTAAAATCCCTAAAATGATTTAAAAAATGCTAATTTAAAAACAACCTAAAACTATGAAAAATTACCTAAAAAACACATAAATGGCTAAAAATACTGAAAAATACGTTAATAATTTTGGGCTGAGGTACCTAGAATTAATGAACGGTCCTTATCGATCACCGGAATGTCAGAAAATGTTATATCAGAAAAAATATGACATGTCAACAAAATCCAACCCCTGGTTATCACAAGCAACATTTTTGGTATTTTTAAATTTTCTAAATTGGACAATAAATAATTTTCTTAATTATGGATAATTATGGATTGGGAAGGGTTCCGGAATCTGAATTGAAATTTCGGAATGTTATACAAGTATTTCTATTTGCCAATTTGACAACATTTGTGGTTTTACGGCAGTATTCTAGTGTAGAATTTTGAATAATCTAGTTTTTTTTCATACCTATTTTCGAAGATTAGACCTTTAAGAATATATCCTCCAAAGGAACTTTAAAATTTCAATTATTTATGAAGTTATAGATATGTATAAGTACAGCGTCCGTTTATATGACTTTGACTGCCTGTAACTTTGCTCAAATCATTTAACGCGTTTTTCTCGAAATTACTCTTTCCAACACGTTCAGGATGGTATTGCAAGTTCTAATAGACCGATTAATTTAAAATTTGGTGTCTGCCTTTTTTTTAAGTCCCAAAAAATGACTTATTTTTTCAAACAGTCGTCATTTCGCGAAAAAAAAATTATTTTTCTTACCCTAGTCTGGCATATATCGACATTCTTACTAATTAAGAATCCTTTTTTCAGATGACTAGAAGGGTTGAAATCGTAACAAGATGGAGCCACCCCCCACACTTCCAGCCTATAATTTTTACAATTTTTAGTTTTTTTTTTTTTAATTTTTTCAGTATTATTAAAATATAATATAAATTAAAATATAAATATAATATAAATAAAAAAATGGATAGTAAAAATATTTTAATTTTTTTAAAATGAATTTAAGAGCTCGAAATTTTTCACTATAGACTAAAATGCGGATAGTTAAAAAGAACGAAGCAATGTGTGAGTACATTTCAAACATTAAAATCAATAATTTCTGACGTTTGACAAGCACATTTAAGGAAGAAGTACTAGCAACAGGATTGGTATCGGTCTTATTTCTCGTTTTGAAGCTGTATTTATCTTTCTTAGCAATTTCTCAAATAATTTGGGGTCTGATTCCAGCAGTTCAAAGAATTCCAAGCATGAAACTTACAAGTTATACTTGACGAACCTAAATTATTTATTTTGGGATATTAATTATATATGTCTTAGGTAATGATTTTTATAAGAAAATTGTTTAGAGTTTTAAAATTGTTAAATTTGGTAAAATATACATAATGTATATTAATGTATATGTAAAAAATATAAAAAATTTTTTTCAAAAACAAAGATGGCGCTTTGCTGTAAACTGATTTTTAAAATAGCCTTTTAAAATCGTTTTATTCTAAATATAAAACAAAAAATAATTAAAAAATGCAATTTTTTTTCCAAGTACGCTTACATTTTTAAAACCTAGGAGCCAGCAGAATGCCCGCAGTGCGAAAAAATGTCTTTTACAGCAATCGATGCCAGCGCCATCATTGATTTTGAAAAAACACATTTTTTTTTAAGCGCAAATTAATATTTTACCAAATTTGAAAATTTTAAAACTCTAAGCAAATTTCTTCTAATAAAAATCATCACCTCAATATCACTCTTTTTTACTCTCCTCTAAATGTATCGCCGGCCTTAAAGTATTAGAAGTAAAAAATGGTAGATTTACCACACTTGTAGTAAAGTGACATCACTGATAGTGGACGTGAATTCACCTCAAAGCTGTGATGTGCTGTTGCATCACATGTAACCGGGGAAGTTTTCCGGTGGCTTTTTTAATAATAGTGACTTGAATTTTACATAAGCAGGGCAGAAGCCTATCACTTTTCTTCCGAATTTTCTTATATCTTTTTTTTTTTTTTGGTAAATATGTGGTAGAGAAAACAAAAATTACAATTTGTGTTCAAAAATCAATTGACTCATCCAAAAGTATGCGGTTGCCACTCTCGCCAGATTATGTGTTTTGTCGCCAGTTGGGTCGTATTTTCTATATTTGACTTAATAACTATTTTTTGTTGATATGAGAGAAATTTCGGTATATTTCGGAATAGAGCAGAAAATTTCGGTATTCCAAAGCTATTCTTTGAAACACCGGAACTTGCCGTTAAATTTCGGAATGATTTCGATTTTTCGGAACGGTTGGTCAAATTATGTATGATGCATCATCATATCTTATTCGCAAATGCTGCGTGTAGAGGCTACATTCTGCCAACTCTACGTGTTATTTCGACTTTTTGTTTATTGTTTTGACTTGAAAATTATATGCTGTTTTTTCATTTTCACATTCACGATAAGTTTTTTGTTTTTTTTCTCTCATTGTATAGCGAACCTCAAAGTCAACACAACTCTAGACCAACTCTTATATCTTGGCAACGCAGTTGTTTGTCTGTTTATTTTCCGCTTGGCATCTCTTTAAAGTGTGGTCTTGCAATATTTGAACCTAGATGGATGACAATAAATCGTTTTCTTAGGAATAACGTTTTTTTATTATTATTATTTAATGTTTGCTCATGTTGGCTAGTAAAAGGGAATTTTTATTGCATTATACTTAAAATATACTTAAAGCATACCTTGAGATCTTAATTGACATAAACTGCATAAGTTGTAAATCCTAGCAGAGATTTTTAATAC
Organism: Coremacera marginata; assembly: GCA_914767935.1. Taxonomy (NCBI): domain Eukaryota; kingdom Metazoa; phylum Arthropoda; class Insecta; order Diptera; family Sciomyzidae; genus Coremacera; species Coremacera marginata. Next base: position 142,503,449 of record OU612043.1, on the reverse strand, counting down.
AGTTTTGGACAATATTATGACACAAAATATCTAAACGAAAAGCTGTGTTTTTTTTTAAGTGAAGTGATAACAATAAAGTTTTTGTTAAGAGGAGAAAAATTAGTTTTCTTTGCGGTGTATTGCTAAACGATATTTAGCAATTTCAAAAACTAGTTTCAAAAACTAGTACAATTGGAATAGATTTTGAATTAAGATAGCCATGATATTAGATTTAATGTAACATGTATTACATTTTAAGCCATGCTGTATTATATTCCAGTACTTTCCGTCTGAAAACTGTCAGTTGAATTTTCATATATTAGGTAATTGATCCAGCTCTATAAAAACGTCACACAAATGATAAACTTACCTTGCCGCTGAACTTTCATTATACATTTTTTTCAGTTTTTGACACATGAAAATTTTAATAACCAATTTAATTATTTTTGTAGCAACGCAACTTGTTATTTGTGTGCTTTCCTCGCACGCCAACATCTATCCTCAAAATTTTGAAATTGACAGCAAAAGCATTTATTTTTTTGCAGTTCCGTTAGTTTAAAATAACTTTCTATACAGAACAGTGGTAAATGTTATCTTTTTGGATATGTATTTTTGTATTTTTGGCATATGCGGGAGTGAATCACTGTGCAGTGTTGCGAAACGGTTCTCGGTCCGAGAAGTAAGCGAATCGTCTCCTTAAATTTTTCACTATTTTTGTAATTAATTTTCACAATTGTACACATTGCTTGACCGTTAATTTCTCCATGACCTAACCTCTATGCTTGTTGACAGCTGTTATAGATTTAGTACTCTACGCTTGTCACAATCAAAATATCAGTGACTTTTGGGACATCCTTTATTTGCAGGCATAATCTTTAAATGGGGAGTTCCATGCGGGACATGACTCCAATTCGGTTCAAATTTTTAGGAACGATAAACTAGTATGAGAAATAAAAAATCCCCAAATGTCAATTTTTTTAATCCACCCTTCTAGATTTTACAGTACGTCACAGAATTTTGTAAAGCTTTCTTTGTTTTAAAATTACACGGAACGGGTTAAACAACAACATTTAAAAGATACACACATATATTCCAAATTGAGTCTACTTTTATAATTTTTAACAACAGTGAGTAATTTTTAACAGTGATTTTTACACTAAAAGACAATTTTTTATAAAATTTAAGTTTCTGAAAAAGGCCCATCCTTAAAAAAATTTGAAAAAATTTATGTTAAAGCTGTGAGCTTTATGCAAATTGGAAAATACCATTGTTTATGAAGAAGTTATGGACGTTTTACTCATTGTATGCTGTAAGTTTTAAAATAATATTTTATATAAAGTACAACAGTAAAAAAGTCTAAATAATTATAAATTGACAATTTTATATGATAAGCTACAAGACGTTGTTTTTAATTGGAGTCTGCTTCCATTTAGTGCAGTGCATGATATAATGATTACCCTGGTTAATCGTTATACCATAGTGCAGTGATGCACCCTAACCAAATTAGATGAAACGAGACGTTTAGACGCTAAAAGTTCGGTTCTTATGGAGCAAAACGTAAGCACAATCTGTTTCGTTCAGTTTCATTAAATTACTTTTGTTCATTTTGTGCAACAACATTGAATTGCATTAAAGCGATCATTTTTGTCTCTATTTGTTACGGAGCAACTCGTCTATTTTGGTTGGGCCTTTTATCGTTTGACCGCGATGAATGAATCGTTTGACCGGTAAACGCGATGGCTGTAAAACTGAAGTATTCCACGGACCCAAGGTTGATTTATAAGGTTGTCGCAAGGGAGAGAGCGAGTACCCATAATTGTCAAATCAAAGTTCGCAGCTCATAGAAAATCTGCAAGTGCTCTCTTTTATCATCCGTTTTCCTTTCGTAGTTATTCGCAAAATTGGCTGGTTTTGACAATTATGGGTACTGAAAAGAGAGTGCGATCAGCCCTGCGACAACCTTATAAATCAACCTTGCACGGACCTAAGAAGTACAGGCCTAGCTATAATAGACACATGCTGGCATACTCTAATGCCAAAAACTAAACGGGAAGGCAGCACACATACTTAAAAAAAAAAATATTGCGCTCGTATTGGAAGATCTGTCAACGGATTAAATGGATATATCCATTAAGTATGGATATTTCAGATAGTTCTCTTTGTGTTAATCTCGTGCTTTTACTTTTTCTATTCTACTAAAAAACAGTAATGACGTAATGGATATGGATTCTGTGAATCGATAGCTTTTTATTAGGTACTTCATTAAGTTATCGACAAAAATGCATTTGTTACGTTTATTTTTTTATGAAATACATTTAAAACTCGAATGCATTGCACTTATTTAAAGTATTTTTTTTTATTGTTTTATTGAAATAATTCGCTCTTTATTCTTTAAGCTTTTGACGTCACATATCCAGATGTTCCAAGTAGAGATAACAATATTACCAATATATCTGTTTGTTGCGTGTGTTCTCAAACTAGTATTCTTGATGCTTGGTATTTCACTCTCTCATGCCTGTTACATCGTTATCTAAATCTATATCTATATCTAAGTAGATATAAGAAAAAATAACAACACATAACTAGTGTACTTGGATGGTTCTTTGCAGAGCTTTGATTTGAATCGAAGAAAATTAAGTCAGCTTTTGTTAGTGATTTTACTAGTTCCGTTTTGACTACATCGCCAATAAAAGCAACTAAATAACCTTTCAGAGCCTTTGTTTCCAAACTCTTAATACGGATTTGTATTTTGTATTTTTCTACGGAAGCTTGGTTATTATGTGTATTTGAGAGCATAAGCCAGACCTAGTTAATGTCTTCACAGGATAGTTATTCTTTAAAAACTGATTCTGAAAGTTCTATGCCGTTGTAAAGTAGTATATTAGATCGAGTCTATATCAAGTAAATGAATCGTTAAGGAACATTTATGTAGATATTGCTCAAGTTATGCATTGATATCTACGAACACAACAAACCTTGGCAACACAATAAAGGTTCCTTAACTGCTAATAAATGAGTTTGTCATTCCCATTTTTGTTAAAAATTTTTTAAGTTAGTTTAGGGCTAATGCAATATAAATTTTTTTAAATTTTTTTAAGGAAGGGAGTTTTCAGTATTTAGTATTTAGTATTATAGTCTATGTTAAAAATAACTTACAGACTAAAAGATATATAAAAAAATTAATTCAAAAATAACAATATTTAACAGATAGAATTTAAGAGAGATCTCGTTTGATCCTTTGAAATAGAAAAATCTAGATTAACATTGCAATTGATAGAATACAACATTTGTAAAGCTCTATTAATAGGTGCATTAACTGCATAATTAGAACGAAAAATATCAAGATAAAACGGATCGAAATTTCTAAGAATCCGAACAGGAGCATTAAAGTTAATCATTTTCAATAACGCAGGGCAATCCACCAAGCCATTTATTACATTTTTTACGGCAAAGAACAATTTGTCCTTAATTATTGACTCAAATAACTTAGAAATAGTTGTAAGCTTTGAAATTGGCCTATAATTAGCTATATTATTTTTACATCCCACTTTATGGATTGGAGTTATGAAGGACATCTTCCAACTATCAATAAAAGAACCACAATTCAAAGAACTATTGAAAATAAACATTAAAGGATAAGCTAAACTAAAAGAGCAATTTTTCAAAAAAATGGAATAGAGGCCATCTGCATCCATTCTAGTTGAAGGTTTAAATCTTGAAATACCATTTAAAACATCATCAATCGTTAAAGTTAAAGAACCAAAATCAATTTCAGGAAGTGAATTATCACCACAATTATAGTTATAATTACTAGTTTTTCAAAATTTGTCTGAAAAAATTCAGCAAACAGATTTGCGATTCCGGACGCATTGGTTGAAATTTTATTATTTAAAAACATAGATGATGGAATATTTGAGGAACCCTTTTTAGATTTAATAAAATGCCAAAAAGCTTTAGGATTTGACTTAATATTTGATTCGAATTTAGAGATATATTGTCTATATAAGAACTTATCCAAGAAGTTAAACTCCCTCATATAATATCTGTATTTAATAAAAAATGAATTTAGATTAGTCAACAGAAACTTTTTGTAAAACTTATTGCGAAGGTTTTTAAATTTTTCCAAACCACTCGTGTACCAAGGCACCTTACTAACACGATCCTTAAACTTAGGAATATGTTGCGTGTAAATAGAGGAGATACGATTTTTAAAAACACTAAAACATGATGCCGTATTTAAATGTTTAAACTCGTTATCCCAATCAATACAACCAAAAATGTAATTCAAAAAATCAAAGTTACAAGCCTTATAATTGAAATTTGCAACAGTAGCATTTTTGTTCAATAAACTTAAATATTTATAAAAAGAAAGACTAATATCTAGAGGGATATGGTGGACACCCACTGCAGAAATTGGAAATGGAGATTCAGAACACTATAATTTATATTATTAGTAATAAAAGTAAGTAAGTAAGTAAGTAATAAAAACTAAGTCCAATAATCTATTTAAAATATGAAATCAATTATTTATCTGAATAAGACCGATGCCAAAAAAATTATCGATAAGATACAAATCAATAACACTCATAACATTTGATGGCGTGAGATAGTTGTAATCCGACTGTCTATTCCAGAAAATGTTAGAAAGATTAAAGTCGCCCAAAACTAACAGCTGTTCACCATCAGTCAGAAAATTAGCAATCAATGTTGAAATATTATCAACATGCGCTTTATAAAGTTCCAGAGCTCTTTTAGGTGGAATGTATGAAACACAAACGTAAAGAAATTCAGTCAAGCCTTTAATTGCAACACAGATTTGATCCAGCACCGTATCAACAATTTGATAGAGCAACAACCGAAGAAATCAAATATCTTCTGACAGCTATGAGAACTCCACCACCACGAAGACAACCAGTAGCAAGTGCATTACGAACCTTGCGATAAACAGAAACTTTACTTTTATGAAAAAAAATTTCGGTGTTAAATCTAAAATATAAATTAATTTTTAAAAATTATAAAATTCGAATCAATTTGGAATAATTGTGTGTTTTTTTTATTAAACTGCACATAGAAAAGGAACCTTATCAATTCAACATGCTGTGCCACTAGATGGAAGAAGCCTTCGACTAAAAACGGCGTCCTGTAGCTTCTCATATAAAATTGGTAATTAAAAATGATTAGGACTTTTCAACTGTTGTACTTTATATAAAATATTATTTTAAAATTTACTGCATTAATGAGTAAAACGTCCACAACTTCTATATTTAGTATGATATTTTCAAATTGATGACTCAAAATTTGCGTAAAGCTCACAGCTTTAACATATATTTTTTCAAATTTAAAGATTTAAAGATGGGCCTTTTCAGAAACTTAACTTTATAAAAAAAATTTTTTCAGTGTAAAAACCAAAAATATTAAATTGATTGTAAAAAATAATAAGACTAGACTCTGCTCGATTTGCTCGAAATTTTTTAGTCCAACCAGTTCCACGTAATTTTAAAACACAGAAAGTGTTACAAAATTGGGATGGGAAAAACGATCGGTTTAACTGTAAACCGGGTTTTCTTCTGAAGGTTAAGCCAGTTAACCTTCTGTTTGAAAATGAAAATTAAAAATATACGTTAAGCTCAAAAAAATATTTTCCTATTTTTTTGTCGTTTTACAACATTTTACAACAATAGTTCTGTGTCAAACCATCTTAATATGTGGCAGCACTACAACAAACTCAAAACAGATTTCTAATTAATACTGTGTTGATAAGCTTAATTATTAATAAGATGTTATTTACTTGTAAAAAAATAACTTATGTTTTGTATTTTTTTAAAAAAAAAAAATAATAAAACCTAATCGGTTATTTGAAAAACCGGTTTTCTTTCTAGGTGTTAACCGGTCGGTTTAACTGATAAAAAATAAAACCGGAAAAACCGAAAACCGGGTTTTTTATAAAAACCTCCCATCCCTATTACAAAATTCTCTGACGTACTGTAAAATCTAGAAGGATTGAGGATTTTTTATCATATTACATAGTCTATCGTTCCTCAAAATTTGAACCAAATCGGAGACATGTCCCACCGGTCGAGACTGATCTGGCATGAAATTCCCCATATTAAAACCAAAGTGAAAAAAACGTTTGTTTCTCTCTGCTGCCTACAATGTTGCCACTTAAAATTCGGAAAAATTGCCACGGAAATTGCCTTTTCCCGCAGTACCATAAATTAAATACCACCAAAGTTACGATGGTAAAGGTAAACATAAAAATTCCAGCCGCAATCAAAAAATACTACTAAAAATCCCAAAAACATTAAAAATTACCACAAAAACACCACACTTTTAAAAATATTACCAAAAACTCCATATGCATTAAGAATACCACAATAAATTCCATATGCATAAAAAAATTTATAAATAACACAAATTTTTGCATTGAAATATGTGCAAATAAATGGAACATGACTTAACACTTTGGATCCTCTAACCCTTTACAACTGAAAAATCAAAGATATAGTGGTATTCAATGGACGCTGTATTTGTGATGTTAATAGCGTAAGAGCGATATATTCACAGAAGCTTTATTGCAACATCAAAATTTAAGGGATCTCACATACGTAACTTACGACATAAAATCGTGGTGTAAATAGAGCGTTTAATGCGTATAATGGCAATGATTTCATGATTTTATACAGTGATTAAATTGCTGCAGTCAAAATAGCAAAAGTCGTAAACTTATTGCTTTTTTAAGCACTAACTGTTTTCATAACATCAAAGCATTTCACTGCTTCAACTTGTGCTTTGCGAAAAATCGAACAGTCGCAGCATAATCATAAGCAGAAAACTAGTTAGAATAGTTTGCAAAGTGCTTCGGTAGTCGACAGCTTCGGCAGTCGTCGTTTTGATTGACTGAAACTGTTGAAAAAGTCGAAAGTCGAAGCAGAAGCAGTTGTTGAACTTTCGTAAGTCCGTAGCAGAATGTTTTGCGCTTATAATTTCAGCTTATTCTTTCTAACCAATTAATGTGCAATTATAGTAATAATGCAATCATAATCATAACAAAATTGAAAAAATTTAATAAATCGAGTCATCAAACCAATATTAGAAATAATAAGCAAAACTCATAAGCGCAAAACAGTCTTCTACGACAGTTGAAAAACTTATACTGCTTCGACTTACGAAAGTTGAACAACTGCTGCTGCTTCGACTTTCGATTTTGCGAACAGTTTCAGTCAATCAAAACGATGGACTGCCGAAGTTGTCGAGTGTCGAAGCACTTTGCGAACTATTCAAACTAGTTTTCTGCTTCTGCTTATGCTGCGACTGTTCGATATTTCGAAAGCACAAGTTAAAGCAGTAGCAGGAGCCTTGAACGCTGATTTCATATGAAGTTTTTGCATAATAAATGTGAAAAAAATCTCAAATAGCCATTGAAATACCATGAGAATTCCCAAAAAAAAAATAAAATCCCAAGGGCAATTCAAAATTACCACGAATCAGATTTTTCCCTCATAACTGGCAAGGTTGGCTGCCCGTAATTTTTAACCAATTTAGTTGATTTTTTTTTAAATGTAGAGAATTATGATGCTAAGGTTATTGGCTTAAAAAAAAAATAGGACTGCCACCTACATTTTTAATTTTTACGAATTTGGTGGGCGAACACTATGTAAAAATGGGTCAGTGATTCCGAATCCGTTGTCACAATTTCAAAAATTATGTAATTTTTTACCATCGGACTGCCACCTAAATTTTTAATTTTTTTGGGTGCTGGGCGAACATAAGGTAAACATAGATTGCTGAATCCGAATCCGTCGTCAGAATTTAAAAGTAACGTAATTTGTTTTCCACAGAGATTGGCATCTAAAATTGCTTTCTTTTTACGAATTCGGTGCTAGGGCGAACTGTAAGTAAAAATGGGTCACTGAATCCGAATCCGTTATCAGAATTTTAAAATTATGTAATTTTCCTACCATAGAGTTGCCACCTACATTTTTTTCAATTTTAAAAATTAGTCGCTGAATCCGAACCCGTTCTTTGAATTTAAAAATGATGAAGTTCTCTTGCCATTGGATGCCAGGTTAATTTTTTTTCTTTTAAGAACTTGGTTCCGGGGGCGCACACTAGGTAAAAATGGGTCACTGAAACCGAATCCGTTATCAAAATGAAAAAATTCTGTAATTCTTCTGCTAGTTACCCATAAAATTATAGAGTTAATGATGAAACTGAGAAGCAAGCAGCTTCGTTTGTCTGGAGTGCCCAACGAAGCAACTGCGCTTTTTTGTTATTTATATATATTTTAATGTCAAAGTTCATGAATAAGAAACATGTTAAAATATTTACATCCAGAGTATTGACGACAAATTTTACTAAAAATAATAAAAACGCAATTTTTAAAAATATCATAAAGGGAAATTTAACTTTTTTGAGATGAAAAATTCTTAACATAAAGAGTTGCTTGACTGGACGTCTACCGAAGGGTGATCCAATAAAAGCTTTCTACTTTGTTTTCTAAATAAAATACATTAAAATTATTGTATTGATGCAAATCTTTATTTGGAATAATAGTTCGGTTCCTACAACTCAATGTTTAAAAATTATTTCCTTCAAGTTCAAGGAAATAACTTTATAAATAACTTTACCAAATTGGAGAATTTTAAAACTCTAAGCAAATTTCTTATAATAAAAACCATCAAATCAATATCACTCTTTTTTACTCTCCTCTAAATGTATTGCCGGCCTTAAATAAAACTTAACCTGGGTTACTTTGAAAAAAAGTGTCTCTGCATAAGATTTTATATTGGTTAGGTTTGTGCTACTGTATATTAATTAAAGATATCTCTTTATCAAATGCATCGCAAATTATAAATTAACAATGCACTGTCAAATCAAACTATTTTATAACGGGCAATCATTAGATCTCAAAAATAATAGTCAGAATAAATAAATATTCGATAAAAACTAAATGATAAATGCTTGCTTACACGAATTTGCAGCTTTTAAACAAAAAACTATTACAAAACTAAATCAACATCCGTTTTTTTTCATTATTTACACAAACAATTACTTGATGGAATCATTTTTAGAAACATATTTAAAAAATGTTCTACTTTATTTAATTGATTGTATAGTGGAACTTGAAACATGTCAATAATATTGAAATAATTTCAATATAAATATAAAACCAGGAGTTGCAATTAATCAGTTGAAGTAACACATTGCAAAAACTTGATACACCTATAACTGAAATCTACATAAAAATAAAGGCACTTTAGAATCCTCTTAAGGTGCTAACAATCAAATTAAAAATGTGTCAAATATTGCAGTTATTATTACCGCTGGTAGTTGCAACTTTACTTATAGTCATTGTTGTTGGGGTGAGTTGAACAAAATTAAATGAGAAATATTGATAGTTATTTCAAAAATTGTTAAAATATCTTTCTGCCATTGCATATTAAGGCTGATGAGGATGAGAGCATGTCAATGGATGATATTATGCAAGCTCTAGACTCTTTTGCATCCAACTGTGACCCCGTTCCCACAAGAGGTAAAAGTTGGATTATATCTAGTTTAAACTAAAATAAAATATCTGATAACACTACCCTCCCCCCACCCCCCCTTTCCACCACTCCACCTCATGTTAATTTTTAGAACAAATGGAAGCAATGGTTATGAACGAAAGAAATCCACAGCGAGAGACCAAATGCTTCCGTCACTGTCTGATGATACAATTTGAATTGGTAAAAAGCATTGACTTAACCCATCATTATTTTTTTAAGCTATACGAAATGCTTGCTTGGCGTTTAATCACATTCAAATGGGATTTATTTTATCAGGTTAAAGAGGGCAGCACTAAAATGGAAAAGGAAAAGACCAAGGATTTAATAGATATGGTTATGCCGGATAAGGAAGCGTTAGCTCTTGAGATAATTGACAAATGCAATCAGAAAACTGATGCAATCGATGATGTGTAAGTAAAACCGGAATCTATAGAAATTCAAATTTGAATTTAATAAAAATAGGGCTATCGTTATCAGAATCGGGAGTTTTGGGGGAAAACTATGTTTTAACCCATTAAAGCCTGCCCATAGATCGGCTCGTACGATTTTGATGCGATTCTATAATATGTGCCCGGGGGACCATAGAAGTTGATAGATAAAAATAAAAAAAGTTTTACCTGAGCACACACCTGAGATTTGACATGGGTTAGGTTACAGCTGAAATTTCTAGGAATGTCGAAAAATCGCTGTCGGTTTTTTAATTCCATAGAAGACACCTTAGGATATCTGGAAAAGGTGCACATTTTCCGTTTTCTCCATTTTCCTATTTTTGGCAGCACTTTTCCTGAGCAATTTTCGACACAAAAAAACTTGGATTTTCACCTATGATGTTTCACCTGTCAAACTAAAGGTAAACCGCGAAAAATTTGATTGTTCCACTTTTTTTTTTTGCTTTGACCCAATCTTTCTTTTTATAATAAAAAAATAAGCTCAATATCTCTTATCTAACCTGCGCTAGAATTTTTGAAGTGTCAACATTTTCTTGGGTATTTAAATACCCATTAGTCCTTAATGGGTTAAACCAAAAAAAAAAACTTTAGAAAATGGAAACTTCAAAAGTTTCTGATCTAATAGAAACTAAAGAGAGCAACCTTATTTTATGCTGCCCTAAGCTTATTTGCATTTATTTGTAATTTTTTACAGTTGTGAAGCTGCTCATGAGCTTAGCATGTGCGTTTACGATGAGTTAAAAGCAAATGATGTCGCAATACCGGAAATAAAACAGTAGAGAAGACATCAATATACTAAACCTGAACAGAAAAACCTGATGACGACAAAAATACAACTCAAGGGAAATGGTATAGATCCGTATTGAAATACCATTTATATATAAAAACTTTTACATATTTTTTTTTTTTTGTTATTATCTAATTTTTATTTAATTACTAGCTTATACCCGGCGCGCTTCGCTGCGCTCAGCGCTTATCCCCTAAAAGAGGGCGTAGCTTTAGTGAAGCCATGCTTTTATAGTAAGTTCTTACCGAGTTTTATTAATGTGTGACTTATTTCGAAAGCTATACCGAAAATTTTGGGTGCGGAAAAAGTACCACGCCCCTCGTCCAACACCCATAAAATGTTACCTGTGCAACTGCATGTGTAAATTGAGGTCGAATACTGAATTCCGAGGCTTTGCGACCTATAATTACAAAACTGTTTGAAATCGAAAATTTTAGGTGTATTTACGATCGGCAACAGACTTGACAGGAACCCTCTCAACGCTTTGGTATAAAAATTGGCTTAGCGGTTTCGAAGTCTTTACGTGATATACACATATACCCACATACGTATATACATTAAGTCGCCTCACGCTCTTTAGAAAAAAATTTGTTCAGTCTCGTTCTTCAAAATAATCCATGGCTTATGTTATGATGATCCACAAAATATTGCGACTAAAAATATTGGCTGGTATGGCAGTTAGAAAAAAACAAACGGTCAGAAATAAGAGTAATGGAAAAAATTTTGAATCAAAAAATCTTATATTTCCGTTGGACCAAAGATAATGCGGATTTTTTGGATTGTTTTAACTTTTTTCATATTATTTTCACTAAAATTCAAACGAATCTTTTCCTAAACTAATTTTAGTCAAATAAATTGTACAATGTAAAAAATGTGTACATTTTTTTGTAATTTCATTCAATTTAGCAATTCACTTTACACTTTATTTTATCATCCATAGATAATTTATTTGACTAAAAGTAAAATGGCAAAACAAAAAAAAAATTTAATTTGCATTTTAGTGAAAATAATACAAAAACAAAAAATTTTAAAAATTTAAATTTATAGAGTAGAGTAAAAATTTTAAATTTATTAGTGCAGATTGGATGAACTTTTTCATTACTATTATTTCTGACCGTTTGTTATTTTTAACTACCGCACCAGTAAATATTTTTATAAAAAACTCGAATTTTAGAGCATATTTCAAACCATTCCGTGGCATACTGGTTGAGGTGCGTGGCTTGTATGCCATAGAACCCAGGTTCGAATTCCACCTGACACACAAAGTTTTTTCAATTGAATTAATTTTTCTATTCGGCCGTCATCTCTACGCAGTCAATGGCAAACCTCAGAGAGTAAAAACTGGCATGAAAATCTTCTTAAGAACATATGGCGTTCGGAGTCGGCATAACACTTGTAGATCCAGTTCTCGATCATTTGTGTTCAAACATTTCACAACACGCACGCATAAGAAGCTCGGTCAAAGTCTGAAATGGCCATTTCCTTTTTGTTTTTTTTTTTTTTTTTATTTCAAACCATTCCAGCTCACGGATGACTATCGCTACAGTCGAAATATTTGGGGAATCATCATAACATAAAGCATTATTTTGAGGAACCGGCCCGAACACCTTTTTTTTGTGAGCAGCCTTAGTATACATACATACATTTTTTACAGATAGATAGATGAGCAGAAAAAGTAGGTATGGCAACATTTTTATATAAAGTGACCGCCACTTGGTCCCATTGCACCTATATACCAAGTTCCACTATCAAAACGCGTACAGCTCAGAAATTACAATGATTTTTGAAAAGTCGTCTTAAATAAAGTGTGACACGCCCATTTTTTAAGAGTTCTGGCAGTATCCATATGAACTAATCTACCAAGTTTTAGTCTTTTACTGTAAAAAAAGTCTGATATATATCCTTTTTATGGATTTGTGGGCATTGAAAGTAGGCGTGGCAACATTTATATATAAAGTGAACGCCAATTTGACCCATAGCACCTACATACCAAGTTTGTCTATCAAAACGTTCACATCTCAGGAATTAAAATTATTTCTAACCGATAGCCCAGGCAGCTAACTTAGTTATAATTTTTAAATTGTAATGAACTATAGTACATTAATACATAAGTAAATAAATAAATTAAATAAAATTATTTCTGAAAAGTGGGCACAGATATAGTCCTACCATGCACAATTTTTGCAAGGCTGTCGAGAGTAAGCGTATGAAATTAATAACCATATTTTAGTATTTAACGATGAGAATCGTCTGATTTATAGAAGTTCTATTAATTTGTGGGTAAAAAGAAACCAAGTGGCGGCCGTGGCGTAGCGGGTAGAGTGTGTGGCCCATACGCGAGGGAACCCTGGTCCGAATCCCACCTGACACGGAAAGTTTTTCGATTGAATTAATTTTTCTGTTCGGTCGTCATCTCTCTGCAGACAATGGCAAACCTCAGAGAATAAAAACTGCCATGAAAAGCTTCTTGAGAACGTAAGCCGTTCGGAGTCGGCATAAAACATGTAGGTCCAGTTCTCGATCAATTGTGTTCAAACATTCCACAACACTCACAACACAATTGATCATAAGAAGCTCGGTCAAAGTACTTTCAAGGACTGAAATTGGCCATTTCGTTTTGTTTTTTTTGTGGGTGGTACAAGTGGGCGTGGCAAATTTTATATATATATATTGACTGCCACTTAGAGCACCTGCATATCAAGTGCTACTATCAAACGTGTGCAACTCAGGAATAAGCATGATTTCGAAAAAGTTGGCGTAGATATGGTGCGACTACGCCCATTTTTAAACAGTTGCCGACAGTGACCATATGAACTAAATTACCAAATTTTAGTCTTCTACGGCAAAAGCCGTCTGATATAAAGCATTTTTACTGATTTGTGGGCGGTAAAAGTAGGCGTGACAACGTTTATATTTACAAAGTGACTGCCACTTGCACCCTTAGCACCTGCATACGAAGATTGGCTATGCAGGCTAAAGTGGGCGTAGATATAGTGCGGCCATGCCCATTTTTTATACATTGACCGACAGTAACCATATGAACTAAATTACCAAATCTTAGTCATCTACGGCAAGAGCCGTCTGATATAAACCATTTTTACTGATTTGTGGGCTGTAAAAGGGGGCGTGACAACATTTTTATTTACATAATGACTGCCAGTTGCACCCAGAGCACCTGCATACCAAGATTGGCTATGAAAACGTGTACAACTCAGGAATAAGCATTATTTCGATAAAGTGGGCGTAGATATAGTGCGGCCATGCCCATTTTTTATACATTGGCCGACAGTAACCATACGATCTAAATTACCAAATCGTAGTCTTCTACGGCAAAATCCGTCTGATATAAAGCATTTTTACTGATTTGTGGGCGGTAAAAGTGGGCGTGACAACGTTTATATTTACATAGTGACTGCCACTTAGATCCATAGCACTTGCATACTAAGATTCACTATCAAAACGTGTACAACTCAAGAATAAGCATGATTCCGATAAAGTGGGCGTAGATATAGTTCGGCCACGCCCATTTTTTGTATATTGGCGGAGAGTAATCATATAAACTAAATTATCAAATCTTAGCCTTCTATGGCAAGAGCCGTCTGATATAAAGCATTTTTACTTATTTGTGGGCGGTAAAAGTGGGCGTGACAACGTTTATATTTACATAGTGACTGCCACTTGTATGCATAGCACCTGCATATCAAGATTCACTATCAAAACTTGAACATTTTAGGAATTAAAATAATTGCTGAAAAGTGGGCGTAGATATAGTGTGACCACGCCCATTTCTTGTACAGTCACCGAAAGTAACCATCTGAACAAAATAACCAAATTTAAGTTTTATATGATTAAAACCGTCTGATATATAGCAATTTTTTTGGTTTGTGGGCGATAGAGCCAATTTGGGTTGTATGGGAGGTACCACGCCCCCTTGCCCAATCAACACCAAACTTCACAGGAACACTTCCCGAATGTTGCTTCAGTATCCCTCAAAATTTCATAGAGTTTGGTTCGGTGGTTTTGGAGTCTATACGTTATATACACACATATCCACATACCCACATACCCACATACCCACATACATACATTCATTTTTATATATATAGATTGCATAAATATTCATACTAAGTAGAAATGTTGCAAATATAGTAGTATTTTTTTGTTGGCTTTTTAATATAGATATATTTTAATATAAATCCTTTATAAGCTCTTATCAAAAACTTCTAAGGTGCTTAACGAAACTATACGACACCAAATTAATTTTATTATGCACTCGGCAAATCTATATTCATAACAGTTAGAAGATAGCTCAATCACAGAATCAGAGAACAAACTGCAATACTTCAAACAAAGTGAAAGAAGGAGTTCCATTAGTTAGCTTAAAAATCACTCATTTCTGCTTAACTGCAATTGCATCAAAATTATACGACAGTCATTTAAAAGTTCATCAATAGAGAGGTCGTGTCGTTGTCAGTCTGAATATAAACATCAATTGTGATTGCCAGAACTTGTTGATTAACATACCGTGCGGAACTTTGATATCCAAAGAAGAAAGGAGCAAAATTTTAGCATATAATTACCAGGTGCTAAATTTTTCACAAATTTAAGAAAAAATGGGTCGTATTTGTTGTGTTATTGCCGCCTTTTTACAAAACCGGAAAATTTACGGCAAAAAATACAAAACAGGTCGTAAAAAGCTAAACTCTCGCAGCGTGATAAGCGAATGATTTTTAAGGAACCCATAAATTCCAAAAATTCCTTCCGCTGTCAGGAAGGCAAGGAGAGTCACTTGGTCTTCCTTCTGTACAGATATCGAAAGTATTTCCAAGGCCTCAAGGCTTAGGAAAATACTATCAAAATTCTAAACAGCACCAAGCTTTCTTCAAAAGGAAGATGTTACCTGGACAGACTCATGCATCGAAAAGTTAGGCACACTTATCGACGCACATTGTCCTTGTAGTGTTCACATTGACAACTCCAGCTTCCAATAGTCCCCCTCTGATCTTACACCTCAACAGATTGAGCAGTTGAACAGCAAGGAGAAGTTAAGAAGGGCGATTTATTCGTTCCAACCATATAAATCTCCGGGTCCCGATGGTATTATACCAGCTCAACTCCACTACAGCTTTAATGCAATAGTACCCTGGCTTCAGGCAATCTACAATGGCTGCCTAGTCCTTAACTATATCGCATCAGCAAGGAGAGACAATCTAAGCTCATCTTTATACCGAAAGCGGGCATATCCTCTCACACTAAACCGAATGACTTTAGACCTATAAGCCTCTCCTCCTTTTTGGTTAAAATACTGGAGAGACTTATTGGACTTCTCCTTAAGCCACAACTTGATAGGCTTCTGAAATCCCAACATACCTATATTAAAGGCAGATCTACAGAGACATCTCTTCACTCTCTTGTATCTACAATCGAAAAATCATTTATGAACAAAGAATATGCGCTTGCTGCTTTTCTAGACATAGCTGAAGCAGGATTCAATATCGTCCTTCCATGTGCAACTGTCGGAACTGGGGGTGGAGGATTCTCTCGTGAGTTTCATACATCAGATGCTCTTGGGTAGGGTGGTTAACTTACAGCTGGTGGGATCCTGTACTCGCAGGTTCGTGAGAAGAGGTGCTCCACAGGGGGGAGACTTGTCTCCGCTTCTTTGGTCCGTGACGGCTAACCAGCTGTTGCGCATCATAGTTATTGCCTGTGCTGACGATATTGCAATCGTATTTGACGCAAAATTTCCTCATACTCTCTGTCAACTTATGGGGAAGGCACTCTCAATCCTTTCGAGATGGGCATCCTCTTGTGGTTGAAATGTTAACGCGGAGAAAATGGATCTCATGATTTTCACTAGGAAATATAAACTACCCAAATTAAAACCTCCGCGTCTAAACGGCACGAGGTTGATCTTTAGTGATAACATGAAATACCTGAGAGTTATTCTGGATATGAAGCTTATCTGGAGTGATAATATAGAGGAACATGTTAGGAAGACAAAGATAGCTCTTTTTGCCTGTAAAAATCGATAGGTAAAAAATGGGATTTCTCCCCCAAAATAGTACGCTGAATATATACAGCAATTGTCCGCCCCATACTTGCTTATGGCCCACTGGTGTGGTGGAGGGCCCTTGAAAAGACAACTACACTTCAGAAATTTGCAAAGATGCAAAGAAGTACAAGTCTGTGTACTACTGGGGCATTGTCCACAACACCAACTAACGCTTTGAATGTCATGCTTGAATGTCATGCCACAACTAACATTTAAATGGTCCACTCTGTGGGTCCAATTTTCGACAACTATTTCGAGCATATCGGCCGGTATTCCTTGAAAAACACGGGCTATGTTGGTTTCCAAAGCGTCAATAGTTCCAGGTTTGTCGACATAAACAAGTGATTTAACATGTCCCCAAAGAAAGTAATTCAATGGCGTCAAATCACATTATCTTGGTGGCCAATTAAGAAGACCATTTGATGAGATGGTGTTTTCATCGAACGTTTCTCTTAATAAAGCGATTGTTTCTCGATTGTGACTGATTTTGGTGGTAAGTTTCGACAATTAATATACGTTGTTCAGGAGTAAGTCTTTTCATGATTGAGTCGTATTGAATACTAAACACAAACGTCATATGGACAAGCCATTTGACACATAACAGCTGTCAAAATAACCCAGTTAAAAAAGGGACCTCGTATTGGATCACCCTTTAAATTTAGTACATCATATTAAAACACACATATTTACATACTTACATTTTCCAACATTATGTGACTGTTCCTCGTATCGTCAAGGTTTTATGAAAATTTTTATAAAGTCACGACATTTTTTTATAAAACATTTCTTTTTATTCAATTCATTATTTTAGTCAGTCGAAAAAAAAATCTTCAATAACACATTTATTATAAAACTAAGAGTGTGAATTGTATAAAAATAAACCTACAATATCAGCAAAATAGCTTAAGTCTATTGTCATCCACGTTAATGCTAAACAAGGGGAGTTAAAAACTTATTAAATATTCCTATTTAAAGGTGGGCTTTGAACACACCCACATAATCTACAAATCATTTACTGAATAAAAATAGTCCGTGAACTAACGGCTTACAAAAGTACAAACAATCCACTTGTATTTAAAATATACTCCATAGTACATAATTATATTAGTAAATACGAGTAATATTCAAATTTATTTTGATGATGCAAAAATTATTATGATCGCTTATGCTATTTTTTATCAGTTTACTCTTACGTATTCATTAGTTTAAAAATATACGCCCATGTTTTTATAATGAGCTTTGGTTTTGCAGTCAGTGTCGTCGAATTTGCTGTTGATCTCTCTCGGTTAATTTATTTGACGATATTTTTATAATAAAGTGGCTTCTTTTGATTCTCCTTGATGACATAAAATCCCTTTGGCTTTCCATTGCCTGGAAAATATTTATTGAAGCTATTTTTATTGACCGCATGTGTTGGTGCATAGTATGAAGGAGATTTGCGTTTTAATGACTTTCTTAAACCCATCATGTCTGATTTGCCGAAGGACTTTTCGATAGTCTCGTTCTCCCATGGCTTTGTCCATGTTGGTATATCTTTTATGTCAGTTAATTGATCTTTTGTTGCGGTGGCCACATTTGGAAAACGTACTTTATCATCAAGTATTTTTTTGATAGCTGGCAAATTCCAATGGTAGATCCGTCCTGGCTTGCCATTCGAGTTAAATGGAAAGGAGACCTTGAAATAATGAGAAAATAAAATAAAAGTTATGTTTATTCTGTATGATTGTGTGCTAAGCTGATGTCATAACTAAGGAATTTAGAGGAAGTAGCTACACCGAGAAAAAAAGCAATAGTTAAATCACCTGAGTTGGCTTGGGTGGAGATAATTGTATGGGAATTATTAACTTACTAGTATAAAAGCCCGTCCTAAGACGGGTTGGAGGCATTTATACTTACCGCATGTTTATGTAATCCGAAAGAAGCACTCTCGTTCGTGTGGGACACAATAAGCAATACATTTTTTCATATCAAAAAGTATTGTTGCTTGTTTCTTTCACGAACGAGAGTGCTGATTTCGGATTACATAAATATGCGGTTAAGCTGTAATTATTTGGCGTCATCGTTACAGTGCTTTTACAACATCTACTGTGCGGAAAAATGTTCAGACTGAAAGTATGAACATACATACAGTAAGTAATGTTTATAACGTACTTCAAAGAGTTTGATTTTTCGTGTTTGAACATGGATACATATTCAAAAAAAAAAGTGTACCAATTCCTATCAAACAACTGATAGCTTAATAAAAGCATTTAAAACTACGAATTTCTATGATAATAATACAAGCAACAACTTAAGTATAGATCTCGAAGATGTGCCTTAATTTTAATTTTGTGCATTGTATATCGTTAATTTAAATCCAAAAACCCATAATATTTTTAATTTTTTATAGGAGAAGCCAAAAACAATTTAAAATAGCACATATGTTAGATTTAAAAGTCATCCTCACTTCTTAATTTCGCTTATAAAATAGCTATTTTTGGATATTTGTCCAAAGAATGGCTAGCCATCTGCTATAAAAATTAAAAATGTTGTTACGGCTTTTTAGATTTAAGGTGATATATAATACACCTATTTATTTGTGCTTTACAAATTAAGGGAAAAAGATATGTAACTATTTTTAAGAGAATATAATTCTTGAAAAGACTTGTAAAGTACAAATAAACTGATAATATATATATATATATATATATATATATTATATTATTGTTTACATCTTATTAATGTAATTTTATTAGTATTAACTTATGTTTTATAAATTCCGATTGTTTTAAATTCTAAAGTCTAAATATGTAAATAAATGTTTTTAAACTTGCTTTTGTGTTTCTTTTATATCCGTTATCAATTTTTTTTTATATGTCTTTAAAATTGAAAGTGGAATATTTTTGTGGAATATAAAAATTGTAAGTGAACGAATGAAGCTGAAATAAACATTGTACATATAATTATTTCATAATTATTCCGCTTTGTGAATTCCGGACACTTCCAGTAATACGGACATACGCCGAAACTATATATGTCTGGATTAGCGAGACTGTACTGTATTAAGATGCTTATTCATCCAAGCAATTTATTGTTTAATATCGATATCCTGCCAAAAAAATTTGATTCACCTAAGCCAAGTATATAATATATTAACCAATATTGAAGGTAAACCACCGAAAATTCGACACTTTATCAAAATGGTTTGGAAATAATTAATCATCGAATTCATTTGCGTTATTATACATAGATTCTTCATCATTTATGACATGAGATAACTGTATAAATAACTGAACAAGACAATCCGAGAGAACATTTTTTGCAATTATGTTGAATAACACCATCTAATAGCCTGAGGTTTGAGAATTTTACCGAAAATCCTCAAAAATACCCAATTAAAAAAAAAACAATATCATGAATGGCTTAAGCATAGTTTGAGCTATTTTCTGCAAAAGATAAAAATAAAAAAACCAAACCTTGGAAAAAGTTATAACTGTTGATACTTTTTTTTTAATATAATGTATAAATTACCAAATATTTAGTTAATTTATAGTCCCAATAAAAATTGGCGGCCGTGGTGTAGTAGGTAGAGTGTGTGGCCCATATGCCAGAGTGGTTCGAATCCCACCTGACACAGAAAGTTTTTTCAATTAAATTTATTTTTCTGTTCGGCCGTCACCTCTCTGCAGATAATGGCAAGCCTCAGAGAGTAAAAACTGCCATGAATAAAACATAAAACTTGTAGGTCCACTTCTCGATCATTTGTGTTCAAACATTTCACAACACACACAAAACAATTAATCATAAGAAGCTCGGTCAAAGTCCTTTCAAGGGCTGAAATTGGTCTTTTGGTTTTTTTTTTTAAATAAAAATTTGCAAGTTAATATGTAAAACTTAGGCGTTTTGTTCAAGAACTACTACTAGGGGTTTCGTTAATTTAACATAAGCTTTTTTCTCGGTGTATTGCGATTTCAAGATCACACTTAATGCGGTAAGAAAGAGGAATTAAGTGTTTTTTATAGCGCATTAAAACAAACAAGTCTCTTGTTGATTTTAGGAACGTGTTCTAAGGGTTAAATTCGTTAAATCGTTAAATTCTTTTAGTAATATTAATTTATTCATTTAGTGTTTTAATCGCACAGCAGTCGTTGTTTTTGTCCTCTTTAAAAAGACATCATAAAAATAATATCTTCTGTGATAAAAATCTTTAATCGTCATAATTTACTCTTTAACAAGTCTCGAAAGTTTAAGATATTTAGAAGTCAAGATGCTGAACAAAATGACGTTTTCAGATTTTTGCAAGCTCGTCTAATTATTATAAGCTTTTATTTAACTTGCTTCGTTCGTATGTAAGTCTGTATGTATGTATGTATGTCCGCAAATCTTGCAAACAATTTTTCGACAGCTTGTGGGTCTCCGATTAAGCTGAAATTTAGCATACATGTGTAAGCCCGTTGACAATGCAATATTATGAAATTTTAAATTTTTGCAAATTAATATATCTCTAAAACTACCGGCCTGTTTCAGCTGAAATTTTGGCAGTAAATGTCCTTCAAGTATTGCATGGGTTAGAAAAAAATGTTGCTACACCCCCTTTTACCGCCCACAAATGAATAAAAATACTTTATCTCGAAAACTACTAGGCCGATTCAGATGAACTTTTGGTAGTAAATTTCCTTCAAGTAGAAAATGGGGTTTAAGAAAAATATTTCACCACACCCCCTTTAGCCGCCCACAAATTCATATATCTCCAAAGCTACCGGGCTGTTTCAGCTAAAATTTTGGCAGTAAATATCCTCCAAGTATTGCATGAGTTAGAAAAAAGTGTTGCCACACCCTCTTTTACCGCTCAGAAATCAATTAAAATAATATATCTCAAAAAATACTAGGCCGATTCAGCTGAAAATTTGGCAGCACATTTACATTAAGTAGAAGATAGGGGTTTAAACTTGGCCACACCTCCTATTCCCGCCCACAAATCAATAAAAATGCTATATCATAATAAAGTATATAATGCAATAAATAATGTAAATGGTATAAATAATGTTAATATGTACTGTTAAGGTCAGTGGTCTAAAAACTTAAAATGCTATATGCAAGGCTTTCAAAATAAAATATGTTCATAATAAAACTGTAAAACACATTTAAATTTTAAAAGCTTAAGGCACTGATATTGTGCAGTAAACCTGTATAATGGATTGCGGTTTATATACAGATAAGCCTACTAAAAGATTCCATTCCACTGATATTGTGTAGTAGTACGCTTTTATTATGATGATGGGTAACCAAGAGAGAGGTTCTTCTGAATCTAGAATATACCTACTATATACATATATGACAAATGTCACTGAAATTTATTTTTTTCTTTTTAGTTCACGTTTTGGTTTTAAATAAAAGCTTATTTTTCAAAAATTTTTTTTTGTATATATTTTTATGTAATTTCTTGGTCGAAATAATATTTATTTAATGAACCAAAAAATGTGAGATATTCAGATATATAAATTAACATGTATTTTTTCATTATTTAAAGAATACATTTGTTTATTTTTTCATTATCAAAATGTTTTAAACAAAACAAGGGCTAGACAAATTATAATCATAACATTAGGTCTGTTCCTGTACTCGTCATTTTTAGTAAGATGTTCAGATGACTCAAACAAATGGTTAAAAATTGTAAAAGAGCGTGAGAGCAGAAGAGTTTAAAATGTTTCTTCCTTTCCTTCTTTAAATCAGCTCTTTTCAATAATACAACAAAATAAAGAAAAATTATTATATATTAGTCATTCAGATAAATAAAAATTGTTTGAATGGAAACTGATAACATGGTGAATTGTGTCAAAATTCATAAAATTGTGGATTTGAGTAGGTGTGAATTTGAAACCTTTCACTTCATAAATTTTGACTCAAATTAATTATATGACTGTTTATACATTTTAAGTCCAAAAAGTGTTTCGATCATTTTTGTATTTTCATCTGCTGCTTAGAGACTTTGTCTTACTCTCTCGCTTTTGAGAGTTCATTTTTAGTCCGGAAAGAATGCAAACAGTCCTTATATTCTTCAAAAATTAACCATTTGGAACATGGCTTGGAAATAACTTTAAAAAAATTATTTTTTTTAAGTTAAGTCTGACTGTAAACTTTTTCATTTAATTATAAAAGTTAAAATTTACTTCCAATTGGTGTATATAAAAAACTAGTAAGGATGGAGTTTCGGCAGGGTACCGAAGCTAAAATACCCCCCGCGGCCATATTGAAGTATATTCGAAGTCTTTAGCCACGACATTCACGATGATATTCAGTTTTATACATTAACGAAAGTTTTCCTATTTTGATGACGTCACTTTGTATGGGAGGTAGGCGTGGTTTTGATCCGATTTTGCCATATATCATAGGGGTGATTCATATTATATATCAAAGGTAATGTGCATAATTTCAAGACATTTCATCAATTTTTGTGGATTTTTAAGAGATTTTACGTTTAAAATAAAGCCACTTTGTATGGGAAGTGGGCGCGGTTTTCAACCGATTTTGCTATATATCATACAGATGGTTTATATTAAATATCAAAGCTTATGTGCAAAATTTTAAAACATTTCTTTAATTTTTGCAGACTTTGAAGAGCTTTTACGTTTATAATTAAGCCAATTTGCGTGGGAGGTAGGCGTGCTTTTCATTCCACTTTGCCAAATATCATAGTGATGGTCTATATTATATATCAAAGCCTATATGCAAAATTTCAAGACATTTCTTTAATTTAAGCAGATTTTTAAGAGATTTTATTTTAAAAATAAAGCCATTTTGTATGGGAGGTAGGCGTGGTTTCCATCCGATTTTTCCAAATTTTAAATCCAGGATTAAGACTGAAGAGCAAAGCGTACATGCCAAATTTCGAGGCATTTCTTTAATTTTTGTGGATTTTAAAGACATTTTACGGTTAATAAAAATAAAGTCACTTTGTATGGGAGGTAGGCGTGGTTTTCATCCGATTTGGCCCATTCTCGAACTTGATCTTTCTTTTTTAAAAATAAACTTATATTTTGAATTTCAGCGCGATAGCTTTAAAATTGAGGCTGTAATCGTGTCGACAGACGGACACACGGAAATCGACTCAGGAGATGATGCTGATCAAAAATATATACAGGGTGTCCAGCAGTTGAGTTCAACTATTTACGGAGGTGAAAGGTTATGTTGAGCTGAGAAAAAAATCGTACGGGAGGGGGGGTCTATTTTTCCATTCTCAGGAACTACAGGGTTAATTAATATTTCACGACTTTGATTCACGTTATTGATCCTAGCACAAAAACCAAGTTACGGAAAGCTTTATCTGATAGCTCATTGCAAAGGCAATAAAATCACTTTTTCAACGGTATAGCAACAAACAGCACCGACATAACCGTTACCATGCCGTGCTCGTTCAAAGATGAAATCAATCGGTTGAAACTACCAAATTTTAACTTTGAATGTAAATTTCTCAGAATTTCGCAGAATAAATGAAATTCCGTGAAAAAAAAAAAAATTAATAAATAAATACTCAGAATCATAGCATATTCCCACAGTAAAGAATAAAGTATTTCAACAAAAGTATTTTTTGTTAGTTCAAAACTTATCTTTATTAATACTTCATTTTAACTGGCAAAAATCTCAAAAGAATTATGGCATTCAAATATTTTTTTTGTGACAAAAAAAATGACAATTGTGTTCTTCTTTACTTCTTTTCCTCTTTTTAATAATATACTGTTTGTTAAAACTGGACGAACATGATTTTTTGGGGACAATTTTTCAATTCTAATGCCAACATTTCGATTTTAAAATATTCGCCAGTTTTTTATTATCGCGTGATTTGTGTTTTTTTATAGTTTTTTAAAAGTACTCTACCATGTTACTTTAATAAGGTTAATAAATCTTAAATTTTAGGTTTTTTTTTTTTTTTAAAAAGCAAACAAAAAAACAAATTTTCAGAAAACTATTCGCATGAAGTTTAAAACTGCAAAACCAAATTAAATGCCAACATTTTTTTACATATTCTACAACTTTCCTGAGTATACTTTACAAATAAGGCTTTCATTGAACTTATTTAGAACTTTTATATTATTTTTCACACTTGAAAAACACTTGTAGCGTTAACACTGGAACGTGTAACATATTTTCCCCGTTTAAGATTACTGTTATTACCCTATAGGAACAAACTAACTTGTTTTTAAAAACAACTAATTAAAAAACTATCTTAAAATAAACCAGTATATGAACTACTTTGAATTATATTAAGGCGGCAACTACTCTGATTTTGACATGTTTTAATAGCAAACTTTTATTAGATTACAAGGTTATATATATTTAACCATGTTATTTCATCAAATATTATTAACTTTAGGCCATCAGTAATAGTTTTCAATTTGTTATTTTAAAGTAATTAAAAAAATAATTTAAATATAACTAATTTGACAAGTAGTTGAAAATATATGCAGACGAAAGTCAATTGACTTATTTAGTGGACATCACCATACAAAATATGTTAGTTTGTTCTATGGAAAAAAGTTAGAATTTCAACTAATTGTGGTTGACAAAACACTACTTTATCAACTACTTTTAAATTAGTTGATTTTCCTACAGGGTATTTACTTGACTTAAGTGAACATTTATCGAAATGTTAGTTGATTATGTTGAATAGTTCTGAAACTAAAATGTTCGTCACATTTTTGTTACCAACAGTAGTTCGTATAATGAAAATTTTTTAGAATAAACAGTTCTAATGCACAACACCCTATCTTTGAAACTAAAAAAAAAATCTTTGTTGCTACATAATCGAAAATAACGAAAAATACAAAAAAGTCGCCAATGTGATTCTAGCCATAGTTTGTTTTGAAACTCTCTTCAAGTTATAATCTGTACAAAAATAATAGAACTTCAAAAAATGGGCGCTTAAATGATTTCATCCTGGAAAATTTGTTGCACAGTGTTATAATTTAAATAGCAAATATCATCTATTTTTATTTCTATATTTTCTAAAAAATATTGTATTTTTTCAATATCGTCATAACTTGATTCTTCTGGAAAAACATTTTAAGAATTTAAAATGCATATGGAATTGTTTCACCTCTTTTTAAGTATCGTCAAAACACGAAATATGCCAACAATTTTAAAATAGTTGGATCCTAATGCAACTTTAAATTTTTTCTCTTACGTGCAAAGTAAAGAAGATATCTTTACCAAGAACACTTAGTAAATATTCTGTCGAATGTTTCTGCGACTCAATTCAAACATATTTTTGTTGATGAAGTGATTTAAAAAAAGGAGCTATTTTAACTCATTGTCAGTAAGTTTTGATTTTAAGCTTTAGTAAAAAATCTAGTGGAGCCCTGCGTTTTACTTTTGATTATTTAATGTTTCACATTAATAAAAAAGTTTGTAATTATTTTATCCATACTACCCCATACTACTCAAAAATCCGAAATTGTACTACTCAAAAAAAGTTCAAATCATGCTGTTTTAAGTAAATAAAACAATAAACACAAAGAATATCTCGGACATTAATAAGCTTCATCGCCGAAAAAAAAGAAAAAAAATGCAAATTTTGCGTGACACTATACATATTGACCACCAGTTGGACCCATAGCACCTACATACCGAGTTTCACTATGAAAACGTGTGCAATTTAGGAATTATAATGATTTCGTAAAAGTGGGCGTATATATGATCCGACCACGCCTATTTTTAGTGCAGTTACCGACAGTAAGTATACAAACTAAATTACCAAATTTTAGTCTAATAAGACCGAATCTGTCTGAAATATTTAATTTTTATTTATGGGCGGTTAAAGTAGGCGCGGCAAATCTAATATAGCCTATCACGATTTCGCTGAAATAAAAAATCAGTTAGTGCCTATATCGTCTAAGTCGGTTCAGTGGTTCTCACGTGATTGTGGATCATCCGTTTAGTGTCACAACGCTTTTATATAATAGCATAGATAGATCAAACGAAGATCAGATGGACTGAAGTATTTCTTACATCGTTTTAAAAATCTAAGGCACTTGGCGGCTTCTTTTGGGACATCCAAAATGTGATCACTCCACCGAAGATCCGATTGAACTGATATGCCCAGAACGTCAAGAGCATCTGACTCCAAAAGATCTCCAAAAGATCTACACATTTGCTTGTGGGTTAACAGACAACACTGGGTCTTGCTAGCATTAATTTCTACTCTATTAGCACGACCCCACTTGGAGTTATTTTTGAAGTCATTATTATTGAGTATCATTCATATGTTGCCTCTTCCGCTCAATCTCCAAAGAGCTCGGGCGTTTTTTGAACGAATATGAATGACAAATGCTGCTGTCATCTGCAAACGAATGAATTGGGATGTGAGTCAACGACAGAAGGTCGTTGATAAAAACCAAAAGCAAAGTTGGCGATAGGACTGAGCCCTGCGCTACTCCTGCGTTGATGGCGTGCTCTCTGGAAGTGATGCCGTCAACAACGACACAGATCGTTCTGTTCTTACCACCGACACCATATGCAATTAGTTTTGACACGAGCGCTTTATACCACAATCGGTCGAACGCCTTTGAAATATCCAGAGCAACAACCCTGCTCTCACCGAGTAAGTGAACGAATTGGTTGCATTTTTCGGTAAGGAACGCCATACGGTTGCCAGTAGAGCGGGCCCTAGGAAAACTATACTGACGGTCACTAAGCAGTTCGTTGCGCTCCAGATAGTTCATAAGGTCGAAGTTAATTACGCGCTCCATAACTTTGGCGAGCGTAGAGCATATCGCTATAAGTTGGTAGTTTGCAGGGTTCATGGCATTGCTCTTTTTTGGTACCGGCTGGACCCTTGCGACCTTCCAACAGGATGGAAATACTCCTGTCCTGTAGGAGATGTTGAGCAGGTTGCGCAAAGGCCGAGCCAGACTAAAAGCACAAGCTTTTAGCACAAGTGGTGGTATACCATCCGGCCCAGAGGTTTTGTTAACGTTGGGGCTTGCAAGGACTTTTTTATGCTCTCGTACGAAAATATATTTCCTGCATAACAGAAGACGTACCCTCAACGAAAGGCAGTGGCTGATTGCTTGCTGGGATTGTGGAGTTATGTGCAAGCAATCCGGACAACAGGTTCACTTTATCAGCCGAGTCCGAGAAGATTTGATCATCTTTTAAAATAGCTGGAATAGTTGATGACGTCTGATTTTTTACTCTTTTAACAAATGACCAAAAGTTTTTGCTCCCTTTGGGGCCGAGAAGAACCTGTTCTTTAATTCGAGTTTCGCAACGAAACTTTTCGCGTTTTTGCATTACAAAATTGCATTACGGTGATTCCTAGCCTCACTGTGAAGTCTTTTCGTATCCGCATTCTTATCAGAATACAAGAAATTAAACAAAAACATTAAATTTTGAAGGATTTTCCAAGGGTCTTTCGAGCAAAGCTTAAATAATTACTTTTATAGAAGATCTTTTCAAGTTGAGCCAGAAAATAAATACTTGGGTGAAATTGTTATTTGGGATACATTTTTAGAAGTAAACAAGATTTTTTCTCAAGTAAATCTCTATCATAACAAAAACTTGTCATCACACATTTTTTATTTCAATAATAGAGAAAAAAAATTTTAAAAAACTTGTCTGAGCCCGGAGTAGAACCATGGAACTCTTGACCGATAATCTGTTGGCATGCTCATATGAAATGATTTCGGTTGAAGCGTCTTCAAAGTTTTACTTAAGAAAATTCAAAGAAAATAGTAATTAAGTCTTATCGTTATTCAAGCTAATTCCTGAATAGGCGACTGTATATTGTGTACGGCTGCCGATACAAAAGTTTCGTTTTCAATCCTCCCCGATGGGGGATTATGAAAAATAAAGAAAAATTTTTAAAATGTTCAAGAATTCTGTACTAAAATTAAACTCCGCCAGGTCTAGCTTGCGCCTGCCTGTCCCAAGCCAGGATAAAGGAGGAGGGTTGTTTGTAGGATACGTCCAGCAAACGTAAAAACTGATAGGGCCAACCAAGAGCTCGGGGTGGCACCCATCTTGGTAGCAGGTCATATTCGGTATATCGATATGAAACAAGCCTGCGAAGGTATAGCAATTGACCTTAAAACTTGTTAGTACGGGGACAGTCTTTACCTGTCAAATGGGGTAGACCCTATCTATCCATCACACTGAGACCTTAATTCGGGCGTATTAAAACAGTTGTGAAGTGTCGGCATGCGTGCATAAAAGTGTCGGCTCTTCGGCTTTCCGAAGTGGATTGCTTGTCAAGAGTTTGACTCGCACCCTCAAACTGGCACGGCGGTCACTGAGCGAAGTGTTGAAAATGGTTGTGATAACTAAGGGTTCTCATACTGAGCACGGCAGTCCCTGAGAACAATGGCCAATACTCTATGTCTGGATGTTGAAATCCGAACGGCCAGAGTAAGAGTGGCAATTGCAAAGGTCCTCCAGAGTAGGTACCAGTCATGAGCAATAGTTTCCAGCTGAGTCGGCAACTGCAAATTGTTAGACTAGCCTTTAAGTGCTCATTGAGCACGGTCATGTATAAGAATGCACTTTTTCGTAATTGCATTTGTGTGTTCTTGGTCTTTTTGCGGGGATGTTGTGGATCCTCATTTGACGGGATCGAGTTGCCCAGATGACTGTCGTGGGCTGGACCTGCGGGGAGTCTCGTACTGGTTGTGGCTGTGTAAATGCTACACAGGTCTAGATTGACCGGCAGGGTCGCGCAATGGTACGACCGGGCTGGCATATCTGCCTTAATATGCAAGAGATTGGATAGGTCTCGTCTCCACCAGTAGATGGATGGTAAGTACGTCACTACTGAAGTCTAAACTGGTACTGTTATTACTGGCAGTATGTAATTTATTACATAATGCTTCTAATCAGCAGGACACTGGGTGATGCTTTGTGTTTGTGAAACAGCTTCCATGTTCGTGTTGCCACACCGAATGCCCCGTATGTTTTACTTGTTTAAAACATAAACGGGTCCGTGTTGTGGTACAACACAAAGTTCTGGTTGTCTGTTTCATAAACTATTACCCTAGGTTTTAGATGACCCAAGTTGCTTAAGCCTTACGGCAGGTGCAACTTGTTAATCCTAAACTCGTCTGTACTAAAATTAAATCCGCCAGGTGAGTATATTTGATGCGAGTCTAAGGTCCAAAGCCAGGAAAAAGGAGGATGGTTGTGGGCAGGATACTTAGAGACGAAACATGCTTGCATATACTAGTCTTGTTCTATCCACGTAAAGTAAAGGGCTTTCCTTTGAGACCGACGTTGGC
Organism: Coremacera marginata; assembly: GCA_914767935.1. NCBI lineage: Eukaryota > Metazoa > Arthropoda > Insecta > Diptera > Sciomyzidae > Coremacera > Coremacera marginata. The sequence continues at coordinate 142,473,390 of OU612043.1, read as the reverse complement.
GGCTGTCCTTGGAGCAGGTGAAAATGGTATATCATTTTTAAAATCGCCTGTGAATGGAATAGCAACTGTCCAATAAGAACTTGTTAGCACGGGGATAGTCAAACCTGCCATGATGGGGATAACCTTATCTAACCACGAAAAAGAGACATATAATCCTTGATCCAGCTCTGTAAGTGGTTTTGGTGATATCAGGCACCCCTCGTTCCTGGTGATGAATTTCAGATCCTGACCCTTTAAATTGGTGGAATGTCAGCCAAGTGCGATTTAGTGGACAAACTTGGCACGGCCAGTTGTAAAAGTTCATTGAACTTTTGGTATCTTTGTTGGAATGTTTCAGAGCCTCATTTGGCCGGACCAAATGGCGTCCTGCCTACCTAGTGCCCAGGTTGACTATCATAGACTGGCCCCTCGGGAAGTCTCGTGCTAGTTGTGATTGTGCTTATGCTGCGCAGGTCTAGATTGACTGGCGGGAACCACGCAGTGGTACGGCCGGGCTAGCATATCCCTCAATATGCAAGAGATTGGATAGGTCTCGTATTCACCAGTATGGCAATGAAGCTACGCCAACTACTGGTAGTCAAACTGGTACTACTATTGGCAGCAGTGTGTAATTCATCGCATAATGCTTTTACATAGTAGGGCACTGGGTGTTGCTTTGTGTTTGTGGAATGGACAACCAGCTCTTCCGGATGCTCTGTGTGCTTTACTGGGTTAGGCTCTATTGCATAAACATATCTGTGTAAGGGTATTACACATTATGTGCTGGTTGCCTGTTCCATGAACTATCTACCCTTGGTCTTTAGACCTGAGAAATTCAGCCTAAATGGCAGGAGTTTTCCTTAAATCTAAAAACCGTCTGTACTTGAAAGGACATATACTTGAAATATGCGTTCCCAATAATAGCAATTAAATTAAAATTCAAATTTTGACACAGTTTCCGAGTTCATGAATAAGCCTTGAATAAAAACCTTATATAAAACATATGTATAACTTTATATAACTTCTAGAGCAAAGGAATTGATTCCGTACGCCTTTCTCCTTGCATAGACCTTGTATAAAACTTGTTTCGAGGATTATTCAATGAAGTTAAAATTCTCCCCCCTACATACATTCCTTATATAAAGCTTTACTCAAGGCTTATTTGGGTGAAATTTTTACCTAGATTCAGACGTCAGAGGCAAAAATAAATATCAAAAATTAATTCCACGTACGAAAAAAACCACAGAGTACCAACTTCCACGGAAAAAGAATTATTAAAAATATGTCCATAAAAATGTTTTCCATAAAATATTTTCAAGCAAGGGCAATCCAGGATTTTGCAAAAACAATGTCACGATCAGTTTTTCATCCTTTTTGGTAACTTTCCCTATTGAACCACAATCTTGAAAGATTTAAAATTTCAAATCTAAAAGAAAATGATATTTGGGGGCTTTTAGGGCTTTTTGCGCCCTTTTTGGTTTCATACGCCCAGAAGCCCTTTTGATTCATTTTGGGCTCTTTTGAAACATTTTGCTGAAAAATATCATCTAATAAGTAGTATGTCATCGATGTACAAATTTTAAATTTTTAATGAAATGATTTTGAATCGCGATCTCAGTAAAATAAGTTCAGTTGAAGGTTTTTGAAATTATAGCTTTAGAAAAACAAAAATTGAAACAATTCTCCTCAATTTTATTTTTTAAGCTATATTTAAGCTATATAATCCTACTAAGGTACGTTTTTGGTAGGGTACAGAAATATCACACATGTAAAAATCTATTTAAACTGAAGAAAATTGTTAAAAAAATTGAGGTTCTTATATTTTGTATATAAACCATCATGTTAGTATTATACAGAATAACCACTCTTTTGTATTGTTGATTGACATCTACAGGAAAAATTCCTTGCAAACATTTGGTATCTACTATAATGGAGTAAGTATAAAGATTCCTGCATATCCTCCAAAAGAATGTCTACATTTTCGAACCGATTTTACTTTTAATAGTATCCCAAAGTAATTTTATAGGTTCAAGTATGGTATTTTGAGGTTAACAGCTTCTATAACTACGATACATTCTTTACATAATTTTATCATGCATACAAATGAAAGGCGAACTCGTAAAAAAGCTCTATCGTTGTCTTAAAGCGTTTTTTTTCTAAAAAAAAAATGTTACCCTCATGAATGGTAATATTTTTATGGAGATACTCCCATCCCTAAAAAATGGCAACATTTATTGTGCAAGAATATAATATCAATAGCTACCCTAGATTTCAGATGATACTGTTAACAAAAAAAAAAAAGATATCTCACAATTTAACAAAAAATTTTCGCATTTTGCATCATTAAACTGAAATGGATATAAAAAATTAAAACCGATTATACAAACATTGCAGCGTAAGTACATTCAAAAATTAAAACGAAAAAGAATTTCAAAGTTGAATATGTTTGCAGTGTGGTCAGACGGAGAAACTAGGCTGCATTGGCGCAATGAAAATGATGAAAAACAAGGAGGAAATGTGGATCAAAATTTCATTAGAAATAGAAGGAAAAAGTCCAAAACAGTGCGAGGAACGATACAAAACGGTCATAAGGAGAAAGAAAGCAGCTGTGGAGAATAACAACACATCTGGGGCCAAAAGGCAAAAATTGACTTCGAGAGCGAAGTCGACGAAATATGCAAGCTGGATGATTCAATCGAACCCGAAATCCAAATAAGCAGCCAGAAAGTTTTACGGAAAAATATTTGCGAAGAAAGTGTTGTGTAGTGCGAAAGGAAGAAAACGAAAACCTTCTAAGAGACATTGCTGGAAATAGCGCAAAATAAGGAGCAAGCTCGAGAGAGACAACACAGAGAAAACATGAGTTCAGTGTGAATAAAATTCACAACTTACTGGAAAAATTATAAAAAATAAAAAGGATAAGCCCGGAATCTGAAATCTTACGTAGTAATTATTTAGTCCTATCATGAGTACCTTTTTGCTTGGACTCGGAAAGCGAATTTCCGTTTTTTAAAATAATGCTCAAGAACTTCTGGACATTTTTAATGCAAATTTGTTCATTAATCGTCAATATAAATGAGTGCAAAAAATGGAGAGGTGAAGACTTACCAGACATCTTAACCCTGCTGTTAGGTTGGGGCGATTTGGTCCAAATTTCATTTCAGTTTCAAATCTCAAACGTTATAAGTTGTTCATCAATAGTCACATTTACATTGCATTTTTTTGGACAGTTTTTGTGTTTAAATATTTCTTAATCAAAATAGCTGCACAAAGTGCAACGGAAATATGACCATTCATGAACAACTTTTTTCTTTTGAAATTTGAAATTGAAATGAAATTTGGACCAAATGGTCCCAATATAACAGCAGAATTAAAAAGGGATATTCCCTTTTCCGATTCTGTGTGGAAAAATTATTCATGATAGGCCTGATTAAAAAATGGAACCTTCTTCGAAAGGTTATTTTTAGGTTTTGTTTTTAATCGAATTGAATAAAAAAAAATTGAATTGAATTAATATTTATACCCCAACGCGTACTGCATAAGGGGTATGTTAACTTTGTCATTACGTTTGTAACGCCAAGAAGGAGGCGTAACAAGAATATTTTTGATCCGCATCATTTCCTGAGTCGATTTCCGTGTGTCCGTCTGTCTGTCCGTCTGTCAGCTCGATTACAGCCGTAATTTTAAAGCTATCGCGATGAAATTCAAAATATAAGTATATTCTTAAAAAAGGAATATCAAGTTCGAAAATGGGCTAAATCAGATGAAAACCACGCCTACCTCCCATACAAAGCGACTTTACATTAACCGTAAAATGTCTTTAAAATCCACAAAAATGAAAGAATTGCCTTGAAATTTGGCACGTAAACTTTGAAAAAATCGGATGAAAACCACGCCTACCTCCCATACAAAGTGGCTTTATTCTAAAAGTGAAATCTCTTAAAAATCTGCTCAAATTCAAGAAATGTCTTGAAATTTTGCACAAAGGCCTTGATATATAATATAGACCATCACTATCCACGCCTACCTCCCATACAATGTGGCTTTATTTTAAAAGTAAAATCTCTTAAAAATCTGCAAAAATTAAGGAAATGTTTTAAAATTTTGCACATAAGCTTTGATATTTAATATAAACCATCTTTATGATATATGGCAAAATCGGGCGAAAACCGCGCCCACTTCCCAAACAAAGTGGCTTTATTTTTTAAAGTAAAATCTTTAAAAAATCCACAAAAATTAAAGAAATGTCTTAACATTGTGCACATTAGTTTTGATATATAATATGAACCATCTCTACGATATTTGGCAAAATCGGATTGAAACCACGCCTACCTCCCATACAAACTGACGTCATCAAAACAGGAAATCTTTCGATAATATACAAAACAGAATGTCATCGTGTATGTCGTGGCTGAAGACTTTGAATATACTTCAATATGGCCGGGGGGGGATATTTTAGCTTCGGTACCCTGCCGAAGTTCCATCCTTACTAGTTTTATTTTATTTTTTGTAATAAAAAGGCGGCAATCAAATTGCTATAAATTTCTCATAATGTAAAAACTGTTTTTAATTTCGTTTCGCTTCACTTGTCTCAACTGCGTTAACAAGTGATCTCTTCTGTCACCGCTATAGTCAATAGGGACGTTCTCAGTTTCGATGAAGTTGGTCTCAATGTCACAACAATCATTTCTTTCTATACATATTTTGTGAAGAGTGCAACAAGCTATAATGAACTTTGCCATGGCTTTGACATTGCGATTATCCAGGCGCATTAGTTGACGAAAACGATATTTAATAATGATAATGATATTTAGGTGCGCATGCATTTGGAGCTCACTTTCAATGAAAGAAAGTTTTAAAATGCGAGGATCATGAATTTTTCTAGGAATGACTGATACGCAGTCATGTCTATTTGTATATGGGCCCATTCTTACTAAAACAAAAACGTCTACGAAACATTTACTAAACAGTTACTAAAAAGAAAAATTACATTTGTGAAACAGTGCAGACGATTTGATCATCATGGTAAATAAGTTTATGTTCAAATTGCTGAAATCAATAAAACTCAAATGTTTCTCTAAGGGAATATCATTAAATAAAAAGTTTTTAATAACTTTTAATTTTCGTGTCACGGTGGAATTTTTTCTGGAAAAGCCCGTATGTTGAACGTATTTTATTCTTAGGCTTTCTGGCGAAAATATAGCTTCCATCTATACAACCCAAAATGTTTGGGAAACCAGCAATCTGTAAAAGTTATACGCTGATTTCTGATTCTACTTTTAAAAATATAAACTTTGGTATACAACACTTCAATATTAACAAACGGTAAATGGTCGCGCAAAACGCTCAAAAGGTTTTTGGCTAAAAATTCGTTATTTCGAAAAAACACGAAATTTCTTCTTTAGTATTTTGCATATAACTAAGAAACTGATAAATCGAATTTTACCAATTTGCTTCTGTTTAAAAGACAATAAAATTTACCAATTTTTGCTATAAAACACATAGCATTCTAATAGGCACATTTTGTTTTACTGCTCTCCAAAATGAAATTTTTAAAAAAATATTACAAAAATTTGATGACTTTAACTTGCATTACCCTGTGTTAAAAGAGCATGAGGAAGAATTTTTTAATTATATAATTTTTGTATTTTGAGGAATTTCAAACTAACAATTTTAATGTATAATTCAATGATTTTTGGAACAGTGTTTTTTTTTTTTAATCAACATCTTCTGTTCAAAATTGCAAAATTGAAAGTTGCAGGAAACCTATGAAGAGTCTGCTCTATCATGTACGCAGCCATTTAAGTGGTAAAAATTGTCTAACGGGGGTCGTACATCAGTTGACAACTAGCCTCGCCTTTCTCATCCAGCAACATCAATAACCGATGAAAAATCAAAAAAGTAAAAGAAATTGTGCTCAAAAATCGTTGTGTGACCATGAGACCATGAGAGATTTAGCTGACAAGTTTTATATATCGACTGGATCGGCGCACACTAGTTTACATGCTATTTTAGGTATGCGACGGGTTGCAGCGCGACTTGTGCCAAAGTTGCTGAATTTCCTTAAAATAGAGTTTCGCAAAACTGTCACTCAAGAGATGCTTGTGATGGACGATACGGACAATCAGTGCATCATTAGTGGTAACGAGTCTTGGGTGTAGGAGTATGACGTCGAAACAACTCCACAATATGCAGAGTGGCGCAATCCAGATGAGACGAAACCCAAAAACCTCTACAAAGTCGTGCAAAAATTAAGGTGATGTGGACTGTTTTCTTTGATTCTCAAGGTGTCGTGCACTCGAAATTCCTTCCGCAAGGTTAATATTATTTGAATGTTTTAAAGCGTTTCTACTCAGATAATGCACCAGCTCACACATCACGCATTATACGCGAGTATTTGACCGAAAACAATGTCAAACTTAAATTGTCTCTTCGTGGAAAACATTTTGAGGCGATTGAAGTCATCAAAGAGAATTCGCAGAGAGAGTTAAAGGCCATTGTGAAATCGGTCTACCAAAAATTCTTTAAATTCTTATTTGCAAAGTCCGTTTAATAAAAATAATATATAATGTTTTTCAGAAAAATTCACTGTTGAAATGCGTTGCTTTTTGAAAACAATACTGAGCCAAGAATCTTCGAATTATACATCAAAGGTGTTGATTTAAAATTCCTCAAAATACAAAATTCATACAATCAAAAAATAGAAATTCTTTTCTATACCTGCCACGCCTCCTTATTGGCGTTACAAACGGAATGAAAAAGTTAATATACCCCCTACGTAGCACGCGTTGGGGTATAAAAAGACATGAAAAACTGCGAATTGTTTTGATTTCCCGAAACAGTCAATCCGAAATCTATTTAGAAATTTGTGGTCATGACTAAATACTTAAATAGAAAGACTTTAATATTGAATTACCACTAAAAACCACATTCTAGTCAAAAATGCCCAATTTTTGTATAAATTTTGGCCCTTTTACAACAAAGCCAATATCATCCCTGCTTGGAAGCCACTGCATAAGATATTTTGCAAAGAGACACGTCTTCGAAACGTTTCGCATAAACGTCACTCATTGCGGTTTTTGCGTTTCTCTGACAAAATATCAACAAAGACTAAATTTTTTAGGTTTGTATAACTTACCGACTGCGCTCTTACTTAGCACTGTAACTGTTCATTGAACAAGTAAATCTTATTAAGGAACTAGAAACAAGTTTATACATACATAAATGTACAATGTAACATTTTCTCGCACTAATCTAATTGCTATCTGAGTGTCTGTCTAACTACAAGATAAATCCAACAACAATTTAATGCAAGCACAAATTAATTGGAGACTCATAATTTTCTCATTACCAGCTCATCTTCAACCGGTCGATCATTTATCTTATAGTTTTCCTGCGCAACATCTTATTCCAAAAATATTCACATTAAACAACATTAACAGATACTCGTTTATAACCTTTTAAGAATTACTTTTTTAATAGCATGCACTAAGATGAGCATCGCAAGAATATTAATTCCACAAATAAAGCTGAGAAGAGGTGTAAAAAATACCGTCTCATAGTTGCGACAACATTTCTCATAAAATCTTTCGACACGACCGCGACACTCGTCGCATTAATTCCATTCAAACTTAGCGTACTTGAATTCCCCAAGAACAGATAAAAACAACGCGATGAAAAGAAAAAGAGTCAATATTTTGTGCGCAGACTCCACTGAATAACGAAGCGGGATCGTATCTCTGTCGCTTTTGGTTATTTGGGTGAATATAACTGAATTCTGAGCTATGAATAGTTGCCTTGGATATGGATGTGGTTCCTTGGTATGCTGGTTTGGGTTCGCAGTTTGGTGACGGGGGTAAGACAAGTGAAGCAGCGCGGTTACTGGTTTGCAATTTGTTTGCACATGTGATGCTTATCCGAAATCTTGATGCACGGACACTGTCTCAGTCTTGTTTCAGCCTCATCCGATTGCTAGTCAGTCAGTCACCAAAGTGTTGTCTGGTTCTTTAGTTGTTGTTGTTGGGTCTTATATATTTTAATATTATATTTTTTTTTTCTTATTTCAAGGAAAAATGTTTGTAATGAAATCTCGTTTACCTTCTTCCCGTTAGAGTTATTTTCCAGTGAGTTCTTAGGACTTGATGCGCCATCATGCGGTACAGCTTTTGGGCTTGTGTAGTAATAAAGATTTGGTGGCAATTTTATGATAAACATGTGTGAATCATCGGGTGAAGCATGTCTTCTTGACTCAACGGCCAGGCGTTTCCGGTTATGGCTGTTGGGCGCTCTAACCTTGGTCAAGCCCAATTTGCTGGAAGAAAAAATAATGAATACATCACTATTTATATATGCAAAACTTTATTAAAATTACGTTGAGCTCTGACAATGTAAAACGTTAAACGAGAATCATGAATATTCTATTCAGCGAATTATTAAAAAAAAAAAACAAGTATTACGTGACATGATGACAAGGGTCTAATGTAAAAATCGTCTCCTATACAACAACATTTCCACTTGCCGATGAATGGGTCATAAACAATGTTTTAATTACAAAAAGGAACAACATGGCATATTTTATAACTCAGTGGGGAACTCTTTGAATCTGTGTGTGGAAATTAAAAAAAAAACTTATTTTTTTCGAAGACGCAAGACAAGTTTTTGATCAACTGAGCTGAGAAGCGCCATGGCGCACAATAACAAAATGTTTATAATACAACAGCAGAGTTACAAACGTACAGATTTTTATCACGAAATCGCGCATTTATGGAATCAATAACTTTTCGGTTATAACATTGTGCAAAACTTACTGACTTCTTTTCTTTATGGAAATATTCCACAAGCATTTAAAGATAACACTGCGTTAAATACATTGTGTCCTATGAACCAAATATACCTTTTCGGATAGGAGTGAAAAATAAAAATATACGTTTTTCGTCGATTTTCATGAACACGTTAGAATTATTATTTTTTTACATTTTATGTTATGTGGAACCGCACGGTGAGATGGCTCCATACATTTGTTTGAAAAAAAAATTGAAAGAGTTTTTGGGATTTGATGAAACGTTACTTTTAAAAGTATAATTGTACGCTGGTTCCAAAATTGAAATAGATTTTTTTTGAACTGGTTTCGGTTGTTTAAAAACCCGATTTTTTCATTGATGTAATTTTGTTAATACCTAAATTCTGTAGGTTTTTTAATTGTTTAGGCGGTGATTTTAGTAATTCATTTAATTTTTTTTGTCTAGTTACGGGTTTTTATTTATTTTTTTGATAATTTTTTTTCCTTTGTATTCAAAATTCACAATAATTACGAGTATTCATGTTACAAAAAAAAAAAAGCAATAACAGTAAACAATAAGTCAAAGTCAATGAAATTAAATTTAGTTCATAACGGGTCATACTTATATGTGAATTTAATTTCTTGTGAAAAAAATTAGTAAAAAAAATAAGAAAAACGTAACTGGTGCAAAAAAAAAATAATGTATAAACAAAATTACTCAATACAAAAATAAAAAAAAACAGTCTTAACCAACCGTAACTGGTACAAAAAAACCAATTTTTGGAACCAGCATGCCATTATACTTTTAGAAATTAAATTTATTCAAATTCCAACTACTCCACTGTGTGAGAAATTCATAATCTAGGAGAACAAAAGTAAAAAAAAAGTTGTCCAATTCAAATAATTTTTTGATATGTCATAAAAAATTCTTCCTTTATTACGAATATGAACATAAAAATAAACAAAAAACCGACAGGTTAGGCATAAACGGCAAGCAAACTTGATCAATTTTACAAACTTTAAAATTATTTTAATAGCTGAAATTTGAACCGTGATTAAAGTAGCGAACGTGATTAAAAAGTGCATATATGATTTACAATTTGTAATTTAATTATGTGATTTCTCGGTTTTTAGTTACTTGTTTTGTCAGAAATTCAGACTTAGAAATGTTAACCCTCTACTGCCCAGACCCGCCTCTAGGCGGGACTTACGTCAATCAATATGAAACCGTAATCTGTGGGAAAATTTAACAATTGGTGTAGACGAATATCCAAGTCACATTTCAGTTTTTACCACTTGGCGCTGGCATGCTCCGTTTGACAATTATTTGAATTTGAAATTCAATTTCATCATATTTTATCGAATTTAATTATTTTTAAAAAAAAATTTAATTTTCAGTCAATTAAAAAACACATTAATTGAAGTGATATCGTAGTGAAAAAAATACTGGTGAGTAGGAAATTTTTCACTTTACTTATACCTGTTTTACTATTTAAAATCTAAATCACACTTCTCTGCTTATTTTTTGTGTTTATGCCGCAAAGTCCGCAAGTCCGCTTCTAAGTGGAGTCAACATTTTCACCTGTAACAAAAGCACAAAGTATCAAAACGAAACTCAGATTCGTTTTCCTCGTCAACAGATTTGTCTTATCTGATTTTGGAGCTTAAACAAAAAATGTGGCATTAGAAGGTTAATATAGTAATTATATATTTTCAATACTTATTATTCAAATTAAATAGACTAAAACTAATAAAGGCCATTATTGGCCATTCCTTATATTAAGTTTATAGTTAAGAAGGACGTATTAATTAAAAGAAAGTTAAAGTTAAGAAGGATAATTGCATTAAAATTTTCATGTCATGTAAATTTTTACATCTAAAATTTTAAGCTTTTTCTAAAATGCCTTTTCTTCTAAAAAATCAAACTAATATAAGTCATTGTAGCATTTTTTTTTTGTGTGCAGACAACTTTCTTGAGGCATAATAAATAAAACGCCAAAAGTCCCTTATTATTCTATGTACGAATCAGAAAATATTTGGATCCAAAGTTAACCAAAAGTGCTGATCCGTCTATATTCCAACACCTGTTTGTCGGACAGTTTTCTGTTTATTTAAAATTTGTAGCCTAGATAATTCTCTTCAAAAATCACACTTTTTACGAAAGATCAACCGTTTTTATTCTATGATACTTAATATATGTGAAAAGCGCATAGTAAGAAATTCATACCTACCGTATTTATTTCGCAACTGGAGACTAAAAAAAATAAACGAAATGGCCATTTCAGCCCTTGAAATAACTTTGACCGAGCTTTTTATGATCAATTGTGTTGTGTGTGTTGTAAAATGTTTGAACACAAATGATCGAGAACTGGACCTATATGTTTTATGCCGACTCCGAACGCCCGAAAGCTTCTCAAGAAGCTTTTCGTGGCAGTTTTTACTCTCTGAGGTTTGCCATTGTCTGCAGAGAGGTGAAAGCCGAACAGAAAAATTAATTCAATTGAAAGAACTTTCTGTGCCAGGTGGGATTCGAACCAGGGTTGTCTAGCATATGGGCCACACACTCTACCCACTACGCCACGGAGACTATTAACCCAAAATTTCCAATAAATATCAAAAAATTCGATGAGCACACAGAAATGACTAGGGAATTGTACATTACAGAATTATTATGGTATCCAATGTCAGTACGTGTCCATAAAATATTCTGTCATGGGAAAATATCGTATCGTCTTGCATTCTTCCAATAGAACAACTCTCAGAGGAAACTCTAGAGGCAAGAATTAAGGACAGTAGAAGATACAAACAATTATTCACCCGGATGACATTTTGAATCGACACTAACACCGATTTGCTACATAGACTGTTAATTTCGTTAAATCCACTTATTGCAAGTTTAAGTGCCCCTCCAAAAGCAAAAAACAGCAAAACTACACAAGAATTATTAGATTTATTGAAGGAACCACCAATAAATTATACAAGTGACAATGAAGCTGCTTCCGAAATCGAGAAGAATAATTTTCATAGCAATTTAAATATTAGTAGTGATTCAAATTGATATAAGAATGCAGAATTTTATTATAGGGCTATTCACAATCTTGAGTATTTGCCATTGCAAATTTATGCAATTGTAAAAATTTGCCATCAATCGTGAGCGGTCTTTTTCGGCTTACTTTGCAATACTTGTTGCAAAGAATAAAATTGACGGCTGATAGCTCCCTGACTCTTTAATGAATTTTTTATTGGGTTTCTCCCGTTTAATTCGTTTCTTTATTTACATATTTTCCATATCTTTGTTTTTTATCTTTATTTTTTTGACTTTATTTTTTTCTCAATCAGCTGTTAGCTTAGAGTTCAGTATTGCATATGTATAGTTAATGTATATGTATAGCTATGGGTTTTAAGTGTTGCATATTTACACAAGCGTAATAAATGCATCTCTGTATATTTTGTTAGTGTTGAGTAAAAATATACTCTACCATTTTACAAATGCTATGATGCAAGACCGTTTGCACCTGATTGTGAACAACCCTTATATATAATTATAATTATTAACTATTTTATACTATAATATATTCAGTTTATACTATAATATATTGGTTATTATAGCAACCTAAATGTTATTTTCTTCCATTAAAAAAAAAATTATATTGATTCAAGTTTTTATTAAAAAAAAACAATTGAAAATACTTAATAATATAATATTTCCGTCAAAATTGTTCAAAGCATTTTTTACATGCTACTTAAAAAATATCATACCTACCCTTATACCAAATTTCAGGAAATTTAATTTTGTCCAGCCAGATTCGTGAATTCTCACACTGTACACTCCTTCTATTTTTTTCCAACAAAAAACTTATTAAAAAACAAACAAAAAACTTTCACGTGTACCTACATTAGGGTGTCCCAAAAAAGTCGAAGTTGTTTTTTAAATTTTTTAGTATGATGCTGAAATAAATGTTAAACAAATTTGGTGTACCGAGGACCACGGGAGCCCATGCCGACTTGCATCGGTACATGTCAGTACTTTGTTATATGGGAAACAGTGTTAATTTTTTCAAAAAACCCAACAAAATTTTGTATAAGCTGGTTCACAGCTCGTTTTCTATTTAATTTTTCTTTAAAATAAGCTATCGAACATGAAAATTAGACAAAAACCTCCAGAATTGTGAGTTTTTTCTTTTCGAAAAAAATTCCTTATTGTTTTTGTTGTATCAAAAAGATCTAAAAAAAAATCAAATTTGAAAAAATTTCAATGAAATCTTGTGAAAATATTTTTTTAAATTATGCCAAATTGAGACACAAAAAATTGCGGTATTATGTTTAATAACCTCGTGGTTACGAATTTCTTAGCTAGAAGTGTACCTTTTTGAAAATTTTGAGTTTGAGTATTTTTACAAAAAAAAAACAAAAATTTATTACATCATATGAAAAAATCACATCACATAAAAAAAACAACTTCGACTTTTTTGGGACACCCTAGTGGATATGAAGAACAACGATAGGCGTGTATTTTTATTTTTTCTGCCCTTTCCGAAGGGAACAGGGGTCGAACCTTCAAATGGTAACGTGTCTGACTGCCCCAACCTGTCCAGGCCAGCATTATCCATGTCGAAATCGTCCTAAGTCGACTCAAACCTCCACGTGGTGTTCCCTGGGCATTGGCAAACTGGTATCCATTAGTTTGACGGCTAATTTGAGCCGCGGGTCGCTCCGTGGACCTTAAACATTGAATGTGCGCAGGGTTTGGGTCCTGCCACATTACTACTGGCCAATGAAAACTAAAACAGCCTCGGATAAAAACCCCATTACGTTGACGACCACCGCAAACGAAAACCGGACAATGATTTACGGATATGCACCTGGAATTTCCGGACCCTTTTTAGGGAAGGTGCCATTATTCAACTGGAGGAAACCCTCAAAACAATAAAAGCTGACATCATCCAGGAAATGCAATGGAAAGGGAAATGCTGCTCTTAACAAGCACACTGCGATATCTACTACAGCTGCCATGCGGAGAGGCGCGAATTCGGATGTGGATTCGTCATTAGCCGGAAACTACGCCACCTTGTTTCCCGGTTCACACCTATGAACGAAAGATTGGACACGATCCGCATCAAGGCAACATTTTTTTTATCAGCCTTATTTGCGCACACGCCCCGATGGAGGAAAAGGACGAAGCCTTCAAGGACGCTTTCTACGTTAGTTTTGAGGACGTATACGACCACCATGTGGTCCATGATGTGAAAATAGTCCTCGGCGATTTTAATGCGAAAGTCGGAAGGGAAGGCAATTTTGTCCCCACTGTCGGTCAGTTCAGTCTTCATGAGATCTCCTCGAACAACGGTCTAAGACTGATCAACTTCACCGCGCCTCGAAACATGGTAGTTAGTAGCACCAGATTTAAACCTCGACATTCATACGGCCACCTGGCTGTCCCCGAATCAAAAAATGCGAAATCAAATTGATCATGTTGTAATACACAGAACGCATGCCTCCAGTATTCTATATGTGCGCACGTGTCTGGGGGTCAACATTGACGCCGACCACTATCTTCTTGCAGCCAAGATCCGCATGTGATTATGCAATGCGAAGAACATACGCACAGGAATGCAACGAAAGCTAGATGTCACTAAGCTGCAATAACAATGGACTGCCGAAGCGTACTCCGCTCAACTCTCGGTTAAGCTCAACCAACCAGCCTCTGAACCCGACGCCGCCGGTGGACTTTGGGCGCATATATCTCACTCCATGCGCTCTACCGCTGAAGAGGTCATTGGTTTCCGGCGCCCGCATCCTCGGAACGAATGGTACTCCTCATCGTACCTCATCGTGTCGCATCGCGACAGCAGTAAAAAACGCCGCCTACAGAAAAACGTTGCAGTCAGCTGCGTTGCAAGCCAAGCGAGAAAACTACCGCGAAAAGAGGAAGGAAGAGAGGCGCCTTTTCAGAAGCAAAAAAAAAGAGAGCACGAAAAGCGTGAGCGTGAGGAACTCGATATGTAACAAGACAAGAAGGATGAACGAGAATGTCAACAGGTTAAGCGTTTAACCCAAGGTTTCAAGCCCGGATCATCTACTTTTAGAGATGAAAATCGAGATCTGGTAACAGATACGCAGTATGCGTTGAGATTGTGGAAACAGCATTTCTCCAATCTACTTACTGGCGACGATTCCACCCATGCCACTCATGGAGGAAGCAGTTCAGCACCACCAATCAACGACGACGGAGTAGAAGTACTACCACCTAGCCATGAAAAGGTTCGAGTTGCTATCCAACGACTCAAAAACAATAAATCAGCGGGTGCTAACGGCCTGTCAGCTGAATTGTTTAAAACCGGCGGCGATGAATTGATAAGGCGCATGCATCAGCTGATCAGCGAAATATGACTAGCGGAAAGCATGCCCGACGATTGAAATCTCAGCGTGCTTTGCCCTATACATAAGAAAGGAGATCCAACAATCTGCGCCAACCATCAAGGTATTAGTCTTATTTCCATCTCTCAAGCTGCTGTATGAAAGATTAGAGCCGATTACAAAAACACTAATTGGACCTTATCAGTGTGGCTTTCGACCTGGAAAATCCACCATAGACCAGATTTTCACGCTACGACAAATCCTGGAAAAAACTCAGGAAAACCAAATTGACATACAACATCTATTTGTCGATTACAAAGCTGCGTTCGATAGCCCGAGAAGGAATTGCCTATACGCAACAATGTCTGAGTTCGGTATACCTGCAAAGTTGGTAAGACTTTGTAAGATGACGTTGGACAACCCATGCAGCTCCGTCAAGGTAGGAAATTACCTTTCCGAAACCTTCAATACTGAAAGAGGTTTCAGACAAGGTGATCCACTGTCTTGCGATCTCTTCAACATCATCATGGAGGGGATCGTACGAAAGGCCGTTGTGCATCGTAATGGCAGTATTTTCTACAAAGGTGTCCAGCTCCTTGCGTACGCTGATGATATTGATATTGTCGGCAGAACCAAGAGAGATGTTACCGCTGCTTTCCCCGCTATCGAAAAGGAATCAGCCAAAGTGGATTTGACGATAAATGAGGATAAAACAAAGTATATGCTGTCTTCAAGCAAGAGAGCGCGGCGTCTAGGCTCCCACGTTTCATACGGCAGCTATAACTTTGAAGTAGTCAAGGAGTTTGTATACCTTGACACAGCCATTAATAACCACCGCCATTAAAAAGAACATTAATTGCTAATAGGTGCTACTGCGCGCTCAGTAGGTTCTAGAGCCCTCTCTCGATCGACAAAACTAACACTCTACAAGACGCTCGTTCTACCTATGTTTCTTTATGGCGCTGAGGCATGGGTAGTTTCGCAAACTGACGCAGCTGTTCTGGGACTGTTCGAGGGTAAAGTTTTTCGCAAAATCTTCGGTCCTGTTCGAGTCGGCGGTGATCCGTAGTTCGGCGTATAACTGTGCAGCGACTACGCTGGCTGGGTCATGTCCATCGTATGAACGACGAAGCTCCAGCAAAAAAGGTTCTCGAGGCGATTGTCGTTGGTCAACGACGACGAGGGAGACCATGCCTTCGATGGGTGGACCAGAGATTGTTCTATGAAAAATTTTAACAGGTTTCTCTGCCGAAATATGAAACAAGAGGGTCAATTCGCGGCCGCATATTGGGAAAAGTGTGGGAAAAACGCTGCTTATGAGTCAGTTCAAATCAACTGATCCAACACTGGTTGCTCGACCATTTTTAAAAAAGTAGATAAATTATTAAAAATTTACCAATAAGTTTGGGACTCAGATCTGCTTTCAAAAAATTTGGTTTTTGTTCTACTTTCAAAATGGCGGCCATATTTTCTTTGCTACCTATAGCGATATAGGTGTTTGTGGTAACTTATATTACACAGCTCATATTATACATAGAATGATGAATGAAATATCATAATATGAACACATATTGGCCTTTTACTTGACATATAAAAAAATGTTTATGAAATAATTTCTTCATATTAAAAAAATTACATTTTATTGTTCAAAACATATTTTGCTACTTTAAGAATTTTTTTTATAGAAAGCAGCGAGTTGCAGTCATATATATTTTTTTTTTTTTCTAGAGTACACTTTAACTTGTTGTTTAAACACATATTTTTTTTAACATTCTGACTTATCAACTTTTTTGTTTGCAGCCTCTTGAAAATTTGAATTTTGATAAATTTGCTGAATTTTGCTGACTTTGTGGTTAAAAATCTCTGGTGGGCATGAGTAAAAAAATTGAAATTTATTCACAATAAGGTACATAAAAGCATTTATATTGCAGTTGAAATTTTAAGTTTGATATTTGTTTCGTTCGGAAGATTCAGCCCTTTAAACTTCGTAAAAATTCGCTTCATAGTATGTATATTAGAGTGGTCGTTATATGGCTTTCTTGAATTTTTAATGATGGATGGATTTGATCCAATGTTAAAAAATTCCTTTTTATTTTTTTCCAGATCTTTAAATCGAGTCCTAAGTCCCCCTATTTTCCCATTTGTCCAATCCCATACAAATTAAAAAAAAATTGTGAGGGAGGTGGGCGAGACCGAACTTTTTTATAAATTTTGCAAATAAATATATATCTCCGCACCGATTTTTTTTTTAAATAGATCCAATATGAAGGAAAATATGCCGTTTAAAAAATTCATGATGTATGGGAGGTAGGCGTGGTTGTGGGCGTATTTGAAATTTTTTTTTTGCTCTGTGTGCTTATATTCTTAATTACATCTCACATGTAAAATTTAATTCCTGCGTCGCAGTGGACAGTGAAGTTTGACGTAACAAGGATTAGTGGATAGCGTAGTGAACTCCTACTCACAACGGTGCGAGTTCAATTTCCCGAGAAATATTTTTAATATATTGAAATTACATTTGCTTGTTATAGTAGACGCAAGGAACAAAGAAACATCAATTTCTACGAAAAATTCTGTCGAAAAATAAAAGTGTCGTTTTTGAGATTTCACTCAAGCAAACCACAGAACGAGGCGTAAAAAGCTTGGTTTCAAAAATAGGACAAGTGTTCTAAATGCAGCATTGAGACAACGGTGTGATGGTAGCACACACCATCGGTCTGTCGTCTGTACTTTTTGGGTCGACAATGGGTACTACTCAAACCATCAAATAAATGTAACTAGTAATTCCGTGCTAAAATAACTAGTAGCGGCCGTGGCGTAGTGTGTAAAGTGTGTGGCTCATACGCCAGAGAACCCAGGTTCGAATCCCCCATCTGACACAGAAAGTGTTTTTCAATTGGTAGGTCCAGTTCTCCATCATTTGTGTTCAAACATTTCACAGCACACACAACACAATTGATCATTAGAGGCTCGGTCAAGGTCCTTTCAAGGGCTGAAATGGCCATTTCGTTTTTTTTTTTTTAAGTAATCCCGTGCGACGTTAAAACGCCAAAATAAAAAATATCTTGTGATAGGTAAGTTTGCTTTTACTAGTACTATTTTTATCATAGCATTATAATAAAAATATATCACATACTTTCAGGCATCATAAAGAAATTTGGTTATTTTCATAGAAAATTGTTTCAGCTTTTCTTAAAATATACATAATATTTAAGAAAAACAAGACCTTATTGCATCCACCTACAGAGCAAGACCTTTCAATTGCTATCCTATTTATGAAAATCGCGTCTACAGTATTGATTTGATAGTCATCGCAAAAAATGTGCTTGCGTAATAATAATATACATAGAATAGATAAATAGTCTTAATTTATAACCAACTGGGCCACGAAAGTATAAAATTGTGAATATTGAACTAACTATTCAAATAACTCTCATAAGCATTTGTTCAAAAAGGGACTTTATGAAAATAGACAGATCTTGAACTGGTACTGGTATGTAGGCAGACTGCTTTTAAACTATTTGGTTTTACTCAAAAACCAAAAAATAAATATGCAATCCTCCCAGATATTCCCTTTTTGGGTATACGTTTTTCTTCTACCGTGCGTGGCGACCACACACATTATTTTTTTTAAAGAGAGAATAATAAAGAGAGAGGTTTTATGACCATTTTTTTAAAGAATTTATATAGGTCCTCTTTGAAAATAGCTTTGAGTGTTTAAACTTGTTAAATTTTACTCTTCAAGTTGTTAAGTAACTTTGTTTTAAATGTTTTACAAGCCATTAGCTGAAACATTGAAATACTTCAGAGAAGCGACACGGAGCCCACCAACTCATCTCTGACTTAGCTGAGTGGTGCGGTAGGAGTCACACGGATTGATTAACCTTTATCCAAAATTGTCTTCCGAGTTCTGAGCGGGGACACTTACTTTAAAGCATACCTGCTTGAATTCCAGCGTGCAACTGACCCCTATTGCACACATTGCTCTTGTAGCGCAAAAGAGTCAATTTAATGCTTAGAAGCGAGATTCTTTGGTCGGTGATTAGCGCATTCGCCGAGTACATTTGAGGAATGCAATGAATACAATAAGAACTATGTTCTTATTATAAGTCGAATAGATAGGAATGCAATTAATGTAATAAGAATGATGTTCTTATTATACGTCGAATAGATATCAATGTAGTTCTAATCTACGCTCCCTGAAGTCTTGCCTTCCGGTGATTGCGCGGGGTTTGTACAGGAACGGAGATTGAATGCGGAGGCTTAGGTTTAGCGAGTGTAAGAATCATATACTCCCATTTCGACGGTAGCGCAAAAAAAAACAATACTATGACCGGTATCTGATGTCTATGGTATGATAGCTTTGGAATTGTTGAGTTGGTACGGTTTGAATACCCATATGAATATGGTTATGAAAATTATGGTTGATATAAAGGGTGACCAGATAGCTAGTTTCTCCAATTGTTATGTTTCAGCAGCAAAGATACGAATAACATGCAGCGGTCAAAATATTCAGTAAGTTTTGCCGTTCCACCATGCATCGTTTCAGACTCCCCGAAAGTGTTCTTGAATATTTTCTCTGGAGCTACATCAAGTTTACGCTAACAACTTAGTCTACGGACGAGTTCGAGGCCAACATTCGTGACGCTTATGTTGGAATAACGCAGCACAGGACTCATTCATAAAAAAAAATTGGACCGAAACGTTTCACTTTTTTACTTATAAGCAGGTAACAAAATAGTGGAAACGTTTTTTGTAAACATTGTATATAAACACGTACAATGTATATAAGCGCTGCCCAAGAGAGATACTGTGGTTGACAGTTTTAGGGGATCCCTGGTTTCGAATCCAATGTCAGGATTTTAAAATTCAAGAAGCCGGATAGGGTTGCAACATCGATTTTTTGTACTTTTGCAAATCCTTATAATTTTGAAATTCTGACAATGGATTTGATTTCGAATCTCATATCACAGCCTTAAAATTCAAGATGGCGGATAGGATCGGCACTTAATTTTTTTATTTTAACGAATTCGGTGCTGGGGTGAATACTAGATAAAAATGGGTCTAAGAATCCGAATCCGTTGTCAGAATTTCAAAATAATGTAACATTGTTACAATAGGGTTGCCATCTAACAAAATGTATTCTGAGAACAGAATTGATTTGGAATCTGATAACATAGGTTAAAAATCCAATATGGCGGATAGGATTGCCATCTAAATTTTTTGTATTTTTACGAATGCTTGTAATTTTAAATTTCTGACAACAGATTCGAACTCAGCAACTCATTTTTACTTGGCGTTAGTCCCAGCACTGAATTCAAAAAAACACAAAAGTTCAGGTGACAATCCTATTCGAAATCTTTATTTTATTTTATTTCATAAAACATTCCCTACTAATTTACAGTCAAACAGGTGTTGATGCTCCTGGTAGAAGCGAAGATAAAACCCTTATGATTCTCGGGGGAGATTTTAAGGTACATTTTGCATCAAAAATTTGGTTTGCATATAGATAACAGTCCCGACGAATCAACAACAAAATCTGAAACTACAATAGATGCAATTTTTCTATGATATCTAGAAAGTTTTGTGTCACAGACATATGGTATGGGCAAATCCCAGCATGTGGACGTTTCATTCGTACGCTTCTTTTAAAAAATGTTCATATGAACCAGAGATATATTTTTAATATATTATCGAAAAGCTATCTATTGGTATGGTAAAAAAACTAAAACGATTTTTATTTAACTCATATTTATAACAAAATTTTTATATTAAATATGCGTTCGAATGTTTCACGAAACGGATGTCATTTTAGGACTAAATTCATACTATGCAGAGATCTGCGAATTTTTTAGCCGTATAAAAAAAGTCAGAAGACAATATTTTTGTTAAATTTAACAAGCTTCCAGAAAAGCTATACGTCGTCTTTATTAAGGGCATAGTGAGGTCACAGTAAATTATTTTATTTGTTCGGACGTTTCGTGTCGGACGTTTCAGATTTTTCCATTGTGATTATATTGGGTAATTAAGAACAGTACAGCCTTGCTAATCCGGACACATATAGTTTCGGCGTGTGCCCGTATTACTGTAAGTGTTCGGAATTCACAAAGCTGAATAATTATTGAAGGAGTTATATGTAAAATTTATATTTCAGCTGTATTCGTTTAATTGCTTTTATTAAAACAGTTTTCTAAAGAAATTATTAGAACATAAGTAATAAATAATAATAAATTAACATTGTTTCACAAAAATATTTTACATTGATGTACATACACATGTTGTGATGAAATAATATTATATTCATAGCGCCGTTACCATACGTATTACAATAATACACTGATTCGAATTTAAAAAAAAAGTCAAATTGTAAACCAAATATGCTTGAATTTTTTTCTGTCGGAACTAAAGCGGTACAGTATTAAAAATGTTCGAAGTGTAGAGATGTTCGTATTACTGGGAAGTTCGGTATAGCGAGTGTACGGATAAACGAGACTATACTGTAATTAAGTAATTAAGTGTTACAGTAATTAAGAAATAAATTTATTATGTTGTTCTTTCCTTGCCTCAATCATTTCATTATTATCTTTAGCCAATTCCTTAAATTTTTAATAAAACAAAAACATTTACGAAACACTTACTAAACATTTACTAAAAAGAAAAACTACATTTGTGAAACACTGCGGACGATTTGTTCATCATGGTACATGTATTAATGTATAAATTGCTTAAATAAATAAAATTTAAATGTTTCTCCAAGATAATATCGTAAATTTATTAGATTTTGAAAACTTTTCATTTTTCACCTGTGGTTGATCATTTTTGTTAATACCAGTAAATAGACTAAAATCTTTCTTAATCTAGAAGAGAAAGAGTGTACACAGAGAAGTAGGTTCACTTACACAGTGCAACACGTAAAAAATAACCATATACGGACACCACTACGTGATAAAAGACCAAAACAAAAAAGACCCCTGTCTCGCAGTTTTGCCCAAAGTCCTCCAGGTTTTTTTTTATGGGCCTCCAAAGAAGTGGGGCCTCGGTGTCATTTTTGGAAAAAAGTGATCATTTTCTCAAGCTCATATCTTGCAAACCGTTCGGAATTTTGATTTACTCTCTGAGGCAAAGTTGCAGCTCTTGTCATAAAGAACAAAATGTGTTAACATATAAAATAAAAAAACTTCGTCTTCAAGGTCAAAATCGCAAAAAACTTTAAAAAATGAGCGAAAAATGGCCCAAAAAGCGTTTTTTTTATCTTCCGCTTTTACGAACAAATTTACTTTATGAAAAATGCGCCAATTTTCTTTGGCCTGGTAGGGCTTACAGCGCTGATTAAAACCCCAAAGTTTTTTAAGGAGGCCGATCCAACTTCTTGAGATATAGGCCTTTATAGCTTGAGTATATAATCGCTTATTCGATCTGGTTGAGATGGGTACCATTGAGAAGACCTTTGAAAACGCTATAAGTCTGTATATAAATATGTTCATTTTTATTAACACATTGGGGCAAATTAAAAAAAAAAAGATTTTTTAACCTCACTTTTTTAATAAAAGTCTGGTTCTATCAAAAAACAGCCGTAGTAAACTTATTTCTTCTTAGACTCAGTAAAAGACAACACTTCAAGCTTTTTTTAAGGTATAATACTCCACATTAACCCTTCTAAGACCGGAGATAGTGAGGTTTTTCTAACAAAAGTACTTTCTGGGAGCCAAAATTTCGCTTAAAACCAATTGAAGTGTAAGAAAATAAGCGATTTCTTAAAAAAAATGTTGATTTCAAAACTTTGAACGTAAATAATTGTTAGTCAGGAGGCCGAGTGTGTGAGTGCACTGTACCTTCACTGATAGTAAGTGCATTCTAATAAAAATTCTCAAGCTAGTGGGTGAGTTCCCGTGCCCAAGCTATCAAACAACTACCTGGAAGCAAACATCTGCATTGAATTCGCATAAAAACAACCCAAAATATAAAAAAAATACCTGGAAACACATTATAGCTCTTGTCATAAAGATGAAATTGTGAACATATAAAATCAAAAAAAATTGTATCAAAAAACTACCTGGAAGCAAACATCTGCATTGAATTCACATTTTAGCTCTTGTCATGTTTAATGTCTTGTATGTTTAATTAACGCTCAAAAATGAAATATGCCTGGCCAGAACCATGTGTTTGTCCAAGGGTTAACACCGTTTAGGTAGCACTTAGGTATCACGCGATCACGCACCGACCGCAGCAGCACAGGCAATGCAGTAAGCTCAGCACACGCAACAAGGGATGCAGCACACAATATAAAAGCGACACGACGCTCACATCGAGGCATTACACAGATCAACTCCAGAATGTAGTACAGAATGTACAGGAATGACTAGAGCAAGTGCTGTTACTTATGAAGATCCATTTGATACCGATTATGAGCCCCAACAGGGAAGAGATGGACCACAACTAGTAACACAAATGGAAATGGATTTCATTGTGGCCATATTGGGACTATCGCAGCGACTTGCCATATTTTTGACAGTGTTTTTAAAGCAAAGAAAACTCACACATGGTAATGTGAACTCTACGGCGTACAGCAAACGGCAAGCTGAATTTCAGAGCCTCTACACTCTAAATGATGACAATTCGTTCGCTTACTGCAACGATGTAAAAGCTTTGGTGGCAAAAAATGGGAATGAACTACATCGCTAGTGAGTGGAGATTATTTATTGATGGTTCTGTTTCAAGCTTGAAAGCAGTGTTGTTGCATGTGTCGAACCAAAAACCTTCCATTCCGCTAGCAATGGGTATTAACATGAAAGAAAGCTATGAAACATTGAAAGATATAATTTAAAAAATCAAATACTACGAAAATAAATGGAAGAGTTGCTGTGATTTGAAGGTCATCAACATTTTGCAAGGGATCATCGATAAGGGCGGCTTTCCAAAACTCTTTTGTTTTCTTTGTAATTTGGATTCGCGCTCACCTCTGAATCAATACCAATGTAATTCGTGGAGACCAAGAGGAAGTGTGGAGGATCAAATGAAACAACATAAACTGAGGAATGCACCCTTAATAGACAATACTCAAGACATCTTGCTGCCACCGCTCCACATAAAACTGGGAATTGTTAAAAAATTCATCGAAGTGGCCGTTGTAAAGTGTCCAAACAAATTCGACTATTTGAAAAGCGTCCCAAAGCGTAGCGATGACAAAATTAAAAAAAGGTATTGAAGTAAATATAAAACGAATTTTTGTTCACCTCATTGTACTATTTTCACTTTGTTAATGTTTTCTTTTCTGTCTTTATTTTTTGTCTTCATTTAGCAGGCGTACTTAATTGCCCTGACATTAGAAAGCTATTCAAGAGCAACTTTGAATCATCGCTTCATGATTATTATCACTTAATGGCATGGATTTACCTTCAGCGCGTATGCACCAGAGTCTTGGGAGGGGATCGAGACGCGGAACCAGAAGCAAGAGAATGGGTGATAGAATACTGTATTATTTTGAGAAAATCGGCACATCGATGACATTAAAGCTGCATTGTCTTCATTTTCATTTTGAATATTTTATCAAACAACTCCCTACCGAATCCGATGAGCAAGGAGAATGGTTTCACCAAACCACAATGCCCATGGAAAAACGGTACAAAGGCAAAAAACTCGACGCATTGCTTGCAGAGGTAATATTTAATAAAGTAATAAAATTTTATTGATGCATTGTTTTGCATTCCTTTTTTGATTTCTTTTCTAATTCATTTTAGGTATGTTGGTGGAGTTTTTTTTGCGATTTTGACCTTGAAGATGAAGTTTTTTTATTTTATATGCTAACAATTTTTGTTCTTTATGACAAGAGCTACAACTTTGCCCTCAAAGAGTAAATCAAAATTCCGAACGGTTTGCAAGATATGAGCTTGAGAAAATTATCACTTTTTTGCAAAAAAGACACCAAGGCTCCACTTCTTTGGGGGCCCATAAAAAAAAACCTGGAGGACTTTGGGCAAAACTGGGAGACAGTGGTCTTTTTTTTTCGATCTTTTATCACATAGTGGTGTCCGTATATGGTTATTTTGCCATGATTTAAAAAATTACACACTGTGTTATTTACTGTATACACGCTATCATGGTTGAATCACAAGGGTGTTGCAGGGCTAATCGTACTCTCTTCTCAGTACCCATGATTGTCAAAATCAATACAATTCACATTTTTGTTTACATTTTGCCAATTAAAGCTTTCTCATCGCTTTCAGATTTGTATGAGCTGCCAACTTCGATTTGACAATTATGGGTACTCGCTCTCACCCTTGCGACAACTTTCTAATTCAACCCTGCACGTTATACTGTTCCTATTTTATAGTAAACGAGTGAAATATACGAGTGTCTTATATGCAGAAAATACCTACTTCAGAAGCTTTTTATTAAGACCATGCGTATTTTTAGCCAAGCTTTTAATTTTTTGTTCACGTGACTGTTTGGTCGGTTGTTTGTTCATTGTATGTTGTTGTACATGTTGGCTTGCTTCTATGTTCTTTTGGAAAGGTTTCATTTTCGCCGGATCAAATCTTTTGATTTGATATATCGTTGATGTCGTCGATGAATCCTGTTCTTTCGATGTCAATTGATTTTGTTCCGTTCCTTGTACCAAGTGATTGAGTGATAAAATGCAGGAAAAGCTGAAACAAAGAGGAAAGAAATTGTAGCATTTGTGTGTAAATAATTTGAAAAAACAAACATTTATGATAATCTACAGTTAAGCCCAATGAAAGATTTGGAACTTGTAAAGACTTCAATGCTTACATTAATCCTCTTAACAACTTTACTTTATGCATAAATTTTATTGAATTGATTTGTTTAGCAATTGTGTTGAAATTGAAATGCTCAATCTCAAATACTAACAAAATGTATTCAAACTGGTTTGTATTTTTATTTATAGGTATGTTTCAATAATTTTCTCCAGTTTTCCTTCAAAATAATGCAGAACATACCAGAGGCCGTTACATATTCTGACATATTTCGTATAGATTTACTAGTTTAAAAATTTGCGTTTTTAACTGGACATAAAAATAACGGAAATCCAAAGCAAAATTTTTTGATTGATTATGAAGCATTTAACTAAACAATATGTTTCTACAAAATTTCAAACTCATACGTCAAAAAATACATATTTTATTAATCAAACTAACTTATACCATCCCATCGTCAGAATGGTTCGGCTAACTTAATTTTTGCCTTGAATTGAATTGAGTAAAAATATGACTTCATTCACAATAACACCAGGAAGTACCATTAACAGCACTTATTTTTAAGAAACATTTTTTTGGTTGCCGCATACATTTCTACATATTATGATAATTTTTTTAAATGGCTTATAAGTCATTTTCTGAAATGAATTTTTTTGTGTCAATTTTAATCAGGGCCAAGGAGGAATTTTAGGAGTTCAAACCCCCCACCCCGTAGGGTTCAAAAGTATAAAAAAAATAATACAAATAAGACTATTAAAACCAAAAAGTGATTTTATTTAGTTGAAGATGCAAAAGTTTTAACATTTTCAACACAAATGAAAGAAACTTCGCTTAATCAATGAGAAATTGTTTGGAAAGATTATATATGCTTATAGAAGTCACAATCATTAAATTTGAATTTAACTGTAAGAAGTTTGTATATTAAAGAATCATTTAAAAGAATATATTTTTAAATTTTATAAAATTATATGTGGGTGGAATTTGGGTGAAAACAGATTAATAGTTAAATTTTATATATTTACGAAAGTTTTTCTATTTTGAGGACGTCACTTTGTACGGGAGGTATGCGTGGTTTTCATCCGATTTTGCCAATATCATAGTGTTGGTGTATATTAACAATCAAAGCCTATGTGCTAAATTTGAAGACATTTCTTTAATTTGAGCAGATTTTTAAGGGGGTAATACTAAGCATCTTCGCCAATTGGGCAATTAAAATGTTGGGGATTTTCATCTGTGGAAATTTTATTTTTTCTTTTCCCATGTTTTCAAAAGAGCCTGGTCGGCGACAGATTGCGAAGCCATATCACGTTGATAAATCTTCATTAACACTGCTTTACAAATAATAATTTTAGATAAATACCACGAACGCCACACATATAAGCGAGTTAAGTTTGACCTCCAGAACACAAAAACCATAAAATTTTTTTTTTCATTTGTATTGTTTTTAAGATAACGGTACTTTTGTACTTCTCGAGAGATGATATCCTTCAAATTTACTTTTAGCTGAAACTGCTTATCCGATAGAAATAAATAGTATATAGCTGAAAAGGCAATTACATTTCCTTTCTATTGATATACTGATCGTATCGATCGGATAAAAAACGTTCAAGTGATAGCTCGTCAAAGTTAAAATTTCTTGCAATTTTAATGTTTTTTTTTAAATTCTATTTCTAAGTAACTTGTTTTTTTAAGAAAAAGTTAAAATCAGGAAGATTTTATATTTTTGAAGTAAAGTGTATTTAATTACAAACCGTTTAAGACTAATTTGGCCAAAACCGGATGAAAAATAATTTTTTTAAAAATAATTTTGTAGAAAAAGTTTAATTTCAATTTTAGTGCTTGCACTATATTTATACCCCTACGTTAAAAAAACATAAACGGGGTATATTCATTTTGTAACTCCGTTTGTAACGCCCATAAAGAGGCGGGGTAGGTATAGAAAAGTATATATATTCTTGATCAGGATCAACACTCGAGTGGATTAGCCATGTCCGTCTGTCCGTCTGTGATCACGATTCCAGCCGCAATTTTAAAGCTATCTAAACGAATTTCGATATTTAAGATTTTATCCCCAAAATGAAAATGAAAATGAAGTTCGTAAATGAGCCAAATCGGATGAATACCACTCCTATTTCCCATACAAAGTGACTTTATCAAAACGGTAAAATCTCTTAGAATTCCACAATATTAATTTATAGACTTAAAATTTCGCACATATTTTTATTTTTTATAAATTTAATTTAAAATTCCAATCAGAATTCGAAATGACGAACCAAATAAACAAAAACCACGTTTGACATTAAAAACCGCAGTGAGGAAGAAGAAGACGACACAGCTGTTAACAATACCTCATTAATATATCTTGCTCCAAAGTTTCTTTCAATTGAAAACATTAAACATTTTTATACCAGAACATCGTGACACGTGATTTTTTTATATCAAGATGGTACAGTAAAAAACATTTGGTTTTCTTATCAAAGTTTACGATTCAGTTATTTTGTGCGCTGTGTGTTTAAGTCCTGAAATAAAAATGTGTCTCATTAATCCCGACCAATTTTGCTACGTAATCCTGATAATATTGCTACCATCTTCAAATCGGACCAAATAGAAATCTTGGCACAAATCGCTGAGTTCAGCCTGTGTCAAAAAATGGATTTTTTTTTATTTGATCCCATTTCTAATCCAGTATATTCATCTTCTAGATTTCTTTCCTTATCTATCTTTCGTTTTCGTGAAGGACCCGCTTTAATCACTTGTGGTTTGGGAAACGATGCTGAATGTGGCACTGGTGCTGTAACCGATTGAACAATTGCATACACAGGTTCTAATCTTCCACAAGCTTTTTCTGTTAAACAGAAGTAACAGTCTGTAGTATGATTGCTCGGCTCTCTCCACAGCATTGGTTTTCCGAAAGTGAAGAAACTTTCTTTACCGCAAGCAATTTTGTTTAGTATTGTTCGGCAACTGTTACACGCACTGTTTGGAGTCCAAGGTTTGTCTAGATGTAAAAGAAAATATTCAAAGTATTTCTGATATGCTTCTGATAATTTTCCGAAGATCATTTTTCTCATTAAATGATGTGAGGCTTTTTCAACCAGACTTAGACAAACGTAGCAAAATTGATCGGGATTAATGAGACACATTTTTATTTCAGGACTTAAACACAAAGCTAACAAAATAACTGAATCGTAAACTTTGACAAGAAAACCAAATGTTATTGTTGGTATTGTTAACAGCTGTGTCGTCTTCTTCTTCCTCACTGCGGTTTTTAATGTCAAACGTGGTTTTTGTTTGTTTGGTTCGTCATTTCGAATTCTGATTGGAATTTTAAATTAAATTTATAAAAAATAAAAATATGTGCGAAATTTCAAGTTTATAAATTAATATTGTGGAATTCTAAGAGATTTTACCGTTTTGATAAAGCCACTTTGTATGGGAAGTAGGCGTGGTATTCATCCGATTTGGCTCATTTACGAACTTGACTTTCATTTTGGGGATAAAATCTTAAATATCGAATTTCGTTTAGATAGCTTTAAAATTGCGGCTGGAATCGTGATCACAGACGGACAGACGGACATGGCTAATCAACTCGGGTGTTGATCCTGATCAAGAATATATATACTTTTCTATACCTACCCCGCCTCTTTATGGGCGTTACAAACGGAAATGAGTTACAAAATGAATATACCCCGTTTACGTTTTTTTAACGTAGGGGTATAAATATAGTGCAAGCACTGAAATTGAAATTAAACTTTTTCTACAAAATTATTTTTAAAAAATTTATTTTTCATCCGGTTTTGGCCAAATTAGTCTTAAAATGTTTGTAATTAAATACACTTAACTTCAAAAATATAAAATGCTCCTAATTTTAACTTTTTCTAAAAAAACAAATTACTTAAAAATAGAATTTAAAAAAAAAACATGAAAATTGCAAGAAATTTTAACTTTGACGAGCTATCACTTGAACATTTTTTATCCGATCGATACGATCAGTATATCAATGGAAAGGAAATGTAATTGCCTTTTCAGTTATTTACCATTTATTTTTATCGAATAAGCAGTTTCAGCTGTAAGTAAGTTTGAAGGAAATCATCTCTCGAGAAGTTCAAAAGTACCGTTATCTTCAAAACCCTACAAATGAAAAAAAAAATTTTATAATTTTTGTGTTCTGGAGATCCAAACGAACTCGCCCATACATGTGGCGTTCTTGGTATTTCCCAGCTGTAAAGCAGTGTAATTTAACTGTCAATTGTACAGGTTTTGGGCCTTTTGAATGGTTTTTTTGCGGTGTACTTTTTTTATACATTTTTGCGGTGTTGATTCAGAATTTTCAGCTGCTTTTTTAGCTAATTTTTTTTTTTTTGATTTACAGCAATTGTGCTTTTCTTTTTAGCTTCTTTAGTCCTTCTGAACATTCGCTTTTTTACGTGTAAAACACATTCTTTTTTTACAACGTCAAAATGAGGACCATAAAGGGCCCCATAGACAAGCAACTAATCGCAAAACTGATTGAAAAACTAGTTGATTGTTTTATCTACAGACGCATAGACTAGTTATTCAATTCCAGTTCTAAAACTTTTTCTTCTTGAAAACATCGCGCGTAGTATATAGAAAATGAATGCAAATAATTTTTTTTACTATGAATCTGACGTTTGGTTGCTGTTTCTGCTACAGACACATCACCATTTGAAGAACTGGTTGATGTGAAATCGCAAAAAATCAAAACTTTTTAATTACTATCAACTGATTGATAAACTGGTTGAAAAATTGAAAATAGCACCTCAACTCATCTACACACGACTTGTTTTCAACAACCAGCAACCAGTTTATCAATCAGTTTTGCGATTAGTTGCTCGTCTATAGGACCCTTAGGGCCTTTAGGCTTCACATCTAATAGAGACTTGAAAGTTTTTGTATCACCATCTCCAATGTAATACTTGCGCATCGTGAAGGTCTTCAGATCTTTGAATCATCTCGATGACACCATCGACTTCCATCTTTCCCGCAGAACCTTCGTTATCAGCAGTGCAGAACTCCTTATGCTCCTCACAGAGGCATTCCTAGAGGGGAGAAGAGGGGGCGGCCCGCCCTGGGTACCACCATATTAGGGATGACACCATTTCGATTTAATTTTTTTTAATCGGAAAAAAAACCGTTTCAATAAGTAAATTTAAAAATTGTCTCTCATATAATGAATTGCTTATTTTAAATTCAAAATTCTGTTAAAATAATGAGCAATGCTACCATTTCTTTTAGCAAGCCTGCTTGGGTGCTTTTTTCACAGCCGTCTGTGCTGTGAGGATCGGACCTGCTCAGCAAAAAATGTCATGCCTGATCAGGCTGGAGTTCAAGCCTGACAGGCATGATCGACGCCTAACCTTTCCTTAAAAACACCCCTGATTTGTTCCTTTGTATAACCTTTTTTAAATTTTATTTATGATTTCTATTCTGAATATTAATTTTTATTTCAAATTCAGGCATG
Organism: Coremacera marginata; assembly: GCA_914767935.1. Classification (NCBI taxonomy): domain Eukaryota; kingdom Metazoa; phylum Arthropoda; class Insecta; order Diptera; family Sciomyzidae; genus Coremacera; species Coremacera marginata. Next base: position 142,442,078 of record OU612043.1, on the reverse strand, counting down.
AAATCCGGCATTAAATAATAGATAATTGATTTTTTGTTTAATTTCATTTTAGAATACGGGTCTGCAAAAAGGAAGCCTGGATTATGTTTAAATTTCAGCCTTGAAATCTGAACTGAATAATGGAGGAATAATTTAATAATGTTTAGAAATTCAGTCCTGAATTTCAGTCTGACTATTAGAGGTCTGAGCGAGTGTATGCTGCAACATAAATTTCGCGATCTAGTTCTATATTGCCATGTTAATAATTCTGTAGAAATTATGAAAGGTGTAGGTAAAAGAATCAAGAATCACGATATTTCAGTTTAATATCTCAAAAACTAAGACAGCTCACAATAACAAATGTCAATTTGTTGAAATTTTTATAGTCTTATTTTTGATTATTTAAAAGATATTGAAATTCGTTTTGAATTAACTTGGTCAACCATTTCATATAAAATGTAAAATCTACCGGTAAATCGAATGCAATCAATAGAATTTGCGAAAACTTAACTCTTCAGTTTTCAGCGCTATGCAGTCAAAAATTTTTTTTTTGCAATGTTTGTTTTCAACGCATCACACAGATTTTACATGTTTACATATAGTAAAACGGGAAAAAATTAGGGTTAGGTAAATTTTATGTGGACAATTAAAAAAAAAGTATATAATTTACAATCGGGTGGGTTTTGGGTAAAAAAATCCAGTTTGAATCCGTAAAAAATTTTAAATATTGTTAATAATTCATAAACATTTATGTTGTATTGTTTATTAACTCTCAATATTATTTTTTTGTTGATGGATGATAGGGGTAAATTGTTTGTTACAAGGAAATGGTGGACCAAGCTGATTTAAAACCAGGGATCGAAAATAATTGTTATTCTATATTTCACAGCAGAAAGAGCTGGACAATTTTAACCCAAAAAAATATTTGTTATGAATAACTTTTATTTTTAAGAAAATGTTTTTTTGGTGGCCGCATAACTTTTATTTTTGAGGAATAAATTTTTAGGTTGACTTATTTTAAGTGATTTCCGATGCAGTTTTGCAGAAGAGACTTTAAAACAAATAATTTTTGTGAAATTGGATTGAAACAGAAATACATTAAAAAAGAGTAAAGAAAGCTAAAAGCGAAACTTTTTATTGATATTTCACATTAATAACCGAATAAATTTCATTCCAAAAATAACTGTTAACTGTCAATCAACAATTTATTCTTCAAAAATAAAAGTTATGCGGCAACCAAAAAAAATATATCTTAATAACAATTATATATAACTTAAATGGATTTTAGCCGATTTCAATCATGAATTTTAACCAATTCCAAAAAAGTTGCATAACAGTTATGTCCCTGTTTAAAACCAATATTAATATTCTTTGTTGATATAATAAAACTTGAGACTCTAAAAAAATAACATATATTTACAGTTTTTGCTTTGAGTTCTCTTAGTTTTTGAAATATTAAACTGAAATTCCGTGATTTTTCATTCTCTTACATGGTCCGCGTGCATGGATCAGAAACACTTTTGGATTTCAGCAGAAAATTTAACTTATCTACTATACATGTCACCATATATCATGTTGTAGACCAATTTAGAAGAATTAAACAGTAAACTAAATAAAATTTTAAAAACTTTCTACAAAAAAATAACAATTTTTTGTAATACATATACATGTGGATTCGTGCTTTGAGATATTTGGTAATGGTTTTCATGGCTTTAGGGGGAAGGGGGGAGGGGAGGGGTCTGGACCCGCAGGTCCCCCATATCTACGTCACTTTCCACAGATAATCAACTAAATATATAAGAGAAAAACTTTTAACATCCCTGCAGTAATTGGCACTAGTACAAAACTACCAATTCACTAGCCCTAAGGTAACCAGTATTAGTTCCACTTCAATCTACTTTCTTTTCATTCAACTGGCGAATTTTACGTGATCATGTCATAGGCAGAGGTCAATTGCTACCTTTTACCCTCCCATTCCACTAGTCACTTCACTAGTGCTACATGGCCAATTTATTCACTAGTCAGAAAGATAAAAATACAAATAACCGTGGGCATTGTGAAAGCAATCTTCAGTTAATAAATTTATACATTTTCACCACAGTTTTTTTCTTCATGTTCTTTAACGAAATAACACCTTATATATTATGTTTTCTCGAAAATATTACTTCGAAATATATAAGTCATCGATACAAAACCAAGATGTTAGAAGCATAAACAATAGGCAATAAAAACTTGAAGTTGATTGAACTGACCCTTTTATGCATTACCTTGGGTTAAAAAAGGACCTAGTTCGTATAGAACTAGTGAAGTAGCTAACGAGAAAGGAGCAATTGGTTACTTTCGATACTGGCGGGATGCTAATAAAGGTACACACAAATACATGCATGCTTATCGAACGTTTCAAATTCACACAAAAGAGCAGACTTAATAATAAACCTTTTAATTGCAAAAAATTCCGTGTTAAAAAAAAATAATTAAACGAAATAAAGAAAAATTTTTAGCGCTGCAAATTGGGACCATATCAAAAGCAGGAACCAATCGCATAATCCCTTAATTAATAAGAATTATGCAGTTCATCATATTCACCAACATAGTGAAGAAGTGGGCAGAAGAATAGCTACGCAGCAAACCGTAAAATTCACAAGAAGCACGTTTTCCAATAGACACAGAACAAAAAACAAAAAAATTAACAAAAAAACACAAAGCAAAAACCGAATAAAAGCAAAACTGTTGACCGCCTAAGAAGCTGTTCCGGGAACTCTTTATGCCTTCCTCGCAGTAAATTATAATAAAACTTTGTCTATATTTGTGCAACCTTCTCTGCACTAAAACGTGCCCAGCATTCTATAAAGACAAGGTATAGACATTATTTATGGAATCTCAGTGTTTAAATTCCATAACAATCTGACTAGAATAAAAACTGCAGCAGATCAAGGACGAGTGCGGGGTTAGACAACTAGCCCTGAGGGAATATTGAAAAAATTGAAATAAATATGAAGTCGATAAATATTGTAACATGTTGATATGGACAGCTAAAACGGAAGAGCTACATACCAACGGGCGAGGGGCAATATTTTAGTTTCGACAGGGCAAGGACTTCTTCACCATTGTATTCATACAAAGAACAGCCAAAGTACGACATATTGCTTGCAGCAAAGTGCGATGTGAGTGTATACAAGAAGCGCAACTTGCTGTGTCCTGCAATAAGTTGGAAATCAACGAAGCGTTATTGAAACATTTCTTAAAAAACCTCTGAAGTCCTTCTAGAATTCTTACTGAATTTCAGATTAGATTTTTGTGCGGTAAATATTGCAGACAGCGCATTTAAAACATGTTGTTTTTATTGCATATAAAAAAATCTTACAAGCTTCATTAAAGGATACAACCGACAAAGTAAACGAAACAAAGATGAACAATTTTTAATCTTTGACAAAACCTCCCTCGGCTATTCGAAGTTAAAATTGCCAACAATGACGTTTAACCCTTTTATTTTTGTACCGCAACATTCGCTACATATGTCCCGCACATGCATTTTTTATCAACTGCAAATCATTTTTCTATTGAAGCAGACTTGCGCTTGTGGTCGCAGACAGTGGATTGATGGTGAGGCTAATGACCAAATCATTGAGAATCAAGCTAATCCATTGTTAGCTGTTGAGGGGCTTGAGGCATGTCTGCTAAAGGAATTGTAAATTTGGCGATTTGTTAATGACTCAGTGTGATGCAGTGCAAAATCGACTTCAGATGTAAAGTTGGAACTTTTACACTGTGAGAAAAATACTACAGTTTTTACTTGTATACTTCTTTTAAATCGATTTTCGGAACATGAAAGTTGTATGGAGAGCATTACGAAGAAGTGTGCCAACATAATTCAAAAACAATAATTTTATTTGGACCAAGTAAGGCTTGGAAAAATTATCTCAACACAAGATTTTATAGAATATAACATTTGTTTGTGGGCAGACAATTCCAATAATTTCGTTTAAAAAGACTATATTTCGATACTCATTCATGCTTGAATAAAAAAATCTGTACAGGAGTAGATTAAGTCACGTCTTAACATCTTACATAAAGTGAACATAAACAGAAGAAACCAAAAGTAACTAGAAATTAATCTTGAAAACTTTTATTTTTTATCTATAATTTCTACAATGAAAGGATCAAACAAAAAAGTAAAGTCACACCCTGACTCAAGCAAAAGTAGACGCAAGATATTAAAAAAAAAAAAGCTAATTGGTCTTTTCAGCTCTCGAGAGGACTTTGACAGAGCTTTTTATGATCATTTGTGTTGAGCGTGCTATTAAATATTCATTCACAAATGGTCGAGAACTGGACCTACAAGTTTAATGCCGATGTTCTCAAGAAATTTAACACGCCATTTTTCACTCTCTGAGGTTTGGCATTGTCTGCAAAGATGTGATGAAAGATCAAAAATATAAACTTGAATTGAAAAAGCATTATGTGTTAGATGGGCTTTGAACCCGGCATACGTTCTTAACCGTTTGCCCACGTTCGACACGCTTAATATACAGACTCGGTAATTGCAACTAATAAAAATCGAGGTTCCACCCATCGAGGAAACAATGTAGAGCAAGAATAGAGGCATTTTTATGGGCTTTGAAGCAAAAAATCAATACTTTATTATAAAATGCACAGTATTAAATTTTTTTTTAATTTATTTATATCTATGCTATTATATAAAATTGAAGTGCAAATTTTTGTTTCCAGGTAAACCAATCGGTTATGAAATGAGTTTTAAAAAGTCATATTGGTGCTACAGCACAGTATAGGAGTATTTTCATTTAGAAATTTTTATAATAAGTATGTTTAACCCTCCGCAGCGGACATCGTAGTCTTCCAGACACCGAAAATCAAAACTTCGTGCGTACAAACGTAAAATTCGAAGCTAAATTCGAACCAAATCTATTTAAAAAAACGTATTTTATTTCAAATTTTGTTCTTATGTTAGCTTAAAATGAATTTGCTGTTATATGAAATAAGGTCAAGAAAGTTACAGTCAGCAATGTATCATACGAAATCAGTTTAAAAGTGAGGTCTGCTATACCCCTCGTCAGTTATATTATTAAATTTGGAGCACGTCAGCTGCAGGGGATTAATTAAAATGTTTTGTTTTTTTAAGAAATCACCCCTGATGCTACGCATTGCTTGATCGTTTTCTTTTCAAACATTTGTGTTCCGAGAGTTTCAGCAAACTCCATGTTACTCTCTATGCTTCCCTTTTTCTGTTCATCTATCACAGCACAACATACAAAATAGATGAGCCTCGCACAAGGCGAAAAGAGAGCTGCAAAACAAAACAAAACAAAAGAAATGTTTTTATTTCGTTTGACATCCATTGTCTTAAGGGCTGAGGCCACACGGTAATCATTTGATCGGCATTCAAAAGTTTTTGTTGTTGCTTTCAATGCAAACTATCAAAAAGCAGTGCAAGTGTGAGCGGATGAACATTGTAGAGCTGTCAAAATTTGGTAATTTTTGAACGTGTGTTAAGGATTACTTTCAAAGAGTAACACAAAAGTGTTACGCTCTTTATTGAAAACAAAACGATCATGGCGAAGCCGTGGACCACTGTGGCCTGCTAGTTATTATATTAAATGGAAAAACTTTCACTCATTTTTAATAAATTATATGAAAAAAGCCTCAAATTTGTATGAAGATATCTGTTATTTTTGCCTCTTCTCTTCACTCAACATCAGGTTTTAATAACACTTTTCAGAACTTGCGTATGGAGATCGATGATATTTTTTGCCATGCACTAACTGGAGTACAGTAGCAGTCATAGATTGAATCCCTTGATAATTTTCCCTCTTTATTCATGTTCTTTTCCCCTTTCTAATTAGTAGACAGCGGAATTATATACCAAATTCATTTGAAGTCTGATTGAATTAAAATTTTGGAATTGTATTAATTTTGATTTCATTAATGCATTTATTGCTCCATATCTATAATATGCAATTTTTATGCAAAAGCATATGCAAGAAATATGATGCATATTTTCTGCTTATGCACGAAATATGCTGCATATTTTTTGCTTATGCAGCAATAAAACTTTTCTAAAACCATAAAATTTCCAAATTAATTGAAATACCATATTTATACAATAGTTTTTTGAAAAAAAAAACAATGCTAAGAATGTAAAAATGATATAATTATCGTTAACAGGTACATAAATATGTTCTGTAATTCATATAACAATAAATTTTTAAAGCATTTCTTGATTCAAGGGTGCATAGTCAGGGTTGCATACTTAAATTAATGAACGTGTTCATTTGCTATTTTCCACATGAATCCCCTGCCGTTTTATTTAAAATTTCGTTTGCTTTATAAAAGATGTAACATTGCTGACGTTAACATTACCACCTTTAACAATGACGTTAAGTTTTCACTTAAAGAACCAAAATATTATTTGCATTACGTACTCAAATATTTTGAAGATCACGGATGCACTTATCCAAAGTCAACAACACTAAACTAAGAACTAAGCCAAAAGTTAAGCCTGACACATGTTGTATACACTAATTCAATAAATAAGGTAACAACAATGGTAGCATTAAAAATCAATGGTTGCATTCTATCCGAAAGAGCGCTCAGGTAGCAAAGTAGCATAAAGTAATACTTTCTGATGAATGGACTTTTTTGCAAAAGGCAAACAGATGTTCATCAATCGACAAATTTTGTTTTAAATTTATTTTTATTATGTTCTGTGTGCTTTCGTTTCAAACGAATATTAAAAGCAATATTAAACAATTTTTTAGCACAGAAATCCTGGATAAGGTATTTTATAATTTAATAATAAATAAATTTAATGTTTGGTAATGTTATCTGCCAAAATAAAGTGAGTGTAAACCACTCAACTGAAGAAGCATAAATATTTTTGCTCCCTAAGATGGCGACCGCTCAGCGAACCTGTTGTGTGAGCGCTTTATGCTACATACCATTCAGCCCGAATGTTAGGCAAAAGCTACGTAGCTAATTTTCCGCTGAATGATAGCATTAAATGGACAAAAACGAGTTCAACTCATCGTGCATGCAACAACAATACCACCAAAACGCACCTACTCTTCGTCATCGCTTTGCTTGCATTATTTTAACAACAACAAACATCTTTGGCCGCTAATTAAGACACTATATGAAAGTAAAAACGAAAAAACCAACGAAATGGCCATTTCAGTCCTTGAACCCTTGAGCCCTTGACCGAGCTTCTTATGATCAATTGTGTTGTGCGTGTTGTGAAAAGTTTGAACACAAAAAGATCGAGAACTGGACCTACAAATTATATGCCGACTCCGAACTGCTTATGTTCTCAAGAAGCTTCTCATGGCAGTTTTTGCTCTCTGAGGTTTGCCTTTGTCACCATTGCAGAGAGGTGACGGCCGAACAGAAAAATTAATTCAATTGAAAAAACTTTCTGTGTCAGGTGGAATTCGAACTAGGGTTCTATGGCGTATGGGCCATACACCAGCTCTACACCATATAGTATAATAATATTCTATATTATTATATTGTATTGAATTATAATATACTATAATGCAATTATTATATTTATAGCCTTATTCTGTTGATTGACAACTGTAAATTCATTGACAAGCTTGTCTTTTATGTGCTATTTTTTGGTCCAAGGGGTTGAAAACATTCAAAATGTTTCGCTTATTTATTTGTTCTGAATATTTTTTTTTGTTGCTAACAGTTCTGTAATGTTATGAGCTTTTGTTTATATTTAAGAATAAGACATTTTTACAGTTGTCAATAAATTTACAATTGTCAATCAACAGAATAGGGCTATAGGTATATATTCATACTACTGGTATCATATTTGCATAAAAAAATTAACAATAAAAATTTTTTAACTTTCAACACTTTTGTGTGAATGTTTTTAATATGACTTTAATTGAAAAAGATTGCTAAGCCGAAAAAAATATTTTTTATAACTGTTCGTTGAACCACTAACGTTTTTCTGCAAACATATTTTTAAGTCATTGTTGATTTTTGATGCCGATATTCGAAGGTTTCATTAAGTTTCCGTATTATTCACCTTTCGTCGCCGGCAGTTAGCTTCTTGTTGGGCCAAGTTATGGCTTTATTTGAAATGCGATTAATTGTTTCATGACTTTTTATAATATACTGAATAGTGCTGCGACTCATGTTAAGTATTTCTGAAATTTCTGCGAAACATTTTCCTATTTTATGATGACAAATCGCCAATTAACGTTCTTCAATTGGTGTTTGCTTAATGTTTTAAGTTGTCTCAAGAAAATTTCGAAAATTTATACATAACGGTATCTATCCCACGTTATGACGAAAATCAAATTTTTCGCCGAAATTGAAACAAATTTATCAGCTGTACCATTTTAAGTGACACCACTCTTTTGCGGGAGTCAAGTTGGTGCTATTCTTTAAAAAAAAACCGAAAAAGCTTTTTGTAATATATTTAACATATTAATAAACATATTTTTCCATAAAATTTTGCATAAAAACAACTTTTTGTTTAGGAATACTTAAATAAACCGTGCAAATAACCGCGCATCTGAAGCGCTCCAAAAAAACAGTAGAGCGTTACATTCTCCTTGTGTATAACGCATTTTTTAACATAGTGATATCATGCGCTCCGCTCCCACTTTAGAAAATATGGAATTGTAGCGAGAGCCGAGCGCTTTGTTCTCCTTGTATTTAATATAAAAACGTAGCAAGAACCGAGCGCTTTGTTCTTATTGTAGTTGGTATAAAATATTAACGAGAATCGAGAGCTTTGCTCCCTTTAAAGTTCATATAGTAACTTAAAATATAACTAACAACTAACACTAACACTTAAAATATAACTTACTTACTAAGGTGGTCGTAACAACCCGTGTCCGGGTTTCAGCCGACCTCATCAGCTCTCGCCAGGCGCCTCTGCTTTGCGCGCGCCTTCTGCAATCGGATACATCAAGTGCGGTTAGGGCTTCCTCAGCCTGGTGCATCCATCGGAGGCATGGTTTCCCTTGTCGTCGTTGATCAGCGACCCTCGCCTCGAGCACCTTTTTCGCTGGAGCTTCGTCGTCAATACGATGGACATGACCCAGCCAGCGTAGTCGCTGCACAGTTATACGCCGAACTACGTCAATGCCATCGTAGAGCTCATACAGCTCGTGGTTCATTCGGATGCCATAGTCATCGCCGACTCGAACAGGACCGAAGATTTTGCGAAGAACTTTTCTCTCGAACACCCCCAGAGCGGCTGCGTCAGTTTGCGAAACTACCCATGCCTCAGCGCCATAAAGCAGCACAGGTAGAACGAGCGTCTTGTAGAGTGTTAGTTTTGTCGATCGAGAGAGGGCTCTGGAACTTAGTTGCTTACTGAGCCCGTAGTATTATTATTAGCCCGTACACCTATTAGCAATTATTGTTCTTCGCTTTATCTTCAGGCTGATTTCGTTTTTGGTATGAATTGCGGTGCCAAGGTATCCGAACTCCTTGACTACATCAAAGTTATAGCTGCCGGATGAAACGTGGGAGTCTAAACGCCGAGCTCCCTTGTTTGTAGACAGCATATACTTTGTTTTGCCCTCATTTATCGTCAAACCCACTTTGGCTGATTCCTCTTCGATAGCGGAGAAAGCAGCGGTAACATCTCTCTTGGTTCTGCCGACAATATCAATGTCATCAGCGTACGCAAGGAGCTGGACGCCTTTGTAGAAAATGGTGCCATTACGATGCACACCGGCCTTTCGTACGATCCCCTCCATGATGATGTTAAAGAGATCGCAAGACAGTGGATCGCCTTGCCTGAAACCTCTTTCGGTATTGAAGTTTTCGGAGAGGTCATTTCCTACCTTGACGGAGCTGCGTGTGTTGCTCAACGTCATTCTGCAAAGTCTAATCAACTTTGCAGGTATACCAAATTCAGACATTGTTGCGTATAGGCAATCCCTTCTCGGGCTATCGAACGCAGCTTTAAAATCGACAAAGAGATTTTTCTCCAGGATTTGTCGTAGCGTGAAAATCTGGTCTATGGTGGACTTACCAGGTCGAAAGCCACACTGATAAGGTCCAATCAGTGTTTTTGTAATCGGCTTTACTCTTTCACATAGTACGCTTGAGAGAACCTTATATGCGATGGAAATAAGACTGATACCTCTATAACTAGCGCAGATTGTAGGGTCTCCTTTCTTAAGTATAGGGCACAGTACACTGAGGTTCCAATCGTCGGGCATACTTTCTGCTAGCCATATTTTGCTGATGAGCTGATGCATGCGCCTTATCAATTCATCGCCGCCGGTTTTAAACAATTCAGCTGACAGGCCGTCAGCACCCGCTGCTTTATTGTTTTTGAGTCGTTGGATAGCAACTCGAACCTCTTCTTGGCTAGGTGGTGGTACTTCCACTCCGTCATTGTTGATTGGTAGCTCTGAACTGCGCTCTCCATGGGCGGCATTGGTGGAATCGTAGCCAGTAAGTAAATTGGAGAAGTGCCGTCTCCACAATCTCGACACACACTGTGTATCCGTATTCAGATCTCCATTTTCGTCTCTACAAGTGGATGCTCCGGGCTTGAAACCTTGGGTTAGACGCTTAACCTGTTGATAGAATTTTCGTGCATCCTTCTTGCCTTGGTATACCTCTAGTTCCTCACGCTCACGCTTTTCCTGCTCTCTTTTCTTGCGTCTGAAATGGCGCCACTCTTCCTTCCTCTTTTCGCGGTAGTTTTCTCGCACGGCTCGCGTTGCAGCTGACTGCAGCGTTTTTCTATATGCGGCGTTTTTTACTGCAGTCGCAATGCGACACTCCTGATCATACCATTGGTTCCGAGGTTGCGGGCTCCGGAAACCAATGACTTCTTCAGCGGCAGCACGCATGGAGTGGGATATATGCGCCCAAAGTCCGCCGGCGTCGTCGGGTCCAGAGGTTGGTTGGTTGAGCTTAACCGAGAGTTGAGCGGAGTAGGCTTCGGCAGTCCGTTGTAATTGCAGCTTAGCGACATCTAGCTTTCGTTGCATTCCTGTACGTATGTTCTTCGCATTGCATAATCGCATGCGGATCTTGGCTGCAACGAGATAATGGTCGGATTCAATGTTGACCCCCAGAAATGTTCGCACATCTAGAACACTAGAGGCATGCCTTCCGTCGATTACAACATGATCAATTTGGTTTCGCGTTTTTTGATCCGGGGACAACCAGGTGGCCTTGTGGATGTCGAGGTGCTTAAATCTGGTGCTACTAACTACCATGTTTCGTGCTGCGGCGAAGTCGATCAGTCTTAGACCGTTGTTCGTGGAGGTCTCGTGAAGACTAAACTGACCGACAGTGGGACCAAAGATGCCTTCCCTTCCGAGTTTCGCATTAAAATCGCCGAGGACTATTTTCACGTCATGGACCGGAAGGTGGTCGTATACGTCCTCAAGACTAGCGTAGAAAGCGTCCTTGACGGCTTCGTCCTTTTCCTCCGTCGGGGCGTGTGCGCAAATAATGCTGATGGAGAAAAATTTTGCCTTGATGTGGATCGTGGCCAATCTTTCGTTCACAGGTGTGAACCGGGAAACAAGATGGCGTAGTTTCCGGCTAACAACGAATCCACATCCAAATTCGCGCCTCTCCGCATGGCAGCTGTAGTAGATATCACAGTGTGCTTGTTTAGAGCAGCCTTGCCCTTTCCATCGTATTTCCTGGATGGCGGTGATGTCAGCCATTTTTGTTTTCAGGGCTTCCGCCAGATGGATAATGGCACCTTCCCTATAAAGGGTTCGGACATTCCAGGTGCATATCCGTAAATCATTGTCCGTTTTTCGTTTGCGATGGTCGTCAACGTAATTGGGGTTCTTATCCGAGGCTCGTTTAGTTTTCATTGGGCAGTAGTAATGTGGCGGGACCCAAACCCTGCGCACATTCAATGTTTAAGGTCTATGGAGTGACCCACCGCTCAAATTAGCCGTCAAACTGACGGATGCCAGTTTGCCGTTGCCCAGGGAACACCACGAGAAGGTTTGAGTCGACTTGAGACGATTTCGACATGTATAATGCTGGCCTCGCCAGGTTGAGGCGGTCAGACACGTTGCCATGTGAAGGTTCGTCCCCTGTTCCCCTTAAAATATAACACTGAGGAAAAAAATATTAAGTTTATCCAAAAACGTTTTTAATTCATCGAAAAACCAGGTCGTTTTTGAACCATTGACGCATTTGCATAAATCAAAACCGTAAATATTTAAAATTTTTAAATATTTAAAAATGGGGTTTGAACCCGGGCATCTCGCTTACAGAGCAAGCACCCCAACCAGTATCTCATGGCCGTCACAATTTAGGTATAAAATTTGGTTTATAATAACAGAATAACTTATAAGCAACTTTTTAAAACAAACAAAAACGCAAAATAATCGCCGCCAGCCAGGTTTGATCCGGGGCATTTCGATTACAAGGCAGACACTTCAATCAGTCTGCCACATCTCAAATAAAAAAATTGTTTCTTAATAACAAATAACCGCAAGTTTGATAAAATCAAATCAAATTTTGTTTGAATGAATGAATTTTTAAAATTTTTGAAATAAACTTTTTTTTTGACATAAAAACTTATAAGTTATAACTTTTTTTATGCATAACCACGGCATAATAGAGAGCATGGTGGAATTATGGTATAGGATATGGTATGGATAGAGAGCATGGTGGTGGCTGACTTGAAGGAAAATGGAGTAGACAGCAGAGAAAATGCCGGCTAGTTGTCAAAATCAGCTGTTCATCTCGAGTTTCTTTGTGTTAACGTTTCGCAGTTGATTTTATGTTAGAATTGCTACAAGATTTTTTGCAAATTTGAGACTTCTTCCACATTTTATAGTTTTTATTACATTGTTTTAATAATATATTCCCTCAAATTATCACAAATTTACACATGCTTGGAAACATTTATATTTCCTTCGTTTGCAATTTCTACGAAATTCGTCGTTTGACAACTAGACGGCATTCTCACTATTCACTATTCGTTGACGAGTGAGGCACTCGTTTTCGTTCGTAGAAAAAAATAAAAATATTTTGTTCGTTCGTTCGTAGAGAAATAAAATAAATATTTTGTTCGTTCGTAGAAAATAGATGTTCGTTCGTTCGTTCGTAGAAAATAGATGTTTTTTGTATGGGGACCCAAAAAATGGTGGCAGCTAGGGGGTAGGTGTGTTCGTGAGAAAAGTTTAGGGGCAAAAAATAATAGGACCAGCTAATAATATCTAAATAATAGGAGGGATATATGTTATCCATCTAGGAGTCCAGCTACGGCCGATATAAGCTATTTTCGACAGTTTTAAAGCTCCGTTCGTTCTTTCGTTCATGGAAAATAGATGTTCGTTCCTTCGTAGAAAATTGATGTTCGTTCGTTCGTAGAAAATAGTTGTTGGTTCGTTCATTCGTAGAAAATAGTTGTTCGTTCGTAGAAAATCGAAATTAAAATTTTGTTCGTTCGCAGAATTTTTTCTACGAACAAACGAACGAACAAATGAAAATATTATGTTCGTGCAATGCTCTGGTTGTTATATATAAACAAATTATAAACAAAAAAATAATTGAAAATAAATACAACAAATACAACAAATTGGGTCAAAGAAAACGTCAAAACGAAGATAGAAGTTGAAAATTTGGACTGTGTGGAAAATTGATTTTAACTTAATATTATCAGCTATAAATTGTTGAAACTATCAAAAGTACCTAATTACAACACGGGGTACTTTATGAGATTGAAGATTTGGGCGTTTCTGTGGAATTGCTGTCGTTTGCTGCACTACCTGTTGCACTGCCCTGTTTTTGCGAGTGCTGCTTGCTGGCGACCGCTGCTGCCTGTTGTTGTGGAGCTGCTGTCTATTGTTTTGAAGCTGCTGTCTGGCTTGGTTCCGTGCTTTTGTTGTCTTCTGGTTTGCTGGCTGTGGAATTGTTTAATCACTGGACTCACTGTGAGTTGAAATTAAATAATATATTTATTTACAATTAGCGATCATTCCGCACTTGCTGTAATATTGCGCCAAAACTGATAAAAACTGAACTTAAGAAATCAGCTGCGAACTGTCAAACAAGTTTTGATACAGTGTTGCCACATTGACCAAAGTAATATTCAACCGCTGTAACAAGTGGTATCGTCTAAACGTGCTGAATTATAATCGTTGAGCTTAAAACTAGAAAAATGCCGTGTGTTTGTTCAGCAAGGGTTGAGCGTAATTTACAAGATGACAAAAAAGTCAAATGCGCCACTTGTAATGAGTTTTTTCACTGCCACTGTGTGAACATAAAGAAATCTGATCTAGAGTTCATGCTAAAAAACAAGCAACCATACAAATGCGCGAAGTGTCTCTCAGCTCGTCGGGAATCGATCGTCCGCTCACCGCCTATTAAGTCCAATGCGAATTCGGCAGATACCAGCTCTAGTGTGACTGGCTCTTCAGTGACTGGAAATGCTTCGACCCCTCCGGTCAGTGTCAATACTAAAAATATTTCTGAAAAATTCTCGACATCGACTTTGCTTGCTCTTATCGATCAAAAGTTTGAGAAGCAGAATCAAAGGTTGGAACTGCGCCTTTCAAAGCACAGTGAGCAGATAACCTCCCAAATTAAGGATGGGCTCACATCTGCAATACATGAGAGTGAGCTTAGAGTTCTAGCTGAGCTGCGTCAAAATGTTGCTGAAATACGTAGCGGCTTGCAAGCGGTCACTAGTAGAGTCACACAATTAGAGAAGATTGCTCTTGAGGTTGACACGTTGAAGGACGGTATCAGCAATTTTAAAACTGATCTTGATAAATTGAATGTGCAGCTTCTTGAACAACAGGGTGCTGTTGCTGCGAGAGAGGTTCTGCCATTCCAGATGGGTGAGGTTGATTGTCTCAAAAAAGAGGTTGCTGAGTTAAAGTCACAACTGGATAAGCAAGACAATGCTGCGGTTGCCTGTGACCTTCGACTAAATGGTATTCCATTCTCTGAAGGCGAAAACCTGGGAGGAATATTGAGTCAAATCTGCTCTGTTGTAAACATTCAGCTTCCCAGTGTTAAAAACATGTTCCGGCTAAATCAAAAACCATACATTCAAAACAGTAACAGAGATTCAACAATAATCGTTAAATTTGAAACGCCTTCTGGCAGAAATTTCTTTCTGAGCTCTTGTGCAAAATATCGGCGAGAAAGCAAGGATGTACTACGTCTACAACATGTGGGTTTTCAGTCAAACAAACCAATATATATAAATGAAGGTCTGACGAGAACAAATTCTGCTATTCTACAGCACGCGCTCCGTTACAAAAAGCAAAATCTACTATCTGCAGCTTTTACTCGTCGTGGGATCGTGCACATTAAGCCTCGCGTTAACGATAATGCTTCATCGGTTGAATCCTTGGCAAAGTTGGAAGATGTTATTGAAACTATCAAAAGCGGCAGTGATCCGGGTGATTCTGGTGCAGCTCATAACTTGCATTGTTTTCGTGACATCACAAATTAGTATCTCGACTTTTAGTTTCACTAATTTTTATTATAATTTTACATTTTTATATGCCACAGCAGCGAAGAAAATCTGTTTTATCATAAAGCACGCGTTAGTTATAGTCCCTTGTTTGCTACACTTTAAACATGTTGAGTTCTGATAATTTTTGTTCCATAGACAGCAGCTACAGTATGATTCGAGTACTCTCTAAACAAAGGCCTGGGTTAAAAATTTGCCACATAAATGCTCAGAGCATGGTTAACAAGGTAGATGAATTGCGGTATGTGTTTGAAGGTTCTGGTATGGATGCTGTTTGTGTAAGTGAGACATGGCTTAATAAAGATATGTCCGACGCTTTGTTCAGTTTGAATGGGTTCAAAATATTTCGTGTGGACCGAGTTGGTCATGCAGGCGGAGTAGCAATATATGTAAGAGAAAATGTTATGTGTAAAATGCTCTGCAAGTCGTCACCTGATAGTGTCATTGAATATGTCTTTGTAGTTGTTTCCAATGGGGATCAAAATTTGCTTCTTGGGTCAGTTTACCGGCCAAACCGAACTGTTGATTTCTCAATTCTTTTTGACACACTGGAAAACATTACACTTTCCTTCAGTGAAATAATTATAGCTGGTGATTTTAATTGTAACCTCCTGGAAGACAATAATCTGGTGCAAGATATGAACAGCTTAGGTTTGTTTCCTGTAAATACTACAACGCCTACTCACTATACAAAAACAACCAATACTCTCTTGGATTTATTCTTTGTAAGTGTTAAAACTAGAATTCTTCTTTACGATCAACTATCCGTATCTAATTTTTCAAAGCATGACCTAATTTTTCTTGCTTATGACTTCCGACTCAATGACACTGTGAACTGTTACAGCTACCGCGACTTCAAAAGCATTGACTATGCTAGAATTGCAACTGCAACATTGAATGTACACTGGGAACTAATATTTCATATGTATTCAGTTTCTGATCAAGTTGAATTTCTTCAAGACAATATCAATAAACTCTTCAATGAGTTTGTCCCTCTAAGGCATAAAAAATCTGTTCATAAGCAACGGTCTTGGTTCAGTAGAGTCATTGAAAACTTAATATTACTGCGCAATAAAGCATATAATCGTTGGAAACGTTTCAAAACTCCAAGCTTATATGATGAGTTCAAGATCCTACGTTCGAGAGTTGTGAAAGAGGTTAAAGCAGCAAAAAGCAATTACTATGGTGGTAAGTTTGACTCAGTGGTCAACAGTAAACAGAAGTGGCAAGTGATTCGCAATATTGGTCTTTGTCAAAAAACTTTCAACTCCACTGACAATGTGGACGTAGGGGATCTGAACAAAAAGTTTGCCGACATTCCCATGCCTTCGGTTAATCATAATGCTTACAGAAATATTAACATCTCTTTTAATGTGAATTCCAGCTTCAGTTTCTCTTGCGTCTCCCAGGTTGATGTTCTAAAAAGTATCTTAGGAATTAAGTCGAATGCTATTGGGCATGATGAAGTCAGCCCCATTTTTCTAAAAATTTTGCTTCCGAGGATACTTCCATATCTTACTTACATTTTTAATTCTGTGCTCACGAAGTCAATTTACCCAAAAGGATGGAAGAAAGCTAAAGTTATCCCAGTACCGAAATCTCATAACGAGTACCGCCCTATAGCAATCCTGCCATTCATATCCAAAGCGTTAGAATTCTTAATAAGTCAGCAAATCAACTCTTACCTGCATAGAAATGGTTTTATAACTGACAGACAATCGGGCTTTAGAGCCAAACATAGTTCGATCACTGCCCTGATTGATGTATCGGAAGACCTGCGTGCTGGTTTAGATTACAATGGAGTTGGGTTTTTAGTCCTTTTGGACCACTCTAAGGCTTTCGACACAGTCGATCATGACATATTGGTGACCAAGCTTCTTAAACTGTTTAATTTCACAACGTCAGCTGCGAATCTTATTGCCTCTTATCTTTCTGAAAGGTCGCAAGCCGTTGTTGCTAATAATATCTCATCGGTATTTCTTCCCATTAATAGAGGTGTACCTCAAGGGTCTATTTTAGGTCCTCTTCTTTTTTCTTTATATATAAATGACCTACCTAGTGTATTAGAAAATTGTAAGGTTCATATGTATGCTGATGATGTTCAGTTATATGTTAACTGTAAACGTGATCATCTTCACAACTGTGTATCCCATCTGAATAGTGTTCTTGAAAACATTGGTAATTGGGCACTCAAAAATGGTTTAAGCCTTAATCCTAAAAAGTCTAAATGTCTAGTGATTACGAGGAAAGTTATTGATATTTCCACTGTAACTCCTCTTGTATTAAATGGTAGTAATATCGAATTCGTAGACTCTGCAAAAAATCTGGGGGTAACCTTCAACAGAACGCTTACTTGGAATAACCACATAAGTAATGTAATCGGTAAGGTCTACGGCATGCTTCGTGTTTTATGGACGACGCAGTATTTTACACCTCTTCACATACGAATGTTACTTGCAAAAACATATCTCATACCAACAATGCTGTACGGATGTGAAATTTTTGCTAACTGTGATAGCTTAAGTAAAAACAAATTAAACGTTCTTTTTAACAATATTGCTCGCTACGTTTTTGGACTAAAAAGAAGAGACCATGTTTCCCAATATGCTAAACGAATCCATGGCTTAACCTTTGAAAATTTGTTGAACTATCGTACGCTTTTATTATTGCATAAGATTATTTGTAATGCAGAACCCAGTTACTTGTTTTTGAGATTGAATTTTTCTCGATCCAGCCGAACAAATAAAATTAATTGCTTACGTTTCTCTTGTTTAACGTCCGAAAGGCAGTTCTTCATACATTCTGTACGTCTTTGGAACGAGCTTCCTAATAGTTTAAGATCGTGCAATAACGCTGTGCAATTCAAAAACAAATTAGCTTTACATTTTTCTTCGCTGTAGGTATTATATAATAGTTAAAAATGTAGGTATTATATAATAGTTGAAAATGCTAGATAATTAAATACTTTAAAGTTTGCTTACATATTTAATGCTTACTTAATGTTTACTATTAATACTTAATACTCAATACTTAATGTAATACTTGTTTTATGTAGATGTTCCTTTCATTATTACTTATTCTAAGCTCAATTATAAATGTAAGTATATTTAAGCTCCATACATAAGATAATCGATGTTTATACTTACACATTACCGGTACTGTTATTAAGGTTTTAAACTTTGTTGTGCCGGTTTTCGAAATAATTAAATAAATAAATAAATAAAAAAAAAAAAAAAAAAAAAAAAAAAAAAAAAATTTTTCAGATGAGCTGCAAGCGTCTGGTAGCAGTATATTCAAAAGATCAACACTTCTATATCCGTTCATTTTAAAAATTTAACGTTATCTATATATCAATTCGCAATCAAAAAGTTTGTGATCCCTTTTTACCTATATTAACTTCAACGTATTCACATAAAACTTATATCGATGGAAAGTTATTTTGGAGTAGAGGTGCACAATATAATTTTTATTCGAATATATTGTCATTAAGAGAGGTAAAACTAAGCAAATGTAAAAACGCTTTTTCCCAATAGGACAATGAGAAAGCAACAAGAAAATACATAGCGCACTGCTCTATTAAACATCGTAGCTGTAACATACACGAGCAATAGTAGAATGTGAGAGAGTCGCAGACACTTCAAAAGAGCTGTGCATAATTAGTGTTGTTGGTGCTTT
This sequence comes from Coremacera marginata, assembly GCA_914767935.1. Taxonomy (NCBI): domain Eukaryota; kingdom Metazoa; phylum Arthropoda; class Insecta; order Diptera; family Sciomyzidae; genus Coremacera; species Coremacera marginata. The sequence goes on along the minus strand of OU612043.1, from coordinate 142,422,952 downwards.
CTTTTAATTTCTCTCTCAATAAAATAAATTTGCCACCGCGTTAGCGTCAAAAACTGTTAAACAGCTGCTTGCTTCAAATAACACATGCAAAAACATTTATAATTGTTTATTTTGTTCAATACTTCTGTTTAGGCAAGGGGTTGGTGCGTACAGCAAAAAACCAAAAGAAAACTCGATTTTGATGTGGCCGAATTTTGGCCACAGGCGATACTACTTTTTATTAATTTGCTTACTAATTACATACATTTGTTTTACAACACAGCACAACTATTAAATTTTTCACTTTAAAAATCAGCTGTTTGAAGCTCGAGATTCGTGCTCGAAGAAATTTTTCAAGTAAAGTTCGTGTAATTGAGAGTGACATTTTGCTTGTTCTTCTTCTCTCTCGTGCTGGAAAAATGTGCAAAGAAACGCCTTCGAGTAACTTCAAATTATTTGAAGTGAGTACGGAATAGAAATATTATCTGTGCTTTTGTCAATGATTTGTGAATAATTGCAGTGATTTTTGTGTTGGATAAAAAAGTTACAAATGAATGTATGAATGAATGAATCACTGAACAGGAAGAAAGCCGATAACGAGCCGAATCGACTATAGAGTTGATAGTGCCATCGACAGTTTGCGAACTTTAATTTGCATATCATTATAGTTGTAAAAAAATTTAAAGAAGTTATAATTATTCTTTGTTTTTAAGCTTGATTTTAACTGGATTGAAAAAATAATAAAATTGGCAAGAATGTGCGTTGTACTATAATTTAGAATGCTTAAAAAGTTTATAATGCTTATGTTAAAATCTCATAAATTTTGTTTTTGCGTAACAGGGCGAATACAATTTTGGCAACAGAGAATATGCTCGAAAGAGTTGTCGAAAATTGGACCTACAGAATTGACCATTTAAAAGTTAGTCGTGGGCAACATTTGAAGAGTTGTAGGAACCGAATAATCATTCCAAATAAAGATTTGAATCAATACATTGATTTTTATGTATTTTATTTAGAAAACAAAGTAGGAAGCTCTTATTGGATCACCCTTTATTTCGCGTCATTTTAGCTGCTATGGTAGCTAGACAGTATTGCTTTGAAAATGAAATCTAGAATGAAATAAAATGTGCAGATAGACTCTTTTGCACTTTTTTAAAGTTAAGCTTTTTTAAGAACAAATTTATGCTTTAAATCATTTTTATCATTTTTAAGTCAAGGCCGTTGTTTTTTTTTAATGTTTCTGAATTTCATATGAAAATTTAGTACACATATTAGAAGCAAGAGATGAAAAATTAATTAATTAAAGCATTACAGTACATTTGCAAAACTTCAACTTCACCTGACTAAGATTATCGTAAAAGTAATGATACTTTGCTGAAATTACCGCCTTTTAATGTTTCCATTTGTTTTGCTGGATTGGAAGTCGACCGGCTCGCAAGAGCTTTGGTTCTATGTGACCTGAATATTGCTTAATTCTAGTAGGTAGTTCAGTGTAATCATGATCAAAATCCGCTTTAACTTAATAACCACTTGCTCAATATTAGTGCAAGGGCAAATATGTGACAGATGTCATTTAGCGGATGCGGATACCAAAAAATTAAAAATGCGGATGCAGATGCAGATGAAAATAAGAGATAGTTTTTTAAACTAAATAACATTTGTTTTTATATAAAAGTCCAAAAAAAACCTTAAAAATTTGTCTGGTATCTAAACGAAGAAAACAAAGTACTTGGTAAAAATAAAAATAAAGCAAATAGTATTTCAATGATAAGAATTACATAAATAAAATAGTTAATTTGCGTTATTTGGCAAATAGTTAAAGAATTTCCATATTTCACTATATGTGCCATTACGAACTTCAAACAAAATCAACTAATTGTAAGCAAATTCATGCAACAGGCTTGTTTGAATTATAAAAAAGGGCTGCAATAAAAGCGTACCCAGGCAAACAAAATTAAGCATAATGAAAATGCCTTTTTTTAATGACGTTTTTGTGTCGATAATCAAAATTTTTATGAATGCGAATTTTTGTTTGAGTGCGGAAGTCGATTTTTTGCGGATGCTTCTCGGATACGGATGCGTAGCTCCGTCACATTCCTAGTAAATATAAAAGAGATATATGTTGGGATATTGTCGAATAAGTTTTTGCTCGACCAGGTCCAATATTCAAAAATTGATTAAGAATGGTTTCTTTATAGTATTTTAAAGAAATCATAACTCAAATAAATCAATTTTGTTGCTTTTAATTTTAATTATATTTGAATAAATATATATAATTTTGACTGTTTTTTGGGTATCTTTGGTTACCCTGACATAGTCGTATGGCAAAAATAGTCTGGTTTTCCAACTTTGCCTCTATCTTTGCACTGAACCACTCCATTTGTGTGTGTCCTTTCTCCAAGTATTTTTGTTCTATAATTTTGTTGTTTTCAATTACTTTCTAGAAGCAGCCTAAAATTTTACTTTTATTTTTGTATTTATTAAGCAATTACACTGCGTTACACATATTCTGTCCTATATACCAAATATACCTTTTCGGAATGGGGGGAAACAAATAAATATATACGTGTTTAGTCGTTTTTCATATACATGTCAGAATTTTTGTTTTTTACATTTTAAATTCGGTGGTGCCCCACAATATATGTGTTGGAAAAATTGGAATAAGTTGCTGGAATTTGACGAAACTTCATTTCAAAAATTATAATGGTAAGCTGGTTCCAAAGTTGATCGATATTTTGGACCGGTTTCGGTTTGTAAAAAGATTTTTTTATTGATGTAATTTTAATTCTTTAGGCGGTGATTTCAGAAATTCATTTAATTTGTTTGTACCAGTTATGGTTTTTTTATTTATTGTTTTCATAAATTTTTTTTTTGGATATTCAAAATTCACAATAAGTACGAGTATTCTTTTTAAACAAAATTAAAGCAACGCAAAGCGATACCCTTTCTGTTTTCTATATTTTTCAGATTTTGCCGACGACGAAAAATTAGAAACAATACATCAAAGTAAATCCAAATAAATTTGTTTCATAACGAAATTCACACATCGTGAATTTTTAATATTGTTAAAAAAAAATTATGAAAAACTAGTAAGTCTTTAGCCACGACGTGCACAATGATTTTCAGTTTTATATATATTAAGGAGAGTTTCCTATTTTGATGACCTCACTTTGTATGGGAGGTAGGCGTGGTTTTGATCTGATTTTGCCATATATCATAGGGATGGTTCATATTATATATCAAAGCTAATGTGCAAAATTTCAAGACATTTCATTAATTTTTGTGGATTTTTAAGAGATTTTACGATTAAAATAAAGCCACTTTGTATGGAAGGTAGGCGTGGTTTCCATCCTATTTTTCCAAATTTCATAGCCAGGATTAAGACTGAAGAGCAAAGCTTACATGCCAAATTGCAAGGCATTTCTTTAATCTTTGTGGATTTTAAGGACATTTTACGGTTAACATAAAGTCACTTTGTATGGGAGGTACGCGTGGTTTTCATCCGATTTGGCGCATTCTTGAACTTGATCTTCCTTTTTTAAAAATAAACTTATATTTTGAATTTCATCGCAATAGCTTTAAAATTGCGGCTGTAATCGTGTCGACAGACGGACAGACAGACAGACACACGGAAATTGACTCAGGAGATGATGCTGATCAAAAATATATATATTTTTCTATACCTGCCATGCCTTCTCCTTAGCGTTACAAACGGAATGACAACGTTAATATACCCCTTACGCAGTACGCGTTGGGGTATAAATATATAAAAAAACGCAACAGATGCGTAGAACGAAATGCATTTCTGAAACCACAACATAAAGTATTCATGTATTAACAGAATTACTCAATACAAAAAAAAAATTGGGTTTTAAACTAACTGAAACCGGTACAAAAAACCGATTTTTGGAACCAGCTTGCCGTTATACTTTTAGAAATGAAGTAACATCAAATTCCAACAACTCCTTAAATTTTTTTCAACAAACTGTCTTACTGTAGAGCACCACAGAACATGAAAAACGATGATACACCTCTATTTTTATTTTTTTCTCCTTTTCCGAAAAAGCATATTTGATTAATAGGACAGAACAAAAGATAATTTTTGTATAGCAGTGTGCATGCCGCAGATTGAAATAAATAACAACTAATAAGCTTAAAACGTAAAATCAAAATGAAAAGTAATGATAAAATTAAATTTAAATAAGAAACAACAAGTTAATAAAACATCCAGAATTTAGAATTTAGAATGAATGCATACATTTTTCTAGGTAAGAATCAACAATCGGTAAGAAGCTCGGGATCAAGAAATTCATTTCACTGCTAGACCTACAGAACTTAAGTTTTTCCAAGAGGTAAAGTGGACAACCGAGTATATGATCTTATGCAGGAATATACAATTTCCAAGTAAGCGGAGGAATGATACATGATCAAACTTTTCTAGGCCATAGACATAACGGGCATCATTATTCAGAGCAACTAGCAACTTGTGAGATGACCGTGAATCCAGATTGCTATAGACGACTTCAGAGTACGTGATAATTGCCAATAGCAGTTGAACGACTAGTTTTCGTCTGGTTGCGACGGAAACAAATGCTGCAGTCATTCTCAGATTTCTCAATAAATAGTAGACTTTACTTACACAATAGTTTATATGGTCCTCACTGGACAGGGAAGTATTTATATGAAAATCAAGATTGGAAGCCTTGCTAACAGCTTTCAATTCGACATAGTTGAGGAAAATTGAGAGAAGATTGAGATTAGAGAGGGGAGTTTTATAAACCGGCAAGACGAAAGATTTTTGAGGGTTCAGCTCAAGCATGTTGTCTTTAGCCCATACTACTATAATATTCAAATCTTCATTTCTTCTTCCACATAAATCTTCGATTTATCTGTAAGATGTGTTTATCCACTCTTACGCGCTGTGTTCTACCACCTAAATATTTTTTTATGAAACGAACTGATGTGTCAGAAAATCCAAAGTTTACCTTAAGTTTCTTGCACAGTATATGATGGTTCACGGTGTCAAACGCTTTAGAAAAGTCTAGTAAGCATAGTTAGGTCACGTGTCCTTTATCGAAAGGTATTCTTATATCATCCAAGATTTTGACAATAGCAGTAGAACAGCTATGCCCCGGACAAAAACCACACCGAAGATTTTACATTAGGCTGAGTGTATTAATGTGATTGGAGATCTGCTGAGCCATTAAAGACTCACAATCTTTTGAGATTGAGGACAACAAACTTATAGGCCAAAAGTCAGCGGGTTCGATTGCATTCGATTTTTTGGCAATTGGTATAATAGTTGCTGCCTTCCATTTTACAGGGTAGCACGAGGTTGTGGAGCGATGATTAATTACGTGCACAATCGGACTGAAAACATAATCCAGTATGATTCTAATAAACTTAATGGATATTCCACCATCACCGGAAGCATTCGACTTAACTTTAGCCAAACAGCGCGCAACATCCACCTCACAAACAGCGTTAAAATTAAACTGAGTGGAAAAATTAGAGGCAGACATATTAATATTTATCGATTCTAAAGATTCCGCAGACCCCGAGCTCGAAACGAAGTAATCGTTGAGCACATTGGGATCAATTTGGAAAGAATCGTTCTTTTTATTAGAAATCCCAATGCCTTTTAAATTATTTCATAACTGTTTTGATGATAGAGAGGGACTTAACTTTGACAAATAGTACTTTTTTTTGACGATCTAACAGCTGAGGTAGCCTCATTCCTAGCAAGTTTGTGTGTCTCCCAGTTCAGTATAGTTGGATTGCGCTTACACCTGCTGTAGGTTTTGCTTCTTTTTTTTCAGAGCCATTTTCTCAGAGGACGTGAACCAGGGGCAAGATGCGTTGGTGACTTGGCGAGTACAAATGGGAACGTGATTATCGAAAAGTTCATATTTTTTGTTTATAAAGAAATTTAATTTTTCATCAACTGAGCTAAAAAAACAACAATCCGTCCAGTTTATTAGAGACAAGTCAACAAACAGTGATGCATAATCAAAAGATTTGAAGTTACAAAAGGAAAAGGTATCAGTAGCAGCAGAACAGAGATCTATGTGCAATGTACAAAAATTAGATCATGATCTGAAACAAACGATAACTGGGCAAACAGCAATACAGATGATAAATTGGAAATAATAAATAAATCTAGTAAACTTGCACCGGCATTGTTGGCAAACTGAGTTTGAGATAGTAGATTAACTATATTGAGACCCACATGCGCCAAATTGCTGATTAAGTCCATGCAAGAATTATCATTAGCAAGCATATTCAGGTTAAAGTCACCACACAAGACGTAATGCTGAAAATCTATAGCATAGTTTGAAATTTCTCTTATTAAAGGTTCTACACTGTAGTTACGATTAGGATTATACACGCATGAAAGAAAAACTTTAGTTCGGTTGTTAGAGATTTCTACATTTAAATATTCAATATCACAATCGCCTGAAGAACTGAGCACTTTTACGTTTAAGTATTTTTTGCATATATTGCAATACCTCCGCCCTTTTTACTAACTATGTCATGTCGATAAAGATTGTAATTATTAAAATTCGGAAAGGAATCGTTAACATCCTTGTGAAACCAGGTTTCTGACACGCAAATTATATCGACAGAAGAATTTTCAAAAACATTTTTAACACAGTCCATCTTAAAATCATTAAGATGCGTTTAAATGTACGATTTTTAGGCCAGAGCGTTATTTGCACAGAATTTTAACCATTGTTTTATAATTTTCGTCAGCGCTAAAGACTGCGTTATTCAATGCAGACATAGATATAGACAAAAAGAGCACTACAAACATTAAAATTAGAAAAAGGGAAACAAAAAATTAGGCAATGATAGACTGGAAAAATAAATAATAAGAAACAAAAGCAGAAATTATGTATAAAACAGGCGAGTTGCAAATAAATAACCTAGATATATTGTTATACAGAGCATTTCCATTAGACAGATGCTTCTCCAGCGACGTCATCATTCGCATAGCTGCGCAATTCATCAATGTTGTTCATTTTGATTTTTTTCGCCCGCTCTCTGCAATCTGATGTAAGTTGAGCCGTGTAAGGAAAAGCCGTTGAAAATTGTTTCGCTCCGCTTGCAGGCGATCGCAGCTTGAAGAATTTTTTGCGCCTAGACAGTAAGACTTTCATGTATAAATACATTATTGTCCGAGTCGAGTCCAGTATTTCGAAGATTTGCTGCTTGTTTCGTACGCCTGCGATATTCCCCAAAGACCTTCAGAGCACGATTTCGGTCGAAGGTGGTGTAGAACTTAACTATCACTAGGGGGTATTAGAACTTGGATATTAGAACTAGCTTTTACGCGAAAGATATCTTTTATCTGAGACGAATGAAAATTGATGGATTTGATATGAGGTTGTACGTACTCTTGAGATTTTCTCCGTGAGAAGACGGCAAACCAAGCAAAACAGCGTCTGAGCTGTGATCTACAAGAGTGCTGTTGTTGTTTATGTTGTTGTTGTTGTTATTGTTGTTGATACTGCTGCTGGTTTTGTTAAGAAGAACAGCTAGTTCGTCGCAGCGAGTGGTGAGAGCAGTCAATTTATGTTTAAGCGCAAGTATTTTATTCTCTTGCTCTGTATATTTGGTGTTGATGGCTACAACTTCTCTCTCTAACTTACCGAAATTGTCGGCAAAATTTTTTGAGAGGGAGTTAAAAAGTGCGTCTGTATCAGTGATGCCAACTACATGGATAGTGCGGATTTCTATGGATATTTAAGCCTTGCACAAAAAACGGATAAGAATGGCCAAATAAGGTAAGTCTACGGATTTTTACGAATTTTACACGGAAATTTCGTAGTTTTTGCTGTTTTTTCACCAAATTGTATGTCCAAATGAATCTTAAAAAAATGTACTAATCACTCAAAAATATGTTTACATAATTTGTTAAAACTTTGCGCTTATAAACACTTGGAATATTACACGCAAAAAAACTTTTCAAGAATTGTACTTGTTATGAAATGCAAATATGAAATGAATGATCATAAAACATTATTTTATACATATATCTAAAAAAAGGTATTAATTTTATAATGATTTTCAAAGAGAATAAATTCTGTAGAGTTTCCTTAAAAACTTGCGCTCCGAAAACTGGTTCCTCGAGATTGAGTTCTCCAATTTAAACATGCTATAATATAAAATAAAGTGGCTGCCGTGGTATACTGGGGAAGGTGCGTAGCTTGTATGCGTTAGAAACCAGCTTCAAATCGCATCTGACACAGAATGTTTTTTTCAATTGAATTCATTTTTTTGTTTGGCCGTCATCTCTCTGCAGACAATGGCAAATCTGAGAGTAAAAACTGTCATGAAAAGCTTCTTGAGAACATAAGCCGTTCGGAGTCGGCATAAAGCTTTGTAGGTTCAGTTCTCGATCATTTGTGTTCAAACATTTCACAGCACTCACAACGCAATTGATCATAAGAACTTCGGTCAAAGTCCATTCTAGGGCTCAAATGGCTATTTCGTTTTTTTTTTATAACATTAAAAAAAAGGAATTGAAACACATACATCATCATACATCATTTATATTAGGAGAATAGGTTTTATCATAATTTATGCCCTTAGCTTCTTAAAACTATATTCTAGTTGCTGAACTCATCCCGTGGAACCGTGTTTTTGCGTGGAAATTCTGATGAGAACTCTATTGAATTTATTCTATTTGTGTTTTCATAAAAATTTTATTTTTGATTTGATTTTTTACAATCATCTTTTATATTTTCTTTTTTTTTATACAAAAAACAAGAAGAAATACAAAAAACTTTATCAATAAATTGAGCGCTATTTTTGAATTTAAAAACCTAAAAACTTAAAGTGCATTTGAAATGTATTTTTATGTTATTGTTTTTTTAGCGATTTCAAAAATCTAATATTCTTTTAATGAATAAAAGTTATGTTTTATGTTGTTTTAAAATATTTTTATTTTTAGTTATTAATTTTATTTGTTTTTTACTTTTAGTTACGTTGTTTAACCCAAATATTGAAAAAAAAAAAACCAAAAATACAATTTTTACTCTCTCCTGGCTGGCATTACTGGTATGCATGCTGCAGCAGGGATGATATTGACTTAGTCGGAAAAGGGCCAGAATTCAAACAAAAATTGGGCCAATTTGACGTTAATAGGGCTTTTAGTTTTAAAAAGTGGCAATTCAATATTGAAGACTTTCTATTTGGTCACACGGCCATGCCATGGTCTCACAAATAGCACACTTTTTAATCTCAACAAGTCCAGTTTATTTTTGGTAAAAATAGTCGAAATTTCGAATTAACAGTCTTGGAAAATCAAAAAAACTTCAACTTTTTCGTGTTTTATTTTGCTTGTGCCGTTTAAGCCGAACATGGAAGAAAGTTCTTGGTTGATCACAAAAATAGCACACTCTTATTTAAATGATTATATTAAATCACTCTCCATCTTAAAAGTGTTTAAGGTGGTTATTTCAAATACATTTTATTTTACGCATTATTTTGTCAAAATTTTTATTAATTAAAAAAAAAAGGCAAAATTAAAATTTTGTTTGGCTATTTGCCATACAAAATCACCTAATTTTTTAGGACTAAATTTCACTTCTTGATTTCGAGTGATTGTTCCCATTGAGTACTAGTGAAATGGTTATCTATATTATTATTACGCAGCGCATTTTTTGTGTTGACTATCAAACCTATACTGTAGACGCGATTTTCATGAATTTTTGGCAATTTTTCCAAAATTTTGGGCATATTTTCGTTTTTATTAGGTGATTTTTTTACATATTTCTTTAATTGTTTTTTTTTGGTAATTTTTCGTTTTCGTGATTTTTCATTTTAGTTTTTATGCGATTTTTCTATGGACGATATTTCCTACCTCCATTTTCTACCTCCAAATTTAAAATTTTGTAGAACAATGGCATAGATGGAACCATTTAACTTTTCTTGTTAAAGATTGAGATTTTTTTTTTGGGTTACATTTTTTCAAAAGGGCCTAAAAGGACTAAAAAGGGCCTCGGGGCTTACAATTAAGAAGGGCTAAAAAACCCTTAAAGCCCCAAAATATCATCCCTGTGCTGCAATAGACGTTCCTCCGAGAGCCTTAATTCTTCTCTCGTGTGTGCTTTGAGTCGCTGTTCCAAAGCGCTGTATTGCGTAGAGTTGCGTAAAGTTGCGTAGAGAAATTAAAAAAAACTTACATATACCTACATTAAGATGCCTCGACCTCCATAGAAAAAAAGTTGTCAATGACACCGGCTAAAAATTAACTTCGGTCTATTTTATGATGATTCCCAAAATATTTTATATATTGGTAATATTGGCGATAACTACAGCAAACACCTGCTGCAAAAATAATGAAAGCAATGATTAATGATAACTATTTAACTCTCTAATGCCCAGAACTGCCTCTAGGCGGGGTTCTGTTTAAAAATTTTAAAAATATTTTTCTTCGGAGTGTAGACGAGTTTTCAAGTCACATCAAGGAGGGTAGATTCTAAAGAGAATTCACCAGACCATTTTTCCCCTTTTGCAGAAATTTTGAACTGGCCGACTTGGTGGATTCGAAATTATGTTCGAATCTGTGCTCGAATCTCAAAAAGCCGAAGTGCCGCAAACTGAGCATGTGTTTTTGTTTGATCTTATTGTTTGCATGTAGGTATGTGTTTATTTTTTAGCTGGACGCAGTGTTTTGTTTTGGTTGGATAAATTTATGGAAATTTTCATTAATTGCTTCGTTCAAACATTTTTCTTCGGATTTTGAAGAAAAATTTTTGATCTATAAATTTTCTATCTAAAAATGTTTCTTCTGTAAATTTTAAGCTACTAAAGAAATGATCGACATTTTTTCTAGCACAGAAATGTTTCCAATTTTGAATAAAAATTTTTGATCTCCAACTTTTTAACTACCAAAGAAATGAAAGTTTTTTGTTAAAAAATTTTTCCTCCGATTTTGATGAAAAATTTTTGATCTATGAATTACTATCCGCTAAAGAAATGATAAGAATTTTTTTTGGTTCAAAAATGTTTCCTCTGATTTGAAGAAAAACTTTTATCTATAAGATTTTAGCTGCGGAAATGGTAGAAATTTTATTTATATTGAAAACTTTTTGATCAACTCTTTAATGTTCTTGGACAATTCGAAAAAATATGGATTTCGAAGTGGGCCTAGAGAATAAAATTTTGCTGAGCGCCAGCTTAAACAGGTTTTGCGACAATTGAAAAATGTTGTCTATTTTCTAAAAAAAAAACTATTTGACACAATGTGCATGTGTGTTTGTGTGTGTTTTATTTCTACCCTATAGGAACAAACTAACTTGTTTTTAAAAACAACTAATTAAAAAACTAGTTTAAAATAAACCAGTATTTGAACTACTTTGAATTATATTAAGGCGGCAACTACTCTGATTTTGACATGTTTTAATTGCAAATTTTTATTAGATTACAAGTTTATATATATTTAACCATGTTATTTAATCAAATATTATCTTTAGGCCATCAGTAATAGTTTGCAATTGGTTATTTTAAAGCAATTAGAAAAATAGTTTAAATGTAACTAATTTAACAAGTAGTTGAAAATATATGCAGACGAAAGTCAATTGACTTATTTAGCGGACATCGCCATACAAAATAAGTTAGTTCGTTCTATGGAAAAAAGTCAGAATTTCAACTAGTTGTGGTTGACAAAAAACTACTTTATCAATTACTTTTAAATTAGTTGATTTTCCTACAGGGTAGCTACTCGTATGGTATGTTTGTTGATGTTTAAAATTTCGTCCAAAAATTTTTCTTCTGATTTTGAAGAAAATTATTCATCTACAATTTTTAAGCGACTTAAGAGAGATAATTTTTTTTTCACACCCTTCCATTTTGAACAAACATTTTTGGTACCTAAATTTCTTTCTATGCAAAGAAATGTAATTGACAGAATTTTTGCGGTTATTTATTATATTTCTTTGTGTTTTATTTCTAGAAAAGCTGCGTTTGTTTATGTTTTTACTAAATTTATTGAAATTTATATTATTTCGTTCAAACATTTTTCTTCTCATTCTGAAAAAAAATTTTTGGTATATATTTATGGCTGCTAAAGTCGTTGTTTTTGTTCAGAAGTGTTTTCTTCCGAGTTTGAAGAAAAATTAAATATTGACAATTTTTAAGTTGGTTTGAGTTCGTCAACTTAAAAATTGTTAGATACTTAGTTGTTTAAAAATTGGATGTCTGAATTTGAAAAAAAATTGTTGATGTCTAATTTTTCGATCTGAAAACATTATTGCAATTATGATTAGAATAAGTTTTGTTCAAATTAATTCTTGATTAAAAAAAAAAAACTGTAGAAAATTTACATTGTGTGACATTTTTATTTTAATTTCTTGTTTTTGGTTGTGTTTCCATTTATTTATAATTTATTTTAATTTGATGTTTTGACGTACGTTTGAATTTATTTTAATAAGGCATACCAAACATATGTATTACTTTATGATTAGATGCGAAAATAAAAATAAAAATCTTTCTCTTACTGATTATGAATTTAAAGTGCATAAAATTGAATTTGATTTGTAAAAAAATGACATTTAAAGAATATATTGTATACAATTATTATATACTTAGTGTCTGTACATAAAAACAGTGTTGTTTTTCATAGGTGTACACATTAACAATTTTTTAATTAATTGAATACAATTATTAGACATAATTTTTATACAAAATAACTACAACTGAAAGAAATAACTTGTGATTTATTCCTATTTGACTTATTTTCTTAACTGAAAAATTGCTCTACAATAATTAGTTAAGCTTTGATTTTCCTTACCAAATACGCAATAAAGTTTTTAAGTAATAAATTATTTTTTCACGTAAAGCAGAATGGTGTTTAAGTGAAAATTAAAAAATGTAGTGATCTACAGTTTAAGTGAATTTACTTTTGAGTTTTGATTTATACTTTTTTACAAAAAACATCTGAGAAAGCAGAAGAGTCTTTGAGAAGGGGAAAATCAAAGGAAAAATTTTTGAACAAGAAAAAATTTTTATCATTTCGTTAGCAGCTAAAATTTTATAGATCAAAAATTTTTCTTTAAAATCAGAGGAAAATTTAAAAAAAATAATCAGTTATCAGTTAGCAGATAAAAATGTATAGCTCAGAAATGTTTCAACGAAATCTAAGGAAACATTTTTTGAACATAAAAAAATTCTATAAGTTCTTTAGCTGGAAATTTTATAGATAAAAAATATATAGATAAAAAAAAATTTTCTAATTAAAAAAACAAATTCTATCATTACGATTATCGATTATTAGGGAGTAAACTCTAAAAATGTCACACTTGAAAATCATCCAAAGCATCTTATTAATTTGTAAAGATTTTTTTTAAATTAAACAAAATTTTTTTAAATCATGTAATAAATTTCGTTCTCAGATCGAAAAAATGTAGATATCAAAATCGAAGAAAAAAGTTTTTAAAATATCTATCACCTTTCTATGTTGGTAAAAAATTCTAAAACAAAAATTTTTCTTCAAAATCAGAAGAAAAATGATTGAACGAAATAGTGTAAATTTTAATTAATTTAGTAAAAACCAAAACAAAACACACACATGCACATAGTGTCCAAAAGATTTTTTTGAGAAAATAGACAATGTCGCAAGACGTGTTTTCATGTACATACTCATATTAATCTCTCGGACGGCATGTCATTACACTTCGAAATAAAAATTTTTTCGATGTGCCTAAATACAAGGAGGGGTTCTTCACCCCAAAAAAAAAAAACGCAAAAATTCTGTCAATTACATTTCTTTGCATAGAAAGAAATTTAGGTACCAAAAAGGTTTCTTCAAAATGGGAGGGCTTGAACAAAAAAAATTATCTCTCTTAAGTCGCTAAAAAACTGTTGATGAAAAACTTTTCTTCAAAATCAGTAGACAAATTATTGGACGAAATTTCAATAAATTTAGCAAAAACATAAACAAACGTAGCATACGAGTAGCAACCCTGTAGGAAAATCAACTAATTTAAAAGTAGTTGATAAAGTAGTTTTTTGTCAACCACAACTAGTTGAAATTCTGACTTTTTTCCATAGAACGAACTAACTTATTTTGTATGGTGATGTCCGCTAAATAAGTCAATTGACTTTCGTCTGCATATATTTTCAACTACTTGTTAAATTAGTTACATTTAAATTATTTTTTTAATTGCTTTTAAATAACCAATTGAAAACTATTACTGATGGCCTAAAGTTAATAATATTTAATGAAATAACATGGTTAAATATATATGAAATTATAATCTGATAAAAATTTGCAATTACAACATGTTAACATCATTAACAGTTGCCGTCTTAATATAATTAAAAGTAGTTCATATACTGGTTTATTTTAAATTAGTTTTTTAATTAGTTGGTTTTAAAAACATGTTAGTTTGTTCCTATATGGTAGTAATAAAACACACACACAAACACACATGCACATTGTGTCAAATAATTTTTTTTTAGAAAATAGACAACGTTTCTCAATTGTCGCAAAACCTGTTTAAGCTGGCGCTCAGCAAAATTTTATTCTCTCGTTCGGCCTCTCTCATCCCACTTCGAAATTCATATTTTTTTCGAATTGTCCACGTACAGGAAGGGGTTGATCAAAAAGTTTTCAACATGAATAAAATTTCTACCATTTCCGCAGCTAAAATTTTATAGATAAAAGTTTTTCTTCAAATCAGAGGAAACATTTTTGAACCAAAAAAAATTCTTATCATTTCTTAAGCGGATAGTAATTCATAGATCAAAAATTTTTCATCAAAATCGGAGGAAAAATTTTTTAACAAAAATCTTTCATTTCTTTGGTAGTTAAAAAGTTGGAGATAAAAAATTTTTATTCAAAATTAGAAACATTTCTGTGCTAGAAAAAATGTCGATCATTTCTTTAGTAGCTTAAAATTTATAGAAGAAACATTTTTTTTTCAAAATAAGAGTAAAAATTTTTTTTAAAAAAAAAGCTATCATTTCTAAGCAGCTTAAAAAATTAGGTATAAAAAATTTGTCTTCAAAATCGAAGAAAAAATTTCTATTATTTCTTTAGTAGCTTAAAATTTATAGATCAAAAATTTTTCTTCAAAATCAGAAGAAAAATGTTTGAACGAAGCAATTAATGAAAATTTCAATAAATTTATCCAACCAAAACAAAACACTGCGTCCAGCTAAAAAATAAACACATACCTACATGCAAACAATAAGATCAAACAAAAACACATGCTCAGTTTGCGGCACTTCGGCTTTTTGAGATTCGAGCACAGATTCGAACATAATTTCGAATCCACCAAGTCGGCCAGTTCAAAATTTCTGCAAAAGGGGAAAAATTGTCTGGTGAATTCTCTTTAGAATGTACCCTCCTTGGTCACATTTCAGTTTTTACCGCTTGGCGCTTGCATGCTTCGTTTGACAATTATCTCAAATTGAAATTAAATTTCATCATATTTTTTTTACGAACTTAATTAATTTTTAAAAAACTTGATTTTCAGTGAATTAAAAAACACATTAATTGAAGTTAGATCAAAATGAAGAAAATGCTGGTGATTAGGAAAATGTTCATTTCGTAAATACCTGCTTTACTATTAAAAGTCTAAATCACACCTTTCTACTTATTTTTGAGTTTATGCCCAAGTCCACCTCTAGACGGAGTGGACAGTTTCAGCTGTAACAAATGAACGAAGTATTAAAACGAAAAACGAACATCAGATTCGTTTTCCTCTTCAACAAATTAGTCTACTCAGATTTTTGGAGCTCAAACAAAAAATGGAGCATTAGAGGGTTTAGCTTAAATGGTAATTAAATTGATTAACTCTGTTCAAGAATAAATAGAAGCAGTCAAAAGCTTTCCAACGATATCTTCCGATATCTTTCCAACGAAAAAATACTTATTTAAATTTAAGAGAAAAAAACATAAAAAAATATCAAAAAAATGCATGAAAATCAGCATAATCTTTGGTTCAACGCTGAAGATTTTAAATTTGTTGATGCAGTTTTGAAGAACTTTTCTAGAACTATTCTTTTTGATTGTTTGTTTTTTTTTTAACAACCACACAAGCCGAAATTTTTAGGAAATCCTGATTTTTTGAGATTATTAAAAAATTGCTTAGCTCACGGGCCTTGCCAAAATATATCGTGGTAGCCAAAATATATTAGGAATCGTCATAAAATAGATCAAGGTTCACATTTAGTTTTATTTATTTTTTTTTATTTATTTATTTTTTTTTTTGCATTCGTAAATAAGTATATTTGTAGTTAGAAATATGACAAAATACACGAATATAGGAAATATAGGAATATAGGAAATAGGAGTCCCTTTAGTTTAAATTTTTACTGTAGATGCAGCTGGGGTCAGCGATGAATTTGGTAAAAAAAAATAATGTTTTTCGTCTAAATGTAGATAGACAATATTGAATATAAGCCCTCGATATTTTTCTTCTCCTATCCTAAAATTTTCAATATTTTTAATCTTCTTTCCAAATGTGAAAATATTTAATTTTCTTGATTTAAACAAAAATAGTTTAAAATGAAATTACGACCTTTTTTAATTCTGTTATCAATCGTTTATTTAATACACTTTGTAACTTAAGAAACATCTCCAGTTTGGTTGGCAATGTGCACAAAATTCTGTTATTTGAAAATTTTCTTCTCATTTCAAATATTTTTGTAATTTTAAAATTATATGATCAATGCGAATATTAACCAGTTTAATGATTAATTAACATGCATTAAAAAAAAAAAAAACAACACAAGTAAGACACACAAAATGGTTTTGGGTATATCAGTACGTAAATTGTTCAACTACTTTAATGAACTTACCTTATTATATAAATATTAAATAGTTGCATTTTGTATATATTTTATTGCTTTTAATTTTAAGTTCCAACTATTCCAACAAGTAAGAATTACCGTGAAACTTCGCCACAATATTTTAACTAAAATCAGTTTAAGTGTGCGTTTTGAGAATTTTTAATAAAATCCAAGTGAATAATTTATTAAAATTGATTTTCACAACTAGGCCAACTATTAAGCACACATGTGTTGATTTTCACAGCAACAGTATTAATTATTTACACACACTTTAAGATTTAATAAATCAATGTAAAGGTCTGAAGCCGTAATCCACGCATTAATTAAGTCCGGATTAAAGATGCAACAATGTTTAAGGGTTGACAGTTCGCTATAGTAACCAACGCCTAATTTCTGTAAAATTTAACTGCTACGAAAATAAAGAACGGCAAATACAATGCACACTGAACGCTTTAAATAGGAACACGACTAATGGATGACTACGACGCATCAGAGCTTTTGAAGAACTAATAAAGCGACTCATGCACCGAAAACAATCCAAGTAAAAGCGACTGTTGGAGGAATGAATGAATGAATGAAATATTTAAGAAATGCGCAATCGCAGCAAACACATTCGTTCCAGATGGAATCTCATCAAAGACTGATTCGGCCTTCAGTGTTGTTCGTCTTTTTACCAACTTGGCTCGTTGGTGATACGTTACTCGCGTAGACAATAATAGTGCAACTTGATGGACTTCAGGTGCTTGAGAAAAAAGTCCAAAACATTACCACTTGGAGCAGACGAGTCAGTAAACGAGAGAGAAATGGAGACAAAATAACTAAGACACGAAGTGAGGGATGGAATCATGTCGTCTTTGGTGCTTCATTTAAGCCGCGCTTGATAAAAACTGAGTATACGGTGCAGCTGTATAGAAGAGTGAAATATGCTTCATGGGAAATATAGCGTGGTCGAAGCTCTAGAAATACTCAATGACTCGATAACTCATCAACCACAAGTTAACCAAGAAAACCGAACAGAATAAAAGCCAAGCAAAAGTACAAAATCCCATGATAAACGTCTAGAAATACGATAAACTTGAGCAACACAATCTGTGATGAGCGCTTATTCAAAGGCAGTTGGACGGGATTTAGCGTGAAATTGAAGAATTTTGTGGCCAAAAGTTTTTTTTTTTGTCTCGGGATTCACGTGCTTATTTCGAGCGTATAGATAACTTGGCGGCAGGTCATACGCTAGTGACCACCACAAAATTACAGCAGTGTGTTTAGGGAGCGCTTCAAATTATGGCAAACATTATAATTATAAATGTTTTAATTAATTAATTGTACGTAGTGCAGTTCGTAGCATAAATCACTTAACTGACATTTTCTGACCACCCGTAATTCATAAAATAAACTTTTGAACTTATTTTCTTTTTATAACAACTGAATTATTCTACCTACACATTGGCTAAAACAACATAATTAAATACAGGGTTCGCCAAATAACTTTTTTTTTTGAAAATGCAAAAAAAAAAACTACTGAATATTTTCTCAAATTTCTTTTTTTATTTGAATGTACAATCCTTCCGGTTAATAATGGAAAATAATTTTATTCAAATGGGTGCCTCGGCTGGCCATGCAGTAGCCTACACGATCGGTCCAATTTTTAAGCACATTATCGATTGTGTGCAGCTGTATTTCACCAATGGCTTCACGAATATTGTCCTTCAAAGCGTCAATTGTCTCTGGCTTGTCGGCGTAACACTTATCTTTGAGGGCACCCCACAAATAATAGTTCAACAGTGTCAAATCGCAGCTCCGAGGTGGCCAAACGACATCAGCTCTGCGGCTGATAGTGGCATCTTCAAAAACAGGGCGCAAAACATCGAGTGTAGCTTCGACTGTGTGGCACGTAGCGCCGTCCTGTTGAAACCAAATGTTGCCAATATCCTCCTTTTCAATTTTTGTGAACAAAAATTCGTTCAATATGGCCCGATAACGATGGCCATTGACTGTAACGGCCACTCCTTGCTCATTTTCGAAGAAAAATGGCCCAATTATGCCTCTGGACCAAAATCCGCACCAAACAGTGACTCGTTTTAGGTGCATCGGCTTTTCAATGTATGCGTGCGGGTTTTCTGTGCCCCAAATGCGACAATTTTGCTTGTTTACATACCCGCTAAGATCAAAATGAGCTTCATCTGAAAAGATGATTTTTTTTGGCAAAATCGGCATCTTCTGTAAGTCGATCGCAGGCAATATTTCCCAGCGTTGTTCAAGTGTATACACAACCATATTCGTTCAGCGGAAGGATAAAACTAATTATCTGTCAAATCAGACATGTGCTAAGTGTTACCATTCACGAAATAAGCACTAGTTGAAAAAAAAAACGTTAGATGGCGGACCCTTTAGAAGAAAACTCCATTTCCATATAGTTTAAATCCTTGTAAAAATTATTCAGAAAATCTTTGTTAAAATTTGACCATTTTTTATTAGGTTATAGGCCCCCTCAAAACGGAGCTTGATGAATTGAAGGTGCTACTTGTCGAACAACAGTGGGCTGCTGCTGCTGCGGGAGAGGTTTTATCTGCCCAATTGGGTGAGGTTGTTGGGTGAGACGAGTTAAAATCACAACTGGCTAGTCAAGATAATGTATCGCTGCTGGTGATCTTCGGCTGAATGGATTTCCATATTCTGAAGGTGAAAACCTTCGCGAAATATTAAAGAATGTTCCACCGTAAACATTAATCTTCCTAATGTTAAGACTTTCAATCAATGTCAACCAAAAAGCGAATAATCAAAAAAACAGCAGAGACACAACAATAATCATCAAATTCGATGACAGAATTTGACCTTTTGACAGAAACCTGTTCTAAGCTCTGTTGCAAAAGTCTGGCGTGAAAACAATGACTTGCTGCGTCTGCAGCATGCGGATTTTCAGTCTACTAATAAGTCAATTTATGTTAATGCTCTACAGCATGCACTCCGTTATAAAAAGCAACAATTAGGCCAGTGCATATTTAGAACAGTTTAATGATAATGCGGCTTCTGTTAAGACATTAGTAAAATTGGAAGCAGTTATTGAAAGTCTCAATACTGGCCATGATCCTGCCGGTCCTCATTGTTTTCGTGGCTTGTTCGCAATATTTTAAATATTTACATTACTATACAATAGTTTCATAATGGTAAATTAATGGTAATGCAATTTTTTTTCATCACATTTCATCATGAATATCATTAAAATTTTTCATTTCCACTAATGTAATTTTTTTCTTCCATTACCGTTATATATTAATGGTAATGTAATTTTTTTTTACGTTACAATTACATATTAATGGTAATGGCATTTTTTCTTCCGTTACCATTACATATTAATGATAATGCAATTTTTTTCCTCATTATGTATGTATGTATGCTAACTATACAAAAACTTCAAATACTGTCCTGGATTTATTCTTTGTTAGATTTAAAACTAGAATTCTTATCTATGATCAAATACCCACACCTAATTTTGCATACCATGACCTAATTTTTCAAGCTTATGACTTAAGACTCATTGATACTGTTAACAACTTCAGCTACCGTGACTTCAAAAACATCAACTATGCTCGACTAGAAACTGCTATACTAAAGCGCCTCCGGGAGATTTTCGAAGAAAAAAGACACTTTATTAAAAATTTTTTTTTTAAGCTGTGTTTTATTTTGGACCAAGTTTTTTTACACTATTAAGGTACAACTATTCAAGATTTATCCCTGACATTTTGTTCAAAAAATATTCGTCAATAAGAGAGAAAACTGCAATGCAGCGAAAGACCTTAAATTTGCGGTTAGCAAGATATTTATATAAAGGGTGGTTAAATTTTAAGGGCCAATGTTGAATGTGAACCACATCTAAAGTCATGTTTTTTTCTGTATTTCATTTGAAATTTCTCAATTTCAGACTAACTCAATTTGAACCATGGAAATATACACAATGGAGCAACGCGTTAAAGTTATTCAGGCTTATTATGAAAATGGGCGTTCAAATTAAAATGCATATCGTGCACTTCATGACTTTTTCGGTCAATTTAATCGTCCAAATGTGCGTACAATCGGAAAAATCGTGCAAAAATTTGAGCAAACCGGGTCTGTAGGAGATGTGAAAACACCAGTGCATGCTCATACAGCTCGTACTGCAGAAAATATTGCTGCTGTTCGCGATAGTGTGGCTGAAGAGCCATCCACCTCAACTCGTCGTCGTGCCCAATAATTACACCTTTCACGCTCGTCGTTGATAAACATTATGCATAAAGACTTGCATTTACACGCTTACTAGGTGCAATTGACTCAAGAACTAAAGCCTCTTGACCATTTCAAGCGTCGTCAATGGTCAGAATGGTGGCAAGAAATGGCAACAGTGGATGCTCAATTTTCGAAGAAAATCATCTTCAGTGATGAGGCACATTTTCACCTCAGTGGATTCGTCAATAAGAAGAATTGCCGCATTTGGGCGAATGATCATCGGGCCGTTTTTTTCCAAAATGAGGCCGGTCAGGCAGATACTGTGAATGGTGTTCGCTATCGTGAGATTATAACGAACTTTTTATGGCCCGAACTGGAAGATATGGATGTGTACGATATGTGGTTTCAACAGAACGGTGCCACACAGCTAACGAAACAATGGCTCTTTTGCGCGACAAATTCAATGGCCGTGTTATCTCGTGTGATTTGACACCGTTGGACTTCTTTCTTTGGGGTTATTTGATAGAAAAGGTGTACGTCGATAAGCCAGCAACAATTCAAGAGCTAAAGGATGAGATAATTCGGCACATTAACGGTATAGAACCTCACTTATGCCTCAGCGTCATCGAAAATTTGGACCATCGGATGGAGGTGTGCCGCCGATATTTTGTTCCATACATAATTGAACCATACCAATATTATATCATAATAAAAAGAAATGACAATAATTTCCTTAATAATTTGAGTTTTATTCAAAATCAACATCGGCCCTTAAAATTTAACCACCCTTTATATATACATCAAGTCGATATACAGAGATAGTCAAAAATATTTACACATTGCTCAATATTTTAACGTATTTTAAAGAAAGAGAACAACTTTATTGTTGTTGGAAATAGTTTGCAAACAAAGTTTTTGTTGTTGCATTCCTTGCAGTATGCAAAGAGCATAAAGTATGCTTTAGCAAACCTAACGGTAAATAAAAAAATTTCAGCAATTAGTAAATATTTTTGACTTCCTCTGTATATCAACGATTAACCGCACAAGAACTTTTTACTAAACCGAAAAAATTTTGTTGTCTGTCTTCAGATGAAACAGTCTCCAAACAACTTGACAATCAAGGATATCAAGGATAAAGGATAAATCTTGAATAAATCTTTTCTAATGTAAAAAAATGTTAGCCTAAAATAAAATACAGCTTCAAAAAAAAAAAGTTTTAAAAGTGCTTTTTCTTTTTTTTTTTTTAAAAAATTCCCGGAGGCTCTTAAAATAAACTGGGAAAAAATGTTTCATATTAACTCAGTTGATGTTCAAGTTGAATTTTTTAATCGCAATGCGAATACACTTTATAATGAGTTTGTCCCTATAAAGCATATAATAACCAGTCATAATAAACGACTTTGGTTCAACCGAACAATTGAAAACTTGATATAATTGCGTAATATGGCGTACAATCGATGGAAGCGTTTAAAAACGCCAGTATTAAATAAAGAGCTTGAAATTTTACGTTCGAGAGGTTTGAAAGAGGTGAAAGCTGTAAAAAGAAATTACTAGGGTGACAAGTTTGGCTCCGTGGTAAACAGAAAACAGCAGTGGTGTGAGATACGAAATATTCGTCTGAGTCAGAAAAGTTTTGGTTTCTATAATAATGTGGACGTTGAGGGTCACAATAAAAAGACACAGTTTGGATAGTATTGTAAGTAGAATTTTTGTTTGATATTTTTGGTGATGAATTTGTTATTCTTGTTCATTTTTATGTTTATTAAAATCTGAGCTGTGAAATTTTCGATTACAATTATTTTGGTTCTTTTTACGTAGCATTTCCATTCCACAATCATTGCAATGCGGATAGTACATTGTACATGAATCTTGAAGGCATTTTAAGCTTAAGGAACACTTAATCCCATCTGTTTTCTTTTTTCTTAGATTATAGTTTACCCAGCAGTCAGTGCACACATTATTAGCATCTTTAATTCGACTGGGCGCAATTTGTTGAGAAGATAAGGATGCTGATTTTGCACCAGCCAGCTGACGTCTTTAAGATTAGATGTTCTTTTTACATCCATTTTTACATCTAGACTAGATGTTTTCTTGTTTTCGATTTTAGAGAATGTCAAAACACATGCAACTTACTTTCGTTTCACTCTCGAGCTGGGCAGTTTTGGCATCGAGTTTGATCCCTCGCGAAGCAGGGATGCCTTTATCCCATCCCTGCCCAAATCCATTTTCCATTAGCCATAAATAAAGAAAAGAAATAGCAAAAAAGAAATCCACGGGCAATTCTAAGAAACTTTGCCCAAGAAACCATTGGTCTGAAGTCAATATTGAGCTGCCGAAAAAATCGTTTAAGTTTGCAAGTCGAAAAAAAAAATTTTCATACAAATTAGATTAAAAATTTTAATCATTTTATTGTTTTTGAAGCTTGCATGAGGTTTTTATTTATTTATTTAAATTTTATTTATTTATTTTTTTCTAGGGCAACCGCTAGGGCGCTATAATAAAATTTTTATTTTCTTTTTTAAGGATAAAAATCGTTTTTTTTCATATTTAAAAATGTATTTTTATGCAATTAAAATACAATAATAAAGGAAACTAGTAATCCTGGCGTAAAAACGCCAAAAAATACAAAAAATATCTAGTGATGGGTAATTTTGTTTTTATATTAAGGACTATTTTTACCATTGAACCAAGGATTTCATAGAAAATTTCTGTTTCTGTTGAATTGCTAAGTAGCCCAGTTATCACTTACTATAGCATTACAATAAAAATCTATCACATACTTTTAGGCATCACAATGAAATTAGGCTTGTTTCATAGAAAATTGTTTCGGCTTTTTTTAGAAATACGCAATATTTAAGAAAAAATAAGACCTTATTGCACATCTTCAGAGCAAGACCTTTCAATTGCTACCCTATTTTTGAAAATCGTGTCTACAGTATAGATTTAATAGTCATCACAAAAAATACTCTTGCGAATCTATATAAACAGGGTGTCCTGCAATTGAGTGCAACTATTTACGGAGCTGAAAGTAATGTTGAGCTGAGCAAAAACTCGTACGGGAAGGGGGGGGGGGGTCTACTTGGACATTCTTAGGAGCTTCAGGTTTAATTAATATTTCACGACTTTGATTCACGTTATGGTTTCTAGCAGAAAAACTAACTTACATAAAACTCATTTAGATAACTGAATATAAAGGCAATGAAATCACCTTTCCAACGTATATCAACAAACCCCACTAACTAAACCGTTACCGATCTGTGATCGTGTGAATATGAAATCAATCGGTTGAAACTACTAAATTTCAACTTTAAGTGCAAATTTTTCAGAATTTTGCGAAATAAATTAAATTTTTTGTTTTAATCAATTTTGTAATCGATTCAATTTTCTTTTCAATGACAAGAAAAACATAAACAAATCTTTAAATATAAAAAAGTTGGCTGTACTAAAAAGATTATACTTATTAGAAAACAATGATATTATCTACTGCATAACTAATTGTAATGTCATTAAATATCATTATTTTCTAATAAGTATAATTTTTTAGTACAGCCACCTTTTTTATTTTTTGAGATATGTTCATGTTTTTGGTGCCATTGAAAAGCTAATTAAATAAATTACATAAGTGGTTAAAAAACAAAATTTCATTTATTACGCAAAATTCTGAAAAATTTGCACTCAAAGATGAAATTTGGTAATTTCAACCGATTGATTTCTTCTTCACACGATCACAGCTCGGTAACGGTTAAATTGGTGGGGTTTGTTGATATACCGTTGGAAAAGTGATTGTATTGCCTTTATATTCAGTTATCAAAATGAGTTTTATGTAAGTTAGTTTTTCTGCTAGAAACCATAACGTGAATCAAAGTCGTGAAATATTAATTAAACCTGAAGCGAAAACGAGCTATCAAAATAAGTTTTATATAAGTTAGTTTTTCTGCTAGAAACAATAAAGTGAATCAAAGTCGTGAAATATTAATTAACCCTGTAGCTCCAAGGAATGTGAAAATAGAACCCCACTCCCTCCCATACGATTTTTTGCTCAGCTGAACATAACCTTTCAGCTCCGTAAATAGTTGCACTCAATTGCGGGACAACCTGTATAAAAATGGATGTATGTATGTGGGTATGTGTGTATATCATGTATAGACTCCAAAGCCGCCGAACCAATCTTTATGAAATTTTTAGGTATCTGTATCTGTGAAGTTTGGTGTTGCTTGGACAAGGGGGCGTGGTATATCCCATACAACCCAAATTTACTCTTTCGCCCACAAACAAAAAAAATGCTATATATCAGACGGTTTTAATCGTATAAGACTAAAATTTGGTAATTTTGTTCAGAAGGTTACTTTCGGTTACTGTACAAAAAATGGGCGTGGTATATCTACGTAGTATATAATACGAACTATATCTACGCCCATTTTTCAGAAATCATTTTAATTTCTGAGATGTTCAAGTTTTGATAGTGAATCTTGGTATACAGGTGCAATATATCCAAGTAGCAGTCACTATGTATATATAAATGTTGTCACGCCCACTTTTACTGCCCACAAATCAGTAAAAATGCTTTATATCAGACGGCTTTTACCGTAGAAGACTAAGTTCTGCTAATTTAGTTTATATGGTTACTGTCGGCTAATGTGCAAAAAATGGGCATGGCCGCACTATATATACGCCCATTTTATCGAAATATGCTTATTCCTGGGTTGTACACGTTTTGATAGTGAATCTTGGTATACAGGTGCAATAAATCCAAGTAGCAGTCACTATGTATATATAAATGTTGTCACCCCCACTTTTACTGCCCACAAATCAGTAAAAATGCTTTATACCAGACGGCTTTTATCGCAGAAGACTAAGTTCTGCTAATTTAGTTTATATGGTTACTGTCGGCTAATGTAGAAAAAATGGGCATGGCCGCACTATATCTACGCCCACTTTATCGAAACCATGCTTATTCCTGAGATGTTCAAGTTTTGATAGTGAATCTTGGTATACAGGTGCAATATATCCAAGTAGCAGTCACTATGTATATATAAATGTTGTCACGCCCAATTTTACTGCCCACAAATCAGTAAAAATGCTTTATATCAGACAGCTTTTACCGTAGAAGACTAAGATTTAGTAATTTAGTTTACATGGTCACTGTCGGCAACTGTTAAAAAATGGGCGTGGTCGCACCATATCTACGCCCACTTTTTCGAAATCGTGCTTATTCCTGAGTTGTACACGTTTTGATAGTAGCACTTGATATGCAGGTGCTCTACGTGGCAGTCAATATATATATGTATATAAAATTTGCCACGCCCACTTGTACCACCCGCAAATAAAAAAAAACAAAACGAAATGGCCAATTTCAGCCCTTGAAAGGACTTTGACCGAGCTTCTTATGATCAATTGTGTTGTGCGTGTTGTGGAATGTTTGAACACAAATGATCGAGAACAGGTTTTATGCCGACTCCGAACTGCTTATGTTCTCAAGAAGCTTTTCATGCCAGTTTGTACTCTCTGAGGTTTGCCATTGTCTGCATAGAGATGACGGCCGAACAGAAAAATTAATTCAATTGAAAAAACTTTCTGTGTTAGATGGAATTCGAACCTGGCGAAGCCACGCACCTCAACCAGTTTGCCACGGAATGGTTTAAAATATGCTCTAAAAATCGAGTTTTTTTTTTAAATATTTACTGGTGTGGTAGTTAAAAATAACAAACGGTCAGAACTAATAGTAATGAAAAAGTTCTTCCAATTCGCACCAATAAATTTTTAATTTTTACAGTCGGACCAGAGGTAATGCGGATTTTCATAAAATTTGTAACTTTTTTTTATATGATTTTCACTAAAAATCAAATAAAAATTTTTTTTTTTGTCTTGCCATGTTACTTTCAGTCAAATAAATTATCTATTGATGATAAAATGTAGTGTAAAGTGAAGAATTAAATTGAATGAATTTACAAAAAAATTTACACTTTTTTAACATTTTACAATTTATTTGACTAAAAGTAGTGTGTGAAAAAATTAATTTGGATTTTAGTGAAAATAATATGAATATAGTTAAAACATTCCATAACAATCCGCATTATCTTTGGTCCAACGGGAAAAATATAAGATTTTTTGATGCAAAAGAACTTTTTCATTACTCTTATTTCTGACCGTTTGTTTTTTTTAACTACCATACCAGGCAATATTTTTAGTCGAAATATTTTGGGAATCATCATAACATAAGTCATGGATTATTTTGAAGAACCGGACTGAACAACTTTTTTTTCTAAGGAGCGTGAGTTGACTTAATGTCTATACGTATGTCGGTATATGTGTATATCACGTAAAGACTCCCAACCCGCTAAGCCAATTTTTATACCAAAGCCTTGAGAGGGTTCCAGTGCAGTCTGGTGCCGATCGTAAAAGGCACCTTAAAAACAAATAAAATTTTTTCCGCACAGCCTCGGAATTCAGTATTGGACCGCAATTTATACATGCCGTTCCACTGGTAACATTTTATAGCCGTTGGACGAGGGGCGTGGTACTTTCCAGCACCCGAAATGTTCGGTATAGCTTTCGAAAAAAGTCACACATCAATGAAACTTACGAACGTACGAACTAACTATAAAATAATAGCTTCTCTAAAGCTAAGCCCTTTTTTAGGGGATAAGAGCTGAGCGCAGCGAAGCACTCCTGGTATAAGCTACATAAATACCACTGACTTTGAGTTTTTTTTAAATATTTTTTTTGGTAATATTTGTCGGTAACACGTCGTGAAACGCTACTTAAAAGCTGAACATATCGTTCTATTGCTTGTATATGGCACTTTTCATTACTTTTCATTACCGGGGTCAAGAAACGGTGGTTCTGGAAAACCATTGTATTGTAATAAATGCTCGCATGGAATATTTCCTGTAAATGGAGGACCAAATAAAATGTTGTCATCATTCAAATTAATCATATCGAAATAATCTTTGCAATTACAATAGATAATTTGTTTTTTATACGGTCTAACTTCGTTTGGATTCCACAAACTCTCTCTAATATAAACTATTTTTCTTATAGCTGCTTGACGAAATTCCATTCTTTTATCAAACAACAAACTTTTAAATGACCTTCTTCAAGTGGGGTCTTGCTAACAGGTATCCATTAATTATAAGCGAATTTTTCCTTTAAAAAAGAAAAAAACAGGTTGCCTTAGAAAAAATTAAATAATTTAAATAGAATCCTCGTCCAAAAAACCCCCCTGGACAGTTTTTATAAAAATGTAAAAAATTTTTTAATTTCACTTGGATGAAAATAAATTTTTCCGACGAATTTTCCGGCAGGTCGATATTGACTTCAGACCAATGGTTTCTTGAACAAAGGTTCTTAGAATTGCCCGTACATTTATTTGTTGGTATACTCTTTGTTCATTTTTTTTCTTCCGAATTCAGAATGTCAGAATTGTCAAAACCAATGCAATAATTTTTCGTCACTTGGCAAACTGAGTCTCCGCTCAGTGTTGTATTGCGTGTTTTTGTTTGACAGTTCTGACATTCGGCTCTAAGCCATGCATCTACCTTCTTTTATTGTACCATGAATCGAAGCGAGAGTTGACGACTAGCTGGCAATACTTTTTGTGCATTCTATTAATAGCTATACATGCTAATAGCATGTCTGCACAGAGAGTTAAGTTTGAGTTTCCAGTACAAAGTTGAGTTTTGCCGCTGAACTCAAAATAAACTCTTGAATAAACCAGTACAATTTTGCTTGATGAAACTCGACTAAATTCGGTTTGCTTTCTAAATTTATCAAAACTCAATTTGAGAAATGCCTAAAAGTATGCTAATGTTCTAAAAAAAAGCTAGGTTCAGATGCAAATTTATGGCTTCATTCTGTATGCCTATCCGATCAATCGTTTCGTGCAAAACAGTGTTCGTTCGTGTTTTTGAAATTTGTAATTCGAACAGAATCAAACAACGATAACAGCTGATCAGCTGGCGAACGATGCCGTAGCACAGTAACTTTTTGCAATCTGTATCCCTAACGATGAATAAAACAACGAAGCGAGACGTCAAAATCAAACGAACACTTTTAAGTTGTCGTTGTTTTATTTGTCGAAGAATCTATGTTGAAGCATTTGTTTAGCTCAGCTCATAAACTCTTAACTATTATTATGTATAAATAAATTTATAACTTACTCAGTTTCTGGTAACTCCAAAACATTCGTGCAATCTCGCAACCTTCTTCTGTGCACCCTCAAATCGTTCCTATCGCTTTCTTCGAAATCAAACACGGCAATAGCTGAATACATTTTAGTCAAATCACTATTTTGATTAAAAACACTAAACACTATAAATCAACAATTGTAAAAAAACAATGAACATTAAAGAAATTGACCGATTTGCTCAAAATATTTTTCTTCAATGTAAACAAAAACAGCTGATTCATATTAACAGATTGAAAATAGGTATTGCCAACAACCAAAAAACGAAGCTAAAAGTTTATGAAATCTTTGCTGGAAAATACCGAAATTCTGTGATTTGCTAGAATTTTTTATCTGGCAATTTTTAATTTGACAACTGCTTGTGTATAACAGTTTGAATGACGTAGCAAACGTAAGCTTAACGTAAGGGTTGCCGATCAGACTCGTTCGAGATACAGATTTCGATTAGTTTACAACTTCTTTCGTATATTCATCATTCGTTGAATGGTTCGTTAGGGATACTAAATGAGGCTATTAAACACCGTAATGTATGTTCAGAGTATTGAAAGAAAGACTCAATTCAATCACAAAAGAAATAAAAGAAGAACTGATTGTTGATTTAACATAAGAATGATCATAAGAATGAGCAGTGGTTAGAACAGTCGACAACGGATGCAAGAGTAGTGTGTTCAATCCTCGCGGGTAGCAAAAATATGAAAAATTTGTAAGTAGCCATTTTTTTCGTTTTTATACAACCAGTACGGCAAATTGCTGTGTTGTTGTTTTCATAAGAACCATTTCATTAAATTGGTTTTACTCCCCATCTAGCTCGCCGTATTGTTGTATACTCAGCTATAAAAGTTTCACTTCAAAAAAAAAAAAATTTGTGATCTCGTAACCAAAATCTTAACACTTTTTTATAAATAATGATCAATTGTTCGTATGCCATCAAAGTTTTATAATTGTATGTTTCAAAATAAGAGAGATATGAATATTTTAACTTTGAGGCTTTTTCAAGATTTTCTCCAACAAAACAGAAACTGCTTTTTTTTAATATTGGTTTTCATATTTCAATATAACCATCCAATTTTTGGACGATCTCGGATGATTTGCGAAAATAAAAATTTTATTAATCACCTAATGAGGGGACTATGCAAGCGCGATGGGGGCAAAGCCCTCCCCCCTAGTCAGGGGTTCATCATTAAAGGACTGTCCTGGTTCCTTTCGTCTTACTTTTTGGGAACGCCATTTGTAATTTTGCTCATGATAAAATTATATATAACAGGATCTTGCTAACTATCTCTAAGGTATATTCTAAACAGAATTCACCAGACAATTTTTCCCTTTTTGCAAAAAGATTTCAACCGGCTTTCGAATTGGATTCGAAATTATGTTCGATTCTCCAAATGCCGAAGTGCCGAAGCGATGAGAGACGAATGGTATTGTAAACAAACAAAGCAGCGACAATTAAGAAATATCGAAGGATTAGAGTTTTTAATTGGCTATTTTCTCAAAAAAAAATCTTTTTGACACAATAATTATTTACTCTTCTTATTTACATGTAGGTATCTGTGTTCTGTTTTTAGCTAGACGCAGTTGTTTTGGTTTGAATAAGTTTATTAAATTTTACATTTAATTAATTCGTTCAAACATGTTTCTTCTGATTTTGAAGAGCAATTTTTGATATCTAACTTTTTATCTGGTAAATGATAGACATTTTTTCTAGTTCAAAAATTTTTCCTCTGATTTTGAAGAAAAATTTTTGATCTTTAAATTTTTTGCTACCAACTAAATGATAGAATATGTTTTTTTTTTAAATTTTTCGTGCGATCTTACAAAATAATTTTTTATCTATAAAACTTAGCTGTAAGGAATTCATTTTCATCCGATTTTGATGAAAAATTTTTGATCTATAAATTTTGATCTGCTAAAGAGATGAAGTATTTTTTTAAAAAAATTGCCTCTGATTTTGAAGAAACATTTTTGATCTACAAAATTTTACCTGCTACAGAAATAATGAAAATTTTTCTGTTCAAAAATTTTTCTTCTATAAATTTTTAGCTAACAAAGTATGTAATCATAGAAATTTTATTTAAATAATTTTTTCTCTGAAGAAAAATTTTTGATCTCTAAATTTTTAGCTACTCGTACCCAAGCAGACGAGCGTACATTTTTCCAATTGAAGCTTTCTCATCCTTTTTAGATTTTCTATGAGCTGCCAAACTCGTTTTGACAGTTACGGCAGTATGCCTCTCCGAAATGCATCTACTTTCTCTTATTCTCTCCATAGTCGCTGCTTTGTTTGTTTACATTACCATTCGTCTCTCATCGCTTCGGCACTTCGGCATTTTGAGATTCGAACACAGATTCGAACATAATTTCGAATCCACCAAATAGGCCGGTTGAACGTTTTCTGCAAAAGTGGAAAAATTGTCTGGTGAATTCTCTTTAGAATATACCCTCCTTGTTGTTCATTTGAGTCAGCTCAGAGATCAGTGGAAATTGATGTGATCAGAGTTAGGTCAAATACTTCTCTTCTGTTAGATGCTGTGCTTCGTGGATCGCTCTACGCTAGATGAGTTAAGATACATATACAATAGAATCAAATTTGTCAAAAAATAAGAGTTGGATATCAACCAACTTGGTGCTCTTAGCTACGCTTCTATTAGATTAGATTGAGGGTGCAGGAATGCAATAATTAAATGATTTATTGATGTACAACCTTTAAACAGGTTCCACCAAGCATAGAACAACAAAAAGTATTATGGGTGACCATGTAGCGGCAGTTCATGACAATGCTTGGCAGTTGCTGCTGGAACTGAAACGTATGCAGTTACAACCTGATGATGCCACAGCGTGAACTTGCTCAGTTCAGCTCATGTTATGTTTCTTCATGATTGTGGTTGGCAGCTTCGAGTATTCCACCGTTACACCAACTGCCTTAATATACAGTCACTTTAAACAATACGCTGTTGAAATACACGAGTAGATGAACAACAACAAAAGCAAAATGATAGAATTTATAATGCCAACAACAGCCAAAACACAGAACAGACACAAAGCAAACGACAACCGAAACATGTGAGAGTTCAAGTGGTGCGGCAAATGTTGAACGCGTTGCTTAAAGGTATGGCTTCAGAGGTACATTCCCCTGCCCCCGCTAACTGTTCGTGGCCAATGTCCAGTTAACTAAATTTCAGTGACTGTTATGCACTTGGCTGGATTATTTTCAAATTGGAATTAATATATCAAGTGCCAAAGCATAGAAGCGACTAGCAAAATTGCTGCTTGTGGAATCTGGCGAAACATCAGGACATTCCACCAACATACCATATTTTTGAGTCTACAGAGTGTTGCGCCTATTTACAGCAAGAAACGGTGCAAGCCGCTGCGGTTTATAGGCCATTGTTATGGACACGCGTTGGGTTGCATTTTGGTCAATACCATCTTTGGTCACATTTTTGCTTTCTTGTTATTCTTATTCACCATAATATTTTTAACGTTATTTTATTTTTCTCTTGTTTGGGTCTCAGAAGAACGCAGCTCTTTTTATTTCAGTTTGTTGGCTAGTTGACCACGTTTGAACTTGGTTCCTTTGGGCTGTTTTATGGCAAAACTGTTTTATGGAATTTTCGTGCTGGCACGTTAACGAAACATTTAACAGATTTTCAATAAACTTCCGTCTGTCTGCATGTGTTTCACAAAATGTTCTTTTATTATTTATGACTTTAATGGTTGTTGAGTCAATTTCCTGTCTTGGAAAATTCTAGTCGCACCTTTCAACTTCTCTGACTACAACCGCAAAACTCATTTAGAATAAACAGTAAAGGTGATCAAATACGAAAAATTTAGTTATTATATTTAGTTAGTTATTATAAGTGTTCAATGGATTTCAGTTTTCTACACCGATGCCGAGCCTACTTTAAAAACAGATACCAATGCCGATAACATGGCTGATACTTATGCCGATGCCGATACCTATACCAATATAGTATAAATTCAAAATGTGATTTTTCTTTTTAAGATAAACTGAGATAATAATGTTAATTTACTTGAAGATGCAAAAATTTCAACATTTTCAAAGCCAATTTAAAAAGCTGCTCTTAATTACTGAAAAATTTTTGTGGCCAACTGAAAGATTAACTTTGCTTATAAAATTCATAATCATTATATTGAAATTTAAGTGCAAGGAGTTTGTATATTAAAGAACTATTTTCAATTGTGGATTTTGATGCTCAAAAAGCACATGATATGATAGCTTAGGTTGACATTTGTTATGCAATATCTAAGCTTATTGGACCCAAAACCTTTAAGACCGTTTGAATGGATTTTTGTTTTTTTTGTTTTCAAAAGCTGTATAATGCAAATAATACATGAACAACGAAATTTAGCACCCCTGTAGGAAAATCAACTAATGTAAAAGTAATTGATAAAGTAGTTTTTTGTCAACCCCAACTAGTTGAAATTCTGACTTTTTTCCATAGAACGAACTAACATATTTTGTATGGTGATGTCCGCTTAATAAGTCAATTGACTTTCGTCTGCATATATTTTCAACTACTTGTTACACTAGTTAAATTTGAACTATTTTTTAACTACTTTAAAATAAATCACTTGAAAACCGCATATATTTTCAACTAATTGTTCAATTAGATATACTTAAATTATGTTTTTAATTACTTTAAAATAACCAATTAATATTTATTACAGATGGCCTAAAGTTAATAATATTTGATGAAATAACATGGTTAAATATATATAAATTTGTAATCTAATAAAAATTTGCAATTAAAACATGTCAAAATCAGAGTAGTTGCCGCCTTTATATAATTCAAAGTAGTTTATCAATCACTTGTTTTTAAATAGTATTTCAATTACTTCATATACATATAATGCAATAAAAACTATTTAGAATTGAAGTGGATGCCGCCTTAATATAAATCAAAGTAGTTCATATACTGGCTTATTTTAAACTAGTTTTTTAGTTAGTTGTTTTTAAAAACAAGTTAGTTTGTTCCTATAGGGACATTATATGGTACAAGTTGGAATACCCGGCGAAGCCATGTGTGGTGTAGCATTTAGGGTGCATAAAATGTATGGAAATAATAGTGCCCCGCCCCCTATATAGTACCGCCCACTTTTCTAGACTTTAAACTGCTCATTATACCAAAGAATATATGTGCAAAATTTGGTTGAAGTCGAACAAATGGTGTAGGTGGAGTTTAATACGAATTAAATTGAAACGCCCCCTTGCCTAGTTCTGCCCACTTTTCTATTCTAAAAATTGCTCATTATACCAATATATGTGCAAAATTTGGTTGAAGCCGGACAGACTTGCAGATGGGTGGAAAAGTAGGCGTGGCAACATTTATTTATATATATAGTGACCGCTACTCGGTCACATAGCACCTACACACTAAGTATAACTATCAAAACATGTACAACTCAGGAATTAAAATGATTTCTGAAAAGTGGGCGTAATTATTATACTCAGTTGCTGAGAGTAACCATACGAACTAAATTACAAAATTTTATTCCAATACAACCACATTCGTCTGAAATATGGTATTTTTATTGATTTGTTGGCGGTTATAAGTGGCGTGATAATTTTTTTATTTATTATTTGAGATATGAGCCTTGGTAGCAGATGTTGTAAATTTGGTGCTCTTAGGTGTTGCCGTTCCTGAGATCTGAACGGACTCCAGCCCGTACGAACGATTGTATATATATATAAGATTCCTCGTAAAGCGAATGACTAAAGAGTTTACCCATTATATTTTGTTGTTTTCTTGGTATATAAGACATCTAAAATCTCCAACTTGGCACAAAAATTCAGCCCAGTGCGAAGTTTTTTCCAAATTAGAGATTTCGGAAACTCACTTAAAATCTAAATGTGCTTTTTTTCAAAAAAAAAATTCTCAATAAAAAATAATTTTAAAATATGGTATGTTTCAAGAATATGTAAAATTTTTTTTTTCAAAATTCCTCCTATAACGGCGCCGCCAAGCGTGTTTTTTTCTAAAATTGAACAGATGACTTTACTATTTTCGCGCCCTCTCCTAGCTCTTTTTAATAACTTATATTGTATTATATTATTAAGCACTCGTATAATTTGTATTCGAATGAACATCGCCAAACGTCGCAGTACTAAATTGGCCAAAAAAAGATAATCGGACCAGCAAAAAGAAAAAAGTCAGGTGCAAGCTGATTATGAGCAAGCATAAGGCTTAAGTCTGAAATACAATAGCGCGATAGTGCGATGCGCTGAAGCTATGCGAATTTGTTACGAAACCTTACGCGTGTTGTCCCCGCAATCTATGTACAATGAGAAGCGTAACAATAGAAAAAAATATCCATTTATTTTATTAACAATGTTAGAAATGCACAAAGAAATGAAAATTTTAAATATCCTTAAATATAAGTATCACATAATTTATGGTCTTATTACAACATAAATACGTCCACTTGTTTCCAAGTTAAAAGAAGTAACACATAACCTAGTGAAGCAGCCAAATTGTCACAACTTCTAATATGCCTTTTTTGTATTAAAGTTTTGTATTAAAAACAAACTCATTTATTAAATAAATAATTACAAACAGCTATGCGCTCAAATTGTTTATTATTTTTCAATTCAATATTCATGACAACTCGTCATCGCATTCGTCGTTTTTCAAATTTTTGAAAATGTGTCGCATCGCACAATCGCATCGCAAAGCATTGTAAATTGCTACATAACAACTCTGCTTATGAAAATGCTTTGACAGCTCATGCGAGATTTTTACGTTGTCTTGCAACGCACTCTCGCTCTATTGTACTTCGGGCTTTATTTATATGCACCTGGGATCGCAGACGACTTGTAAGTTAGGAAAAAAAAAGAATTTTTCATTTATATCAAAAAAAAATTGTTCGTTTTTTTTAAACAACGTTCTTATTCTTTCTACTTAACATTTCTGATTTTTATGTTTATAGTCTACATTTTGTTATGAGTTTCTCCAAACGAAAAAAAAAAATTAATTCAATCATTAAAATTACCGAAAATCTTGTTTTAAAACCATAGCGCGTTTTTCTCGGTTTTTTTAAAATCGGTGTGCAGAGTTGCGAAATAACTATAATACCGATTTACTTCAAAATTACTGAGTAATTAAAATAATATATTTTTGTGGGGCTGACTTCGAGTTGTTTTTTTTAAAAGTCCTCAAAAAATTTTTACAGCTAATTTTGTAAAATTTTAAACTTTAGGTCGCCGACATTCTAATTAATTTTTTTGAAAAAAATCTTAGTCAGCCCCTCACATTAGGACAGATAAGCCAAACTCAAGATATCCTGCACACTGGTTTTTCTATTCTTTTTTGACTGCTTCATTTACGCATGTGTGACGTGGAATTGACGTCACGAAAAAGAAAAAAAAATTGTTCTGTTAATTTGAATACTTATGTAAAACAATAAAAAATGTTTACTCAAATATCTTTAACCGTTTTTCACAATCCTTACTTAAAAAACTCCTAAAATTTCGACTAAATTAGGTATAATGTCCCTAAAGCAAACTCAATTCCTTTTAAAGAAACCTTATTGGCTTTGTGGCCTGCCTAATATGTACCTATTAAAATTTAAATTGTTTAATACGTTGAATAACTCTTTGTTATTGTTTTTGTTATTTAACTCTTTAACTTTATTGAAATATTTTTGTTTTTGTAAGTATAAATGAAGGTTTTTTTATTATGAATTACTTTAACAGTAAAATTTACTGTACTGTACAGTATTCCGACAAATTTGATGTAACATCACTGGCTGGGATCTTTCTGTACTAACACAACCTCAAGTGTGCTATAACAATTTTACGTCCCGCAATCCGATTCACTTGCGAATTCATCTAGCAATTGATTTTGCACTCTGCTTACTCGCTGCTTACACGCAGTCGCAGCACGATTAAGATTTGTGCCCACCCTTACTCTACACGATAGTAGAGAAGTTCAGACAAAACTTCTATTATTCAGACAAAATAGCTGCAGATCTGAATATGTTACGACTATCGTCAGATTAAGTCAGATTAAGGCCATACTGTCTAGGAAAGCGTGGATTCAAGAAGAGAGTTTCTGGGAATTTTTGAAGAAATGTGACAGGGGATGGGCGAGGGGGGTAGGTCGGTCAAGCGTTACGTCACAAATTTTTAAATTTAGTTTTCAAAATTTTAAACGGTATTTAAATTTAATTTAATTGCAAATATTGCTCTCATTTTTTATCTATAAAAAAACACACCTAATAAAACGAACGGAGCACAAACTGAAAAAAACAGCTAAAAGTATGTTGAAACCGAGCAAAGGTATAAAAGGCATTTGAAACACATTTAACGAGTGTAGCAGCATCAAAAAACAGTTTTTTTTTTTGCTAAACTGAAGTGCGAATTCTTACTATAAAGCATTCATCGAAAATAGCTGTTATAACTTCACGTCCAAAGTGATCATCAAAAAGTTATAAAAAACTAAAACAAACAACAATTCTCAAAATTGTCGAACATCCAACTTATAACGTATATCCACTTTTTGTTATACGTTGTTGTTGTTTTTAACGTCAGATAAGCTTTCATTCGTGCTTAGCTCTGTTCACATGGTCAAATTTTTGATAAAATTGTTGGTCAAACACAATAGAACAACGTGAAATTTCCATGTTATTCCCATAATAATAAAACTTATAATAAATATATATATAACGTGCTTTATGCTTTTTTTTATAACAAAATGTTAAATTAAAAATAAGCCCAAAAAATTTAAAAAAGTGAAAGTGTGACGTTACGTCGCACAGTGGCGCCATTTGGCATTTCTCATTGCATATATCATAACTTCTGAACGAATTGAGATATCTCTATGTTTTTTTTTTTTCTATGGACAGAAAAATAATACAGCTTTCACTGCACAAAATTTTATTTGAATTGACCATAGGGATGCTAAGGTATTCATGGTCATAGTTAGACATTCTAATAGATGTACAAATTATGAAATATGAAGTTCTCCATATGAGTGTTTTTTAAGAAAAAAATTATTAAAAACAAGAATTGTGATTAATTTATGGTTGCTGAGAACAAATCCATAGTTAATTACAATTTTAAAAAATCAAAATTTTTTTCAACACTTAAAAAAAAACTGTCCCAAAGCTTTAAAAAATCGGAAATGCAAATTGTTTCATCTTCTAAGCGAATTGAGGTTTCTCAATATTTTTTTTTTCTTCTATAGACTAAAAAATAAAACAGCTCTAACATTTCAAATTTTCATTTAATTATACATAAATTTTCCGGAACAGTTGCTTTCTTAGCTGCTGTTATGTTCATATATTCTTGAAGTATATTCACGTTGTGTCGCATCAAAGACTTTCGGAGTAGATTGTACCCGAAAGTCCCAAGTCCATGAATAAAGCCAAAGCTTCCTCAGAGACATATTTTACGGGTTATGCATTCGTTGGAGTAGGAATGCTTTCTTTAATCCTCTTCAATCGGATAGGACTAGCAACAGAAACTGTCTTTGTTGCATCGCCTCTTGGTTTTTTTTTATCTCTGTTGTATTTAACTGTTAATGCTGTTGCCAGTTGTCCGGTAGAAATCGCTTCTGTAGCATCCATAAGTTCCTTTTTTTTGTGAATGTTGAACTTTCGTCTAATGATTTCCTTGGCCTTCCTCTTGCAGATTTTCAAGCACTTGGCAATTCGTCGGATATGTCTTCTACTTCCTCATAGTGGATATTGGTACTTTCCTATAGCCAGTTCGTATATTTGCAATCGAATGTTTATTTGAACTACGTACACTATTCCGTTTAACTTTTACTCTATTGAATACTGCATGAATTTTTTTTCGAATTTCAGGTTTTTCAAATTTTTTATCAGTGATGTTAAGAAGTTTTTGTAATGTTGCTTCGAAATCTAATTCAGTTGATGAAATTTTGAGTATTTCATATATGATATAATTTGAAATAGAAATTTTTACAGGTGCTTATTTATAGAACATCTGTTTTCACGTTTTTGAAGAACAGATAGAAAACATATAGAATATTACTATTTATACCATCCAAATGAATATATTTCTTTTAATTTTCCTTCAAATAATAGAAAGCATAAAATTTTTATTACCCCAAATATAACTTTTTAAACTACCTTCCTTAGGTTATCGAATTCTTTAAGTTTTTCTACCTGTTAAAGAAACTACGTTCGCATTCATTAGGTGTCGAGTTTTTAATTTTTTTTTTTTACCTGTGGAATTATAGTCTGTATAAAAAACGCCTTCACCTTTATTTTTTATCTACTGTGAAAATCATTATTAGAATATCTTCACTTATTGCCTAATAAAAAATGTGAACTTCAGGAATATATTCGTGGCACCCTATAAATTGGCATTGGCGTAACAAAAAAAAAAAGTTAACAATATTGTTTGCTATATTATTTGTGTGCTTACAATAAAAAAAATAGTCCAAATATTCCAATCCGTTCAGTTATTAGGAACGTCAGAACACGCGCAATGCAACTTCAACTGCAAGAGCATGAAAAAAGTCACAGGTTTCCCGATAAAAATCGTTATTACTCATTTTCCCGACAATTCCGACAATAAAATTTTTTGCATTGTACCTAGAATTGTTCAAAAAATTTAACATTTGTAGTCGGAACTTAAACTTTTGCGAACTTTTTTTTAAAAGTCCATTTGAATTTGAAAAAATGGGTAACAACAGTGTTTCGGAAAAGTACAGTCACCTCTTACATTAAAAAAAATTATCACTTTTTTTTAGTGTTAGTTGAAAGTACAAGAACCGTTTATGTCATATACTTTTTATACAGTCATAATTTGTAGAAAAATTTTAACCTCATCTTGTACTAAAAAAAAGTGTGTGTCAGCTCCGACGTGCGACTGGAGTTTTGTCCTCTAGATCGATGGCCTTGAAATTTAAGATGTATACAAAAGGTAAAGAGGGATAAATAAAGCAGGGACATAACCATTATGACCAGTTTTAGAAAAAATCTCCTGATAATTGTTATTTATCAACCTTTTTTGGTTTTTTGGAGCCTTTTTTGGTTGCCCATAACCATCATCGCAACCATAATGTTTTTTTGGTTACCTGTTACCATTATAGCAACCTAAATTTTTTTTTTTTTGTTACCCATACCAATAAAAAAATTTCTTTCTGTTATCCATCAACATAATTGAAACTAAAAACCTACTTTTACCAAGTATCATAAAAAAAAAATACGAAGAGACTTTTGTAAAGATGATGCTATTGTACAAATGCAGAGCAAGACCTTTAGTTTTTTAGATATAGTCATCACAAAAAATACATATAAGTCTTACCAAAGCAAAATTTCCCTCACCAAAGTGGTTGTTAAAACCACTAATTTGGCGAGATATCGCTTTAATTGTCAACAGTGCTTGGTATAAATAGGTTTTTAGTTTCAATTATCTTGATGGATAGCAAAAAAAGAATCCATTGCGATAAAGGTAACAAAAAAAAAAAAAATTAGGTTGCTGTAATGGTTTTGGGCAACCATAAAAACATTCTGGTTGCGATAATGGTTATGGGCAATCAAAAAACACTTTTTATTCACACCTTCATCAACAAAAGCACTGATCAATGAAGAGGTATACAAAGAGCGAAAGCTCAAAAAGGTCAACTCTGGCGTACAGAAAGCTTTAAGTATGTGTTCGGTCTGTAAGATCCCATGTTAGTAACGGAAGGTTAAATAGAAAGTTCACAAAAATGACAGTAGCTGCACTATAGTTACACCCACTTTTTTAAAAATCATGAAAATTGTACGTGCTTTGCTAGTGACATACCACGCTTGGTATGTAGGGTCTATTGATCCAAGCAGCAGTCACTGTATGCACAAAAAGTCATTGTATATACAAATATGGACACTTATTAAATTACCAAGAAACAAGCAGACACACAAAAATAGTGGGAAATAATTGGGTAAGAGCGTGTCCTCACTATACGCCCACATTTCAGAGAATAAGCGCGTAGAGCAGGAAGCGCTTCGGGTATAAGATAGTATTATTATATTTATTATAATATATATTATGTATACATATAGAATAGAGTTACATTAAATTACTAAATTACAAAAAGAATTAATGTCACTACAAATTCTATATTTCCAATGCCATATATATTGTAGAAAAACTTATACGGCTTACTCCATTGTAAGGGTTTGCCCATTTGCATGAAACTTCTTAATATTTTACACAATATGTCAAGAAAGACCAAAAAAAGGCGACCTTCATCTTCGGATTATGAAGACATTCATACTGCTAGATGAATATCTACCTATGCAATCCTCTTCGGAAAGCAAACATTTTCATTTAAAAAATAAATTTAGCAAGAGTGCAATACATTATTTATTACATTTGTGAATTGTACTTATCTTATTCCTGCCCCTTATTTTTTCATTTATCATCAACAAAATTTAAATTAAATACTAAATATGTATACCTAGTAGCATTTTTTCGGCATTTTAAATAAAGCTTTGTTTAGAAAAAATTTACCGTAAAACAAAATAATTATAAAATAAATTATTTGAAACTTGCAAACTATGAAAACAATGCTGGCTTACATGAATAAAAAATGCTGCATTTCTTAAGTATCAAATATAAGCAAATATAACGAACTACGCATCGCTTTCCTTTTTTACTCTTTTCGGTGTACAAGCACAACGTAATTATTTTGAAATCCAGCGTACAAAGCGACGTGACCATTTTTGCATCGAGTCTGTCTGCAGAATGAAAGCTTTTTTGCAGTGGAAGAATAAATATATGTATACATTTTTGAAAAAGCTCTTAGCTCGCGAGCTGATTTTGTTCATAGCTGGTTAAAAGCCATTGTTTACCAAACTGCTTCATTAGATTTGCGAATTTCTACCACACCAAAATTGATTTTCGCAACCACTTTTTAGAAATGTCACCACTGTGCGTGCTGTGCTCAAAAATTGACCAAAAACATGTTACGTAATTTATAAACAGCCCCTTAGTTAAAGGATTTTTTTCCGGGTAAGCTCAGAAAAGTGATATTCGCAGGTTCGATTTGTGAAGTGAAAATTTGGTGTGAAAACTAAAAAAAAAGT
Source organism: Coremacera marginata (assembly GCA_914767935.1). Lineage (NCBI taxonomy): Eukaryota > Metazoa > Arthropoda > Insecta > Diptera > Sciomyzidae > Coremacera > Coremacera marginata. The sequence continues at coordinate 142,380,717 of OU612043.1, read as the reverse complement.
TATTGCAAATTTCTTGGCCTGCAAAATCGAATAACAATATTTCACCTTAAAATCATTAGGTACAAAAATGAACACAACCCTTAAATGACACACTAGTGCGAATTTGCACCAAGGGTTTTTTATAGCCTATACTCATCAACAACAAAAGAAAAAATCAAATTTTTGTAGAATGTTGACTTAGAAATTTAATGAGAAGTGTAATGTTAGATGTTTTGGCCGGTTTTTTTTGCACTAGATGATTTTTGTGAGCTCGTAATTCAGGGATGAATTGCATTAATAATGGCTGTATTTCTTTATTCATTCCATACGTTCGGAAAAACTTATTTTGTTTTTTTATTCATTCTTGATTATCCGGAACATTCCTTTTTGTGTTTCTTTATTCATACGGTATATTCCAAACGCGTTCTTTTTTTACCATCAACTGAGGTAGAATAAAAAGAATATTCCTTGTGGTTGAGGTTATGTCCAATGTTGTTGTTTAATTGAAGGCAAAATGGCACAAAAGTAAATTGGTAAATTTTTAAATTGGTAAATTGAATTTATTGCAAAATTGCATATATACAAAAAATATATCATACATCAATATCAATTGAGTTTAGTCCAGACGACATAATTTCTTTAAGAAAAAGGACAAAAAACTTTTGAATAATTAATTTAATCCCATCAATTGTCCAAATTTCCGGAAGCCGATGACTGTCTGTAATTTTCTATAGAAATATATCATGAAATGAAAAGTTTAGCAAAAACACGCGAACCCATCCAATAATGTATTTCTTCTCTGAAAGGAAGGAAAAAAGAACACATGTCAAAGAAAAGCGATTAGAACAATAGAAGAAAATCGCATGCAAAAAGTCTAATGAAAAACTCCTAAAAAAACCATGGAACCATAACAACTTCCTGTGGTCATGGCTGTATGTAACAAGGGTTAAAATAAAATCACACAAAAAGAACAATAGTCATCGTTAGAAGGAACTGGAAATGGAAAGCAGTAAAAACAAGTGATTTTTTAAAATAAATGTACATACAAGTTTACGTACAAGCTTTAACAAATGATTACAACATTGGATAAAGAGAGATTCTGATAATTTCTTTACCTAGAGCTTAACTTGCTGATGATAATAAATTACATTAACAGCATTTTCTAGAACTGTTAAAGTCATGTCAATCATCCAAATAAGAAAAAATAAACCTTTACAAAGCGACCATTCATAATGGAAAATTCTCATACAAACACAGTTAAGACTTGGAAAAACATTAACTATCATGACAAATCATATCGCAAAAACACGCATGTTTTCTAAACATCTTTATTACTTTACGATTTTTAACAGAAATCTTTGCAAACCACTGCAAATTACTTTCATAAAAAAAAAAAAAAAAATGCAAGCAAAATACGCTGCTGGAACATCCACTAATCATCCACTGGTTCGTTATAAGCATACAAGTAAAAAGCAGCCAAAGTCAGCTTAAATGAGGACACTTCTATGCTTCTAACTGCAACAGCAGCACACCTAAGTTTCTCACAACTCGAGTCAATCATGGTCAAATGGTCAAAGAGGCGAATCAAACATGTTCGTACTTATGCAGTGAATCTCTTATCACTAAGCATAATAATACTCAAAGCAGTGATTTCTCGTTGAATTCAAATGATTTAAAAACTTCAACTAGAAGTTCTATTCGCCATTTCCAATCTATGTTATTCGCGCAGCCAGCACTCCCTATAATTGCGAAAATATGAATTTCATGCTCACTCAACTAGCCAACTGTTCGTCAATGACGAATTATTCGCATAAGTGGAAAATTGCAGTCGAATGTGGGCTCAAGTCAAACCAATGGCCAAACCAATGGCACTTCAACATTTAAGACCACAACTACATTTGCATTAAATCGATAGATTGCGGCTTGCGGTGAAAATATTTTGGCTCTAATTGTTATATACTAGCGGGCATAGCTGCGAATTTACTTCTCATCTGTTCAAATATCTACGGAATCTTGAAATAAGTAAGAACGTCTGGATTTGCGCTAGCCAATATTTATTATGCAATTTATGACGTGGAATCGTAGGAGGAAAATTCAGGCTATTGATCTCAGTTATAATAACACAATACCTGAACTTTAAGCAAAGGAACTAGGTGATATACCTCTTCAGTATAGTTGACCTTGGTTCAAATATATATAGGTTGACAGATTAGTGGCAACGAATGGGATATAAACTGTAACATTATGGGAAATTTTGGGTAGATAGAACTATCCTGAACGAAAAAAAACAATGTTGCCTAAGCCAGCTTAACTAGAAAGCTTTGCATGAAAATTTCCATAATTTCCATGATTTTTCCAAGAAAGACTAAATAGAAGACTTTATCAAGGGCAATAGATGAATATAGTTACCGCTCTGGGCTACTCAAGTGCCTACACTTGTTTAATTAGATTAGATTTATTATTATTTTTAAAATTAAAATTTTTTAAAATCACAATCGTTACATTAGAAAAATTAAAAAATAATGATGCTAACCCTGCATCCTGTAATTCACAAGGAACTAGTGGCGAATTTAGGTAGAATTCATAATTCATATTAGTATTGCCAGTATGTATAAATATTTGGGGTTATTTAAAACATTAAACATTTTGAAATCGATTATAATAAATAACTTTTAATAATAAACAAAAAATCTATACAGATAGTATTATGTACACCACTGTGGGCAAAAATATGGGAATTTGTTTATAAATCAAAAAAATCTTTATTTATTCTTCTCAATTAATTTCATCCCCCTCAAAGTACTCCCCCCGGATGCAATACAGTTGTGCCAACGTTTTTTCCAATTGTCAAAACATGCTGTAAAGTCGGTACTCTTCCGGTATAGCCTCTTCCGGTATAGCCTTTAATTCCTTCTTCGTTTCGGTTTCTATCTCTTCTATCGATTCAAAACGGAGCGGTCTCTTGAGTTCAGCAAATAGCCAAAAGTCACATGGCGCTAAGTCAGGCGAATGATGCGTTTCATTTTGTCTTGATAGTCGGAAAGCATTGTTTCACACACATCAACGCTTTGCTGTTTTTCCATGAAATTGAGCGCTTTTGGCATCAATTGAGATTTCACTTTTCTACTTTTCTGAGACCCAAACGGTCACTCAATATAGTTTTCACTGATCCTTTCTATATTCCAACAAGGCTAGTAAGGTCTGGGACGGTTAATCGATGATTTTGGAGCACCAATTCTTTGATTTTGTTGACGTGTAGCTCATCAGTTGATGTTGATGGTCGTCCTGGGCGTGCCTCGCCTTCAACGCTTTCTCGACCCTCTTTCAACATTTCGTACCACTCATAAACTCTTGTTTTCGATAGAGCTTGCTCACCGAAGGCCTTCTGCAACATTTTCAACGTTTCGACACCAAAAATTTCATTCCGCACACAACATTTAATGGAACTGCTTTGTTGAATAGTTTCAGACATTATAAAAAACGAAAATTCACTTTTAGCTATTTACAAAAGCAAGCGTAACTCAAACACTAATGACTATTTTGACGTGTAATTTGGCACGGATGTCAGTGACAGTAGTGCCACCTTGAAAATTTGTCCATATCGGAATCCTCAAAAAATTGTAATGATAATTTGCCGGTATTTTTTGCCCACAGTAGTAGTATATAGTTGAACATGGTTTACTAGAGTTAAGACATTATATTTAAAAGTGAGTTGACATTTAAGTATGACAAAGAAAAAACCACTTATTTCACATTTTTTGGAAATACAAATTTAATGCGAATTCATCTAATATTGCTAGGAAGGCAATTAAATAGCCTGGGAGATATGGTCGAGCAAAAAAACAGGAAATGTTGCAAGTTATGTGGTGGGACATGAACCATATTAAAGTGATTAGTTCTTAAATTATAATTCGAACTACATCTATTTATCATATAACCAGATTTAATGAAAAAAGTTTTTAAGACTTTATAAAAAACAAATGTTAACAAGGAAACTATTTTCATAGTGATTTCTTTTACAAATTATTCTAACTACATGTCTTAACCAGATGTTAACTTCAATACTATAGTCAAATAAAGTATCACAGGAATATGTACAGGCCATGCCACAAATGTTATTGCATTGCTTGAAAAATTTTGCGACCAAGTGAATTGATAAGTATTAAGAACAAAACAGGGCCCAAGACTAATCCACGAGGAACGCCAATTTTTTATTATGCTGTATGAACTAAATGATTATCTATTTTTACTCTTTGAACTCTATTCGGAATATGTAAAGAAAACCAATTAAAAATAGCCCCCATAAACCACATTTGTACAATTTATAAAGTCAAATTTTATGATAGACAGTATCAACTGCTTTGGTTATGTCAACAAAAAGGGGTGCTGTTATTTTTTTAACAATTGATACTATAGTTTATATTTGATCAAAATTCCAAGAGTACATACTCAGTTGATGTACCAAATCCAATGGCTTAGATATGGGGGCTCGCGGGTCCGGACCTTCCTCCCAGAGCCATGAAAACCATTACCAAATATCTTAAAGCTCGAATCCACATGCATATACGTCGCAAAAATTCTTCTTTTTCTCAAGAAAGTTCTCAAAATTTGATTCAGTTCAGTTTTTAGTTCAGTGTTGTGGCGGCCGTGGGGTAGTGGGTAAAGTGTGTGGCTCATACGCCAGAGGACCCAGGTTCGAATCTCATCTGACACGGAAAGCTTTTTTAATTGAATTAATTTTTCTGTTCGGCCGTCACCTCTCTGCATACAATAGCAAACCTCAGAGAGTAAAAACTGCCATGAAAAGCTTCCTGAGAACATAAGCAGTACGGTGTCGGCATAAAGCTGGTAGGTTCAGTTCTCGATCATTTGTGTTCAAACATTTCACAACACACACTACACAACTGATTATAAGAAACTCGGTCAAAGTACTTTCAAGGGCTGAAATGGCCATTTCTGTTTTTTTTCAATGTTTAATTCTTAAAAAATCCAAAAGTGTTTCTGAATGATGCACGCGGTAGAAATTATGAAAGATGGTGGTAAGAAAATGAAGAATCACGAAATATCAGTTAAATATCTCAAAAACTAAGACGGCTCAAAGCAAAAATCTTTATTTTTTGCTATTTTTTTTAGTGTCATGTTTAATTATATAAAGGGTATTAAAAATGGTTTTAAATCAGCTTGGTCAACCATTTCCTTGCAACAAAAAATGTACCCCTATTATCCAACAACAAAAAAAGAATTTTAAGAGTTAATAAATAATGCAATACAAATAATTTAAGAATTATCAGCAATAATAAAAACTTTTTACTGATTCACACTAGATTTATTTTTTACCCAAAACTCATCCGATTGTTAACTATTTTTTTTTTAATTGTCTACATAAAATTTACTAAATCCTAATTTATTCCGTTTTACTACGTCATCTGCGTCTACTTCGTTGGATGCGGTGAAAACAAAAATTGCAAAAAAAAAAAAAAAAATTGTGATTGCATAGTTTTCACAAATTCTAATGTGACGTGTGAACATGTGAAAGTTGATTGAAAACTAATTTCAATATCCTTTAAATAATCACACATGAGACTATAAAAAAATTCTAACAAATTCACAGTTGTTGCTTTGTGAGCTGTCTCAGTTTTTTAAAGACTAAACTAAACTTCTGATTCTTCATACTTTTACCTCCAAATTTCGTTATTTCTACAGTTTTATTAACATGGCAATACAGAACTAGATCGCGAAATTTTTGCACTTTCGGGGTCAGTTGGTTATTAAGAGACCAACTTATTCTATTTGATGATTTGACTAGCAGAAAACTAGCTCAGACCTCTTATAGTCAGACTGGAATTCTGGACTGAATTCTAAACATAATCATGCCGCCATTGTTCAGTTCAGATTTCAAGACTTAAATTGAATTACTTTTTTTTTACAGACCCGTATTCTAAAATGAAATTAAACAAAAAATCAATCATCTTTTAGTTTAGGCCGGATTTCATATCTGAAGTTGAAATAAAAATTGATTCAGACTTGAAATCATAAATAAAAATTTTATAATAGTACGTTTACACATCGGGATTAAATCGAGATTAAGCCCTTCGAGGAGATTAACTCGCTAATCTCGTTGATTTTTATGAGATTAGCCATACAAAAGTTAATCTCTTCGGAACGAGATTAGAAATTAATCTACTTCTTAATCTCCTCAAAAAAGGTCTGCAAACGTGTAAATATCGATAACTACTTAAAAAATGCAACTCTGTAAAGAAGTGATCATATGAAATGTCAAATAATTGTTTACAAATTGTTAAGGTGCTAAATTTAAATAATTATATGAAATAATATTGAATTTATAAATTTAGTTTTATGTAATGTAAAAATAACACCGTGAATAATGTTAAAAAAAAAAATGTGAAAAATGTAAGGTAAAGCATCGAATTTAACAAATATTAGAGGACGTAAATACATAAAACAAAACAAAGCAACGAAATGTCAAAGTTAATCTCGATCAGGATAGTGTAAATAGTTGAGATTACAGAAGGAGATTAGGCTAATCTTTCTCTTAATCCTCATATGTAAACGTACTATAAAACTTATGCCAAATTTTAGGTCTTAATAGGCGGACACTTGTATGAAAAAATCAGGGGTGTTTGCAAGGAAAGGTTAGGCCTCGGTCATACCGGTCAGGCTTGAATCCCAGCCTGAACAGGCATTACATTTTCTGTTGGGCAGGTCTGATCCTCACAGCACAGACGGCAGACCGTGATCTTTAATTTTTTTGTTATTTATATTTTTTATTTACAAATAGTTAAAAGAAGAAATTGTCAAAAAAACTTGTTAGGTATAAATTGCCTTTCCTGCTCCGTGCTCGCATTGAACCGCGCACCGTACGGCTAAAAGTTCAACAAGCTACCATCGCACCATTGACTCCCTTTTTTAAAGAAAACAAAAATGAACAAAGCCGAACATACCGATTACCAAAAGACCGATTTTTTTGTTTAATTTCAAGTAAGAATACGGGTCTGTCAAAAGGTAGCCTTTAAAAAAAAACGAAATTTACGACGACTCCAAACGGCTTATGTTCTCAAGAAGCTTTTCATGGCAGTTTTTACTCTCTGAGGTTTGCCAGTGTCTGCAGAGAGGTGACGGCCGAACAGAAAAATTAATTCAATTGAAAAAACTTTCTATCCTCCAAAGGAAGCCTGTATTATATCTTAATTTCAGCCTTGAAATCGGAACTGAATAATGAAGGCATGATTATATTTAGAAATTCAATCCAGAATTCCAGTCTGACTATTAGAGACCTGAGCGCGTTTTCTGCTGGGATACTTAACTTTGCATATGACATGCTGAAGAAAATTGTCGTTTTTTTTAACTACACACGAAATAAATATATATAGACTAGTAATCCCGTGTGGCGCTAGGACGCCAAAATAAAAAATATCTAGTAATAGGTAATTTTGTTTTTATATTAAGGATTATTTTTACTTTTGAACCAAGGATTTCATATAAATTTTCAATGTTTCTTTTGATTTGTTAAGTAGCCGAGATATTACTTACCATAGCATTATAGTAAAATGTTATCACATACTTTTAGGCATCACAAATAAATTTGGTTGTTTTTTCTTAGAAAATTGTTTCAGTTTTTTTTAAGAAATACTCAATGTTTTAGAAAAAATAGACCTTATTGCACATCTACAAAGCAAGACCTTTTAATTGCTACCCTATTTATGAAAATTACGTCTATAGTATAGATCTGATAGTCATCACAAAAAATGCGCTTGCGTAATAATAATATAGATATAGATGGTTCAGCTCACAAAAGTGATAAGTGAAATATTGAAAATGTTCAGCAACGCTGATTTTGTTTTTGCATTTCAAACATTTTAGTGCAAAACAATAATTTTGGGCTTGTACTGATCTTCTTCCAAGGAGATTACACTTAATATAACTTTACGAGTTGGAAAACGCAGTTAACCCATTTTCGTCAAAAGTGAACTTACCACTTTTGTGTGCTTAACCATCGATATTTATGTAAATATAAATACATATTTGACATGCTATAGCATCTTCTTTGATACTTTTTCGACATTTAAACAAAGTTGGACAGGTATTAAAAAAATGTTTTTGAAGGTAACTATATTTTTTTGGAATCCCTCTCTCCCCCCACTCCCCCCAGAACTAAAAGATAACTACGCCACTGACCAAATCTAAAACAATACTCGAGAAATATTCATTAAATACATTTGCTTTATTCGTTACATTAGATATGGCACTGCCATTTGCTCTTATATTTGGAATACTTAGATTAATTTTTGTAAGTCTTATTAATGTTGCCCGTATTTTTTTATTAAGCTCATTCAAGTAAAAATTATGTATGACTCTCAAAGTCTTTTTTTATGTCTTATGTCAGTTTATTTTTTAGAGATATTTTACGAAGTAAACTTGAGTTCATCCATGGCTTTAGCTTCTTTTCATTTAAATCTGTATTCTTCGAAACACTCTTTGTACAAAGACTGACATAAAAACGAACGGACATAAAATGGCCATTTCAGCCTTTGAAAGGACTTTGACCGAGCATCTTATGATCAATTGTGTTGTGTGTGTTGTGAAATGTGTTGTGGACCTACAAGTTTTATGCCTTCTCGAAACGGCTTATGTTTTCAAAAAGCTTTTCATGGCAGTTTTTACTCTCTGAGGCTTGCAGAGAGATTGTTCGGAGATTGTCTGCAAAGAGGTGACGGCCGAACAGAAAAATGAATTCAATTGAAAAACTTTTTGTGTCAGGTGGGATTCGAACCAGGGTTCTCTGGCGTATGGCCCACACACTCTACCCACTGCGCCACGGCAGCCACTAAAGACTGACAATGTTTATTAAAATTTTATAAAATTATCAAATGCTATCAAAGACCTTGATTCATTGTAAACGCGTACCCAAGATTCAAAAAAAAGCCTATTGTTTAACTCACTAAAATCGGTTTTTTCACTCATAAAAAATTTTGAGGACGTTCGATTTTTGTCATTCCAATTTTTTCAAATTCTTAACTGTCAGGCAATGATCAGACAAATAAAAATCACAAACTGCACTTCTCAGTGACAGTTTCTGAAATCAACAAAAACCTTATTCAATATGTACTTGGCTATGGAAAATAAAGAAAACAAAAGTGAAGATTTTAAATAAAATGTATAAGTTTACGAATGAAAAAACAATATATTTCATTAAAATTTTTACACCCCAACGCGTATTGCATAAGGGGTATATTAATTTTGTCATTCTGTTTGTAGCGCCAATATGAAGGCGTGGCAGGTATAGAAAAGTATACAAATTTTTCAGCATCACCACCTGAGTCGACTTAGCCAGGTCCATCCGTGATCACGATTACAGTTGGCACATTCCAGAAAAAGCGATACCAAGGTGTGTTCAAAAAAACTGAAAGTAACGGTAAAATTTCTTTATTATTTTGATAGTCAAATTGTCCTAGTTTAATGCTCAATTGTCTTAATTAATTCAAAAAATCTAAAAATACTTTTTTTCAACTCAAAGACAATGTTATTCAATGAGTATATGTGAGCAATATAAACAAGTACTTTAAAAACATTTATAAATGATAAACTGACTTAGGTAAAAAAAAAAATATCGGGAAAGAAACTTTGGCTTATGCAAAATTAAATGCAATCATTTAAAGAGAAGTAAAGTTCAACATCAAAAAAGTACACTGAAAACAGATGAAACGTACGTGACGAAAAAGAGGTAAAAGCTAATTTCTCGAAGTCCTGATCTCCGATTCGAATAAAACTTTTCAAAAGTAACATTCAGCATGCCTGCTAATGGTTAAACACCCTTTTAAATTTTTAAAAAATGCTGTGGGAGTAACCAGGGTGGCCCAAGTTCGAAACGTACGTGACACTTGTAACTAAATTTTAAATTAAAATATTTTGACTATCATTATTAAGACAAAAAAAAAAAGATTTTTTTATTAATTATTTTAATGAGAATTAAATTTAACATCTATATATTTAAAATTTTCATTCTGACTCCCTGTATTGCAATGGCTCTTTCTGTATAATTTTAACAAAGCAATGCTAAATGCAACTCTGGATGAAGCCTCGTAGAACCCTCTCGTTCTCACGTCGGGAAATTCTTTGAGATTTTAAAATTTTGTTTGATTTTTTTTAAATTAATTTTTTTTTAATTAATGTTTTTTTATAAAGATTCTCAAGAATTAAATAGAAGCTATTTTTATGTTTCCTGAAGAAGATGGTAGTAGAAAGTTTTAGTTTAATTTTTATGGATTTATGGAAAGTTTCTGCTTTTTGATCAATTTTGCTCAGTGATCAATTTTGTTCTGATTATTTTACCATTAAATGAGTTTGAAATTAAAAAGGGTTTCTACTAATTTTTAGCTCGATGTCTCATTTCAATAGGGTCTTTTTATTTTTTCCATATCGGTGTTCGCAGTAACACAGCTTAAACTCATAAAATACATAATAAAAGCATTTTTTTTAGAGACCGTACCAAGTATGCATTTTATGATATAATGCAAAAAATAATAATTATATTTTGACTTTTAAAATGTTGAGCAAAAAATAATAAATATTTCTGCTTTTTATTTTTTAAGCTCAGTATGCTGTAGAAACGAAAACAAAGCTTCCATAAGAAGTACATTGAGTTTTTTGACAGTGGAAGGAAATAATTTGTTCAGTATAGACAAGCTCACAACCATGTATGGAGAGTGAAAATGTCAAAATTTCGCGGAAATTTGACATTCAACAATAAAAAATTAGCAGTAAGTATGTGTTGGTATTGAATTTGTTATTAAACAAATTTATTTAGTTTATTAATGTGTAGTGTGTAATGTGTACTTTTATAGGATTTAAAATTGCAGCAATAAGAATATGAATCTGTCAACCAGAACAGCTAGTGCTTTTTCTCCACACAAAAAAATTTGACTCTACACCAGGAGTGCACAAAGCCGCCCATAGGCGGATAGCTTTCACATGGATACGACAGCTTTCAATTAAAAAAGCTTTTTAGTCGAGTTGAGAACTTATTACACTGAATAAATTATACGATAAGTCGCTCTGCGAACTTCAAGCTGTGAGGTTGCGGCCGCTCGCTTCTGCGTTGCCTTATTGAACACGACAACATATGATTAGCGCGTTTCTTCGTTCATTCGATACGATCAATCGTTGTACGAACTTCATGCTGTTAAGTTGCGGCTGCTCTATTCTGCGTTGCCTAGGGTTGCGAACATAGTGTATGCTTATTGGTTAGCCGATTCACTTCTATTGGTTATTATTTTTGCATAAAGCTTTCAGGAAGCTTTCAAAATGCTTAAACTTTCTATTTCTTTCAGTGAGAAGCTTTAAACGTTACACATACACGCAAGCAGCTTAAGTTGTGTGCGTTTGGTCATCACTGATCTAAATAAATTTGGATTAGAGCATAGCCAGCAGCGTAGCAAGGGGTGAGGGGGAGAAAACGAAGGGGGCGTCCACCCCGGGTGCACAGCCAAAAGGGGTGCAAAATTAACAACAAATATTTTTCAACGTATTTATAATTTATAATAATGTACAATTTTTTATATGAAAATAAATTTTCTTTTAGCAGGAGCTCATAATTTAATATCAATGCATATATGTTTCTCAATACCTTTGATTGACTTATTACATTGACTGCACCTGCATATGCCAAAAGGTGCAAAATACCTGAAAGCATTCCTTACAATGCATTCGTGAATTAAATTGAATTAAAACAAATTTAAAACATAAATATAATGTTTGGTGAGGGGTGCAACCATCGCAAAGATTCAAATTTTCATATATTTTACATAAAGTAATAATTGAATTGATTCCACAATTTTTCCATATAATAAAAGTTTTGCTATATGAATGCTTTAACAGTGATGCTATAAGAGATTTTCAAAGTGTACCTTTTTATTTGAGTAAAACGTACCGTTTTATCCAGAAACGTATTTTATGAAATTTATTACTAAAAAAGCTAAAAAAGTATGATATCAGCTTAAGGTTTAAGAACTTACGTTTTTGAATTTACTAATAATATTAATAATAAAATAATAATATCAATAATAAAAATAATTATTTTTAAAATATTTTATTAAATAAAATCTTATTATATGTTGCTATTTTATACTGAAATATTTTAAAGGAACATTTAGTTATTCGGGTACTGCGCAAGGCGGTTACGCTTCGTAAGTTTCAAAAGTATTGAAGTCCTCTATTTTATCAACATCAGTTATTTTTGGTTTCCTTTTTAAAATATCATAACTTGGCTCCCATCCAGCGCAGTTTTTATTGAATAACAACTTCTTACACAAGAGAAGTGCGCTGCAAGTTTTAGCGGCTAGCTTGTTTCGAAGATTTGTTTTGATAAGCTTAAATAAAGACCCGCACTACTTCTACTCTTCCATGTGGAAGGCAAGCCATATCCTTGAGAAAATAATGAACTCTTGGAAACATTTTTTCATCAAGTAAATTCCTTATTCTACCAAGACTGTTTATCTCTTTGTTTTCTCTTTCTCTTTAATCTTTGTTTTTTCCACAAAATACCTGTCAAATTTTATAACTTGACAACGCACTTTTGCATGCGTTCCCAAATTAATCAACAACACAAAAACTTGGTGAAAAATTAAAAATGAAAAGTGACGAAAAGCTAGAAACCGGCAGCTAGAGACGAGCAGATACATATGAGCAGCCAATTAGTAACTAGATATAAACGATTGTTACTTGGCAACACTTTTTAGTCAAGAGCACATCGCACTAAATAGAAACTTTAGTGTCACACATGAAAAAAATATGTAATTATTTCATCAAAAGCATATAATGAAGAAACCCAAAAATTTATAAAAAATGAAAAATTTCCAAATCTAAAAATGTACCTCTTGAAAAAAGGCGAACTTTCGTACTGATGATACTGAAAGTGTACCCAAAAGGTACAATTGTACCCCTTGTAGCATCACTGTGCTTTTATGTAACTAGATAAGAACTATAAGTATGTAATGGTTTTTTCGAAGGGATCCGTAAAGAATGTAATATAAATCGTAAATCAGAGATTTCTATATAAAAGCTTCGTATTTATAAACCTTCGGATGTACCTAGGCAATCAACTGTAGACTTAATATGAGCTTTTTTAATTTTTGAGCGGGAAATTTATGTCAATCGAAGTTTCGTTTTTCTTTATACCATATGCATTTCAAACAAGAATTTTAAAGAACAGTCTATTATATAAGTTCTGTGCATAATTTCTTTTAAATATGTTGAATAAAATTGCAAAACCAAAAAGGCCAAGTGGATGACAACAAAGAAAGACCAAATATATGCAATCAAAAGAATTTAAAGTACTAAAAATGCAGTGGTGCCTCTTCTCGTAAATATAAAAAAAAATTGATAATGTTTTAACAAGAGGAATTTTTTTATGTGTCCATAATATATATAATATATATATATGGTACACAGGGCACATTAAAGATAGAAAAACAAGATTGTTTCTCATGAAAACTTTTCTTACACGTTCTCTCAACGCCCCAGATATATATGTATTCATTTGCTTTCGAGAGAAACAAACTAAAACTAATTTTTCTCTAAAATTTTTGGCTCACAGGCACATTTAATTTTGACTAATTCGTTAACTTTCTTTTCTGTTAACAATATTTAGCCGTTTCGCAATATTTTCAGAACATTAAATCCGGAACATTTAAACATTTTTCAACATTATCTGTTGATTATGACTCTTTGCTTCGGGACCTATCTACTATAAACGTGTTAGGATGCTGGTTATTCAGTTCTGTAAATGAGAAGCTAAGGTTTGTTATGAATACATTCTGTGAACTCTTTGACTATCATGTTCCAATAGTCACTCGTCAATTAACTAACGTCAGCTGACCCTGGCTTACAAGGTTAAATTAGACCTTAAAAAATAGAGCTTACAATCGATGGAAAAGCAGTCCAACAGCATCAAATTGGGGACAGCACAAAAAACTAAGAAACGTAGCGAACGCTACAGTCAAATCAGAAAAGCGTGTATTTTTTATGTCCAAGTTGGGTTCAGCACAATCATCCAAAAATGAATGGAACAATTTAAAGCAAGCGGGAGTTTGCAAAGCGAAATCTGATGACTGTGAACTTGACGCTAATATTCTTAATGAATATTTTATTTAAAATTTTACGTCTTCTAGTAATGTGCTAGCCTTTGACAAGATCGTTCGCATTGGACTCTCTATTATGTTTTGAGTTTGTTGCTGTAAGCGAGTATGATGTTGCCAGAAATGTGAACAATATTAAATTCAACACGATGGGTGAGGATAATATATCTATCAAATTTATTAAACTGATTTTACCGCACTTCCTCAGCCCACTTACTCATATATTTAACCACTGCTTCACAAGTTCTTACTTTCCTCAATCATCCCCAAAGCAAAGATATCCAATGCTTGTGTTCCGTCTGACTATCGTACTTTTGTTATCATCCTTATCTAAAGCATTTGAATCTTTCATGGCCGTTCAAATCTCAGAACACATAAGAAGATTTGACCTTTTGTCTCCGCTTCAGTCCGGTTTTCGACCTAGTCACAGCTGCTCTACTGCCATAATAAATGATGACATCAGAGTGCCATTCGATCTTGGGCACATAAGTTTGTTATGTCTTTTAGACTTCTCGAAAGCCTTGGATTCCGTTGACCATTCAATACTGTGTCAAAAATTATATGTAAACTTTGGTTTTTCAAGCAAGGCGGTCCGTCTGTAATATAGCTACCTAGTCGGGAGGTCTCAAAGAGACAGGGTTGGAAATAGTCTGTCCGCGTTCTGTTACTTATCCTCTGGGGTGTGCCGCATGGCTCGGCTTGGTCCGCTTTTATTTTCAGTGTTCATAAATGATATTTTTAGAAAATGTCGTCATGTTACGTCATGGGGAACAGAGAGCGAACCTTCACATGGCAACGTATCTGACCGCCTCAACCTGGCGAGGTCAGCATTATACATGTCGAAATCGTCTCAAGTCGACTCAAACCACCAAGTGGTATTCCCTGGGCAATGGCAAACTGGCATCCGTCAGTTTGACAGCTAATTTGAGCGGCGGGTCGATCCATAGACCTTAAACATGGAATGTGCGCAGGGTTTGGGTCCCGCCACATTACTACTGCCCAATGAAAACTAAACCAGCCTCGGATAAGAACCCCAAATAAGTTGACGACCACCGCAAACAAAAAACGGACAATGATTTACGGATATGCACCTGGAATGTCCGGACCCTTTATAGGGAAGGTGCCATTATCTAACTGGCGGAAGCCCTCAAAACAATAAAATCTGACATCACCGCCATCCACCGCTAGCTAGGCTGCTCTAAACAAGCACACTGCGATATCTCCTACAGCTGCCATGCGGAGAAGCGCGAATTCGGATGTGGATTCGTCGTTAGCCGGAAACTACGCCACCTTGTTTCCCGGTTCACACCTGTGAACGAAAGATTGGCCACGATCCCCATCAAGGCAAAATTTTTGTACATTAGCCTTATTTGCGCGCACGCCCCGACGGAGGAAAAGGACGAAGCCGTCAAGGACGCTTTCTACGCTTGTCTTGAGGACGTATATGACCACTTTCCGGTCCATGACGTGAAAATAGTCCTCGGCGATTTTAATGCGAAAGTCGGAAGGGAAGACATCTTTGGCCCCACTGTCGGTCAGTTCAGTCTTCACGAGACCTCCACGAACAACGGTCTAAGACTGATCGACTTCGCCGCAGCACGAAACATGGTAGTTAGTAGCACCAGATTTAAGCACCTCCCCGGATCAAAAAACGCGAAACCAAATTGATCATATTGTAATCGACGGAAGCATGCCTCTAGTGTTCTAGATGTGCGTACATTTCGGGGGGTCAACATTGACTCCGACCATTATCTTGTTGCAGCCAAGATCCGCATACGATTATGCAATGCGAAGAACATACGCACAGGAATGCAACGAAAGCTAGATGTCGCTAAGCTGCAATTACAACGGACTGCCGAAGCCTACTCCGCTCAACTCTCGGTTAAGCTCAACCAACCAACCTCTGGACTCGACGACGCCGCCGGACTTTGGGCGCATATATCCCACTCCATGCGCGCTGCAGCTGAAGAAGTCATTGGTTTCCGGCGCCCGCAACCTCGGAATCAATGGTACGATCAGGAGTGTCGCATCGCGACAGCAGTAAAAAACGCCGCATACAGAAAAACGCTGCAGTCAGCTGCAACGCGAGCAGTGCGAGAAAACTACCACGAAAAGAGGAAGGAAGAGAGGCGCCTTTTCAGACGCAAGAAAAGAGAGCAGGAAAAGCGTGAGCGTGAGGAACTAGAGGTATACCAGGGCAAGAAGGATGCACGAAAATTCTATCAACAGGTTAAGCGTCTAACCCAAGGTTTCAAGCCCGGAGCATCCACTTACAGAGACGAAAATGGAGATCTAAATACGGATATACAGTGTGTGCTTAGATTGTGGAGACAGCACTTCTCCAATTTACTTACTGGCGACGATTCCACCAATACCGCCCATCGAGAGCGCAGTGCAGTGCCACCAATCGACGATGACGGAGGGGAAGTATCACCACTTAGCCATGAAGAGGTTCGAGTTGCTATCCAACGACTTAAAAACAATAAAGCAGCGGGTGCTGACGGCCTGTCAGCTGAATTGTTTAAAGCCGGCGGCGATGAATTGATAAGGCGCATGCATCAGCTCATCAGCAAAATACGGCTAGCAGAAAGCATGCCCGATGATTATAACCTCAGCGTATCAGTGTGGCTTTCGACCTGGAAAGTCCACCATAGACCAGATCTTCACGCTACGACAAATCCTGGAGAAAACCCACGAAAATAAAATTGACACACACCATCTCTTTGTCGATTTAAAAGCTGCGTTCGATAGCCCTCTGAGTTCGGTATACCTGCAAAGTTGATTAGACTTTGCACAATGACGTTGAGCAACACACGCAGCTCCGTCAAGGTAGGAAATGACCTCTCCGAAACGGAGAGTAAGCAACTAACTTCCAGAGCCCTCTCTCGATCGACAAAACTAACACTCTACAAGACGCTCGTTCTACCTGTGCTGCTTTATGGCGCTGAGACATGGGTAGTTTTGCAAACTGACGCAGCCGCTCTGGGGGTGTTCGAGAGAAAAGTTCTTCGCAAAATCTTCGGTCTTGTTCGAGTCGGCGATGACTATCGCATCCGAATGAACCACGAGCTGTATGAGCTCTACGAAGACATTGACGTAGTTTGGCGTATAACTGTGCTGCGACTACGCTGGCTGGGTCATGTCCATCGTATGGACGACGAAGCTCCAGCGAAAAAGGTGCTCGAGGCGAGGGTCGCTGGTCAACGACGACGAGGGAGACCATGCCTCCGATGGATGGACCAGGCTGAGGAAGCCCTAACCGCACTTGGTGTATCCGATTGGAGAAGGCGCACGCTAAACAGAGGCGCCTGGCGAGAGCTGATGAAGTCGGTTGAAATCCGGACACGGGTTGTTACGGCCACCTAAGTAAGTAAGTCGTCATGTTACCATGCATGCATATGCTGATGACCTTCAACTGTACTTGTCCAGCCCGTTTGACCTAGTTGATAGTTTATGTTTTAGAATGAATGAGGACTTGAGTGAAATAACTGAATAGGCTAGATCTAATAATATTAATCTAAATCCTCTTAAGTCATTTGTCTTGCCAATTTTCAAAACCAATCTGAATACCTTTGAGTTACCAACGATTTATCTAAATGGTGAAGGGCTAAAGTTTGTTGAAAAAGCTAAAAATCTTGGATATTATATCAATTCTACACTTTCTTGCGAAGATCATATTAATACTGTTGTGTGTAAAGTTTACTATACCCTTCGGAACTTGAAGTGGACTGCATCATTTGCACCTGCCGATACTAAGAAAAAGTTAGTACTCCAACTCATAATGCCAATCATTTCAGACTCAGATGTTGTAGAGTCAAGGACTAAAGTCTACATACAGCACTAATATAACGGCTTTTTTAATATGTAACAACATATAATAAAATAAAAGTAATGCAGTTTGCTTACATTGATTTATATTTATTGATTTATAAAAAACAAAAAAGAATCGAATTCAAGAACTTCTTTGCAAAGAATTAAAAAAATAACATAAAACTTACATGACAAAAGTCTACATACAACAAAGTTTTTGACTTAACATTAAATATTAAAAGATACTGGAGATGGTTAAAAAAAAATTAATATTTTGTTGGACCTCCTTGAGCATCTATAAATGCATGGAGACGTCGTGGCATGGCGGCAACTAAGTTTCTGGTCTCTTCCTCTGATATTTTACTCCAGACATTTATCAACTCCGACTCCAGCGTTGTCGCTGAAGATATTTTGCTTCGGTTAATATTACGCTCCAAAAGCTCCCACACATGCTCTATTGGATTTAAGTTCGGTCTCTGTGGTGGTGTATTGAGCTGTCTCGGTGCGTAATAGAGTAGTCACTCCTTGACCAACTTAGCAGTATGCTTGGGGTCGTTGTCTTGCTGGAAAATCCAGCTATACCCAAGACCCACAGCTTCTACTGATAATTTCAAATTACCTTCGAAAATACTTTTATACTGAAAGCGGTCCATATTACCTTGAATAAAAGTAAGCTTCCCAACGCCAATAGCTGCCATAGCTCCCCAAACCATAACATTGCCGCCTCCATGCTTTACGGTTGGTATCAGATTTTTTAGCTCCATTGCAGCGTTTTTCTTTCTCCAGATTTGAACCTGCCATCACTTTCAAATATATTATACTTTGATTCTTCCTTCAACAAAACCCTAGACCAAAAATCTATGCTTTTATCAATGTAAGCATTATCAAAGTTAAGTCGAAGGCAGCGATTTTTTTCGGAAATTAATGGCTTCTTGCGTGGTGTTCTACTGAATAATCCGTTGCTACGTAAACATCTTTGTATAGTCCTGGGATTTACACATTTATTGGAAACCACTGCGATGTGTTCGGCTAATTTTGGAACAGTCACACTAGGATTTCGGCTTACTTCTTTCAAAATGGAGCTCACATCTCTTCTAGAAAGTTTTTTTGGACGGCCTGACCGCTTTTTGTTTTCGAGGGAATCATTGTTCTAATAGTTTTTTATTATTGTCTGAACTGTTGCACAATAAGCTTCACAAGTTTTGCGATTTCGCTATACGATTTTTATACCCCAACGCGTACTGCGTAAGGGGTATATTAACTTAGTCATTCTTTGTTTGTAACGCCAAGAAGGAGGCGTTGCAGGTATAGAAATATTTATATATATTTTTGATCAGCATCACCTCCTGAGTCGATTTCCGTGTGTCCGTCTGTCTGTCCGTCTGTCGACACGATTACAGTAATTTTAAAGGTATCGCGATGAAATTCAAAATATAAGATTATTTTTAAAAAAGGAAGATCAGGTTCTGGAGAGTTCAGTTCTGGAAGGTTCAGGAAAATGGGCCAAATCGAATGAAAACCCACCTACCTCCCATACAAAGTGACTTTATTTTAACCATAAAATGTTTTTAAAACCCATAAAAATTAAAGAAATGCCTTGCAATTTGTCACGTTAGCATTGTACTCCAATCTGAGCCCTGACTCTGAAATTGAAAAAAATCGGATGAAAACCACGCCTAACTCCCATACAAATTGTCTTTATTTAAAACGTAAAATCGCTTAAAAATCCACAAAAATTATATTATTATATTAAAAAATGATATTAAAAATTAAATTATAATTATATTAAATTTGATATTTGGCAAAATCGGATGAAAGCCACGCCTACCTCCCATACAAAGTGGCGTCATCGAAATAGAAAAACTTTCTTTTTCCAAAGTCCACCCACATCGTTTATCCAACACATACCAAATTTTGCACATATATTCTATATACACATATGGTGTAATAGTCCTTAGACTTGGAAATTGGGCGTGGCATCTTACTTTTAATCGAACTTTTTCAACGCTTTTTTTTAATTTGAGCAATCTTACGAGTAATTTTATAAAACTGGGCAGTACTCTATCTACTCCGTTTGTCCTATTTCAACCACATTTGTTACATATATTTTTGAGCATAATGAGAGGTTTTAAGCCTACGAAAGTGGGTGGTATTGGACAAGGGGCGTGTCAATTTAATTCTAATTAAACTCCCTTTACACCGTTTGTCCGACTTAAACCAAATTTTGCACACATAATATTTGGCATAAGGATCAGTCTTTAGTTTATAAAAGTTGGCGGTACTATGCAGGAGGCGTGGCACTATATATTTAATCTATTTCCATCTACACCGTTTCTCCTATTTCAACCAAATTTTGCACATATGTTCTTTAGTATAGTTAGAAGTTATAAGCTTACAAAAGTGGGTGGGATTGAACAAGGGGCATGTTACTTTTAATTCTAATCGAACTCCTACACCGTTTTTCTGATTTCAAACAAATTTGGCAAATATATTCGTTGGAATAATGAGCAGTGAGTAATCTAAAAATTGGTCGGAATTAGAAAGGGGCGTGCCACTTAAATATAAATCAAACTCCTTCTATAGCCTTTGTCCAATTTCTTCCAAATTTTCCATATTCTTTGGAATAATGAGCAGTCAGTAGTCTAGAAAATTCACTCGAATTGAACGGGGCGTGTCACTTTAATTTTAAACGAAATTGTTTTAAGCCGTTGGTATGAATTGACACATTCCAATCAGATTTTCCACATATATTCTTTAGCAGTCTACAAATTACTCTATGTGGCAGCTAAGGGTGAAATAAAATTAAGTGTATAGCACAAATATTTTTGCGGATAATATATAAACATTTTATAGACGGCTAAAGAATATACCTCTATACGGCCGCGGGGGGTATTTTAGCTTCGGTACCCTGCCGGAGCTCCATTCCTTACTAGTTCTTCTTGTCGGTGTTTAATTACCAATTTCCTGACGTCAACAGCGATTTCTTTCCTCGTCGACATTTTTAAGTTCAACTGATCAGCACAACTTCCAAATTTCCAAAATTTCTCGTCAAGTGACAATTTACAGTTATTTTTTTGCAGCTTTTGCTTTGTGCTTAAACAAAGTGCGCTCGCTGTATGTAGACAATTGTCATGTTAGCTTTCCGTTATTTTTTTAGTTCTTTGTAAAGAAGTTCTTGAATTCGATTCTTTTTTGTTTTTTTATAAATCATAAAACATATGTAATCAAACTGCATCAGTTTTTTTTTAAAGACATTATATTAGTGCTGTATTTAGACTTTAGTCCTTGACTAAACTCTTCCAGGTCCAAACTGAAACTACATGTTTTAAATAGCGCTGTTAGGTACGTTTATGGCTTTAAAAAGTTCGAACGCGATATTTTCAATTATCTTGATGCCAGAAACTGCATATTTTTGCATAACTTGATTAACACAAAAACACCTAAATATTTATTTGAAAAGATCCAATTTTGTAGATCGAACAGAAATCTGAACCTCATGATCCCTTTGTACAATTTTCTGAACTCCAACAGACTTTTCTTTGTGAACGCAATTAGAATCTGTAATTCGTTGCCCGTTACAATAAAATTAATTAAAAATAAACGCAACTTTGAGCATGCATTTTTTCAATACTTTTCTTAATACTTCCTCTTTCTTCTGAAGCTATTTACTTTCTTCTTTTCTTTTAGAATAAGATTAATTTCTGTTTTTTATCGAGTTAATTCACTTAATGTTAGTTTTAAGCTAAATTTATTCATTGTTACTTATTACCTGTTGTTATGATATAATTCGTATTGCATTTAAAAGGCACTGTCTTATATGTTAACGTTATCTCTTAAATAAATAAATAAAAAAAAATAAATTTAATATATTATTTTTATATTAAACTAGCTAATACCCGGCCTAAGAAGGCGACTAAGGCGTAGCTTTAGTGAAGCCATGCTTTTATAGTAAGTTCGTACCGAGTTTCATTGATGTGTGACTTATTTCGAAAGCTATACCGAAAATTTTGGGTGCTGAAAAAGTACCACGCCCCTTGTCCAAAGGCCATAAAATGTTACCAGTGGAACGGCATGTCTAAATTGAGGTCGAATACTGATTTCCGAGGCTGTGCGACCTTTAATTGCAAAACGTTCGATATCGAAAATTTGAGGCGTACGGTGCCTTTTACGATCGGCACCAGACTTCACAGGAACACTTAATGCTTTGGCATAAAAATTGGCTTAGCGGTTTCGGAGTCTTTACGTGATATACACATATACCGACATACGTATAGACATTAAGTCACCTCACGCTCCTTAGAAAAAAAAGTCCATGGCTTATGTTATGATGATCCCCAAAATATTTCGACTAAAAATATTGGCTGGTATGGTAGCTTAAAAAAAGAAACTGTCAGAAATAAGAGTAATGAAAAAGTTCTTTTGCAATCAAAAAACTCGATTTTAAGAGCATATTTCAAACCATTCCGTGGCATACTGGTTGAGGTGAGTGGCTTGTAATCTAGGTTCGAATTCCATCTGACACAGAAAATTTTTTCAGTTGAAGTAATCTTTCTGTTCGGCCGTCATCTCTATGCAGACAATGGCAAACCTCAGAGAGTAAAAACTGTCATGAAAAGCTTCTTGACAACATAAGCCGTTCGGAGTCGGCATAAAACTTGTAGGTTCAGTTCTCGATCATTTGTGTTCAAATATTTCACAACACGCAGAACACAATTGATCATAAGAAGCTCGGTCAAAGTCTTTTCAAGGGCTGTAATGGCCATTCCGTTTTTGTGATTTTTTTATTTGCGGATGGTACAATGGGCGTGGCAAATTTTATATATATAGATATATATTGACTGCCACTTAGAGCACCTGCATATCAAGTGTTACTATCAAAACGTACAACTCAACGTACAACTCAGGAATAAGCATGATTTCGAAAAAGTCTGCGTAGATATGGTGCAACCACGCCCATTTTTTAACATTTGCCGACAGTGACCATATGAACTAAATTACCAAATTTTAGTCTTCTTCGGTAAAAGCCGTCTGATATAAAGCATTTTTACTGATTTGTGGGCGGTAAAAGTGGGCGTGACAACATTTATATATACATAGTGACTGCCACTTGGACCCATGGCACCTGCATACCAAGATTTACTATCAAAACGTGTACAGCTCAGGAATAAGCATGATTTCGATAAAGTGGGCATAGATATAGTGCGGCCATGCCCATTTTTTGTACATTAGCCGACAGTAATCATATAAACTAAATTACCACAACTTAGTCTTCTACGGTAAAATCCGTCTGATATAAAGCATTTTTACTGATTTGTGTGCGGTAAAAGTGGGCGTGACAACATTTATATTTACATAGTGACTGCCATTTGGATCCATAGCACCTGCATACCAAGATTAACTATCAAAACTTGAACATTTCAGGAATTTAAAATTTCTGAAAAGTGGGCGCAGATCTAGTGTGCCCACGCCCATTTTTGTACAGTCACCAAAAGTAACCTTCTGAACAAAATTACCTAGTTTTATATTTATACGATTAAAACCGTCTGATATATAGCATTTTTTTTGGTTTGTGGGCGGTAGAGCCAATTTGAGTTGTATGGTAGGTACCACGCTCCCTTGTCCAATCAACACCAAACATCACAGGACCACTCTCAGAATGTTGCTTCAGTATCCCTAAAAATTTCATAAAGTTTGGTTCGGCGATTTTGAAGTCTATACGTGATATACACACATACCCGCATACATACATTTTTATATATATAGAAGATTTTTATATATATAGATAGATATACATCTTTGTCTTTGAAACAGTATTGAAGCCATGCAACAATGAAGGCCTTATTAAAAGTAGCTGCGTATGTCTCAATTATTTTCAGTACTAATTGTCTCAGGGAACATAGCTACCAAGGACGGTTCTTTATCTTCTAATCTGTGTGAAATTTTGTTTCAAGATTTTAAGCACAGCTGTCAGCAGAGAACGAAAATAAACAATAACAAAACGTTCCATTTCGTTACATTTCGATCTTTCAAGCGTACGAAACAAAAATGATTGAAATAATAAAAGAACGATTGAGCGTCTGTTTTGTTTTTTGTTTACTGTTACGAGCAAAACTATAAACACAACAAAAAAATTGTGTAACCCATGATACAATGATAAGGTAGGGCCGCTGCGTTCAGTGCTCTCACGAGTCAACGAAGAGTGGATAATGAGAAGCAACATATATGTCAAAACGACGAATTTCGTAGAAATTGCAAATGAAGAAAATATTTTATGTTTCCAAGTTGCAAACAGTGCGGGTGTTAAGCTTGTGCTAATTTGAGTGAAAATATTATAAAAAAAGTGTAATAAAAACTATAAAATGTGAAAGAAGTCTTAAAATTTAAAAAAAAAAAACCTGTAACAGTTTTAACCTAAAAACAACTGCGAAACGTGAGCATAAAGAAATTCGCGATGAACAGCTGATTTTGACATCAATGTAGCTTTATTCTGCTCTTACTCCATTCCTCTCCGTGATGACCATACCTTATAATTCTGCCATGGTGTAACCAAGAGACTGAAATGAAACCGAAACAACGATTCGTTAAACGATCGTCGGATAACAACAAAATAAATAGTTTACTTCGTATTCTTTTGTGCTCTTTGTATTTTTGCTTCGTTTCTTAAGCAAAGTCTCAGCAAAATTCTCTCCTTCCTTTGTTTTTTAATATCAAGGTTGATTTATAAGGTTGTCGCAGGGCTGATCGCACTCTCTTCTTAGTACCCATAATTGTCAAAACCAGCCAATTTTGCGAATGACTACGAAAGAAGAACAGATGATAATAGAGAGCACTTGCAGATTTTCTATGAGCTGTCAACTTCGATTTGACAATTATGGGTACTCGCTCTCTCCCTTGCGACAACCTTATAAATCAACCTTGTTTAATATCATAATTTGCTGTGAAACAACAAAAACAAAACCCACGCTCACGCTGTGTGCAACAAGTCTTGTGTTATCGTTCAATGCCTTATGCATAACAGTGATTATTAATGAAACGTTTGCCTTGGTTTCGTTTTTTATACTGACACATTAGCAAAAATTATAAAAATTACGTTAGTTCTCTCTTTTCCACTGAAAGGTTTCGTGTTTCGTTCGCCCTCACTAACGATTCGAATGGGAAATATCTACTTTCTATCACTCTCTAATAGGGCCCACACACAGACGTACATCTCCAACAACATGTACGCGTACCGTGTTCTGTCTTTGCCACACATTACCGACCAATTCCTCGAAACTTGACCAAATTTCTCTAAAAATGTGCACCAAAAATCTATTTTAACTGCACAAAAACCAAAACGATACGTTGGTGCGTGAACAACGCTACTAGCTGCATGACTTGCTGTACAACATAATGGTTTGTCTGCTTGAAATCAAAAATCTTTGATATTGCCTTCGCAAACTGACGAACCTTCAAATTGGTCTGCCAACAGTGCCACAAACGGGCAAACATTTCCACAAACCAACTAAGTTCGGGAACATGTCCGCCTGTGTATGAACTCTATAAGAGATCGGTTCGGATATCGTTTCGTTTATTTTCGTTCTCTGGCTGTCAGTGGTGGAAAAAAACCGCCTCAAAGAACAAAAGTGAATGTGACTCTTGGTGATATCAGCCACATGATTTCAACAAAAGAAAATATTTAATTTTTTATTTAGCTTATAAAAACATCATATTCCAGAACAGTTCTTTTTTTCAGCCCTTAATTCCTTTCAAAGCGTTTACCTAAAATATTGAAGCAGCAAAATTTCAAATTCTTTGACTCAGCAACAACAGGATATAAAATATCAAAACATCAAGAACAAGTATTTTATTTCTGTTTTTAAAAACAACATAGTCGAAAAAAAAAACAAAAAATAAGGTAAAAACAGTCAACATTTTCAATTCATATATCTGTTTTTTCAGTCAAAATAATTTCTAAAATTTAATTATTTTGAAGAGCATTTTAAAATTTATCAAAATTCATAAAAAAAAAATATGTTGGGATAAAATTATATCGATGGTTAAGCGCGCTCTTAAGAGATAAGTACTCTTTCGACGAAAATGGGTTAACTGCATTCTCCAACCCGTCAAGTTATAATATATATTGTGTAAAATTATTGTAAGTGAAATCTCATTGAAAGCTGATCAGTACTAGGTTGAAATTAGTGTTTTGTACTAAAATTTACTGAAATTAAAAAAAAAATCAGCGTTCCTGAATATTTGAAATTTTTAACTTATCATTTTTGTGAGCTAACCATCGGTATGGAATATGATGTTCTGCGGAGTTATTAATAAGATGATGATAAATTGTTTGTTGAATAATTAAACGGCACTATTTTTTCTTAATAATGTGGGCTTAGCAATTTGCAACAACTTTGCTGGAAATCTCAAAGCAAAATTTTGCTTTGTAAAGAAGTTAAAAGAAAACAAATGAGCAGTGTTTTACAATGTCATGAAAAAATGAAAAATCGTTTATATTATGTAACCCAAAAAAAAAATCCTTAGTGGTTATGAACTTATGACCACCGGAAACCATTGAGAAATTTGCAGTTATTTCTAATGTTACAAATTTTCGATTTCAAAATTCTTATTCTAAATAGGTTGATCCTGATACATCAATAATAAGCAAGGAGTCTACATAAGACGAAGACGAACAAGAAATATATGAAACTGATTTCGGTCATAGCACTTCAAATATGATGGAAGACGAAGAGGAGCGTAGCTTGAAATGTTTCTTGATGTCTCGTTTTGGGAGCTACCCCTTACAGATCACATTAGAACAGAAATTATTAAAAGGGAAAATACAGTTTTCCAAAATAAAGATGGGCCTTTCGAAGCTGTTGTTCGGCCTGGGGACAATGCTAAAGGTCAGGTGCGCCAGCTATCAAAAGATTGACATCTAAGTTTTTAACTGGTTTCCAAGCTTGGTGGAAGTGGAATCCCAATATAAACGATCATGAGAAGTCCATAGAGCATTTGCGTCTTCTTGAAATTGTTATCAACACTGCTTAAACTTAACAAAACCATTGACAACGAAAATATAACAATTGTGGAAAATGAAAAAAAAATTAAGAAATATATTAAACAGACATTCTTGATATTACTTTGTTCGTTGCTAAGCAGAATTTGCTATTTCGTGGACATTTTGAGCATTCGGACTCATTAAATAAGGGAAATTTTCTTGAATTAGTTGAACTCCTTTCAAAGTATGACCCAGTCCTTACAGAACACCTAATAAATTTATAACAAGCTAATTGCAAATTGCAACATACTTACCTTTCACCAACCCTTCGTAACGAATTCATAAGCGTATTGGCCAATCATGTGAAACATAAACTTATCAAAGAAATTAAAGCTGTTAAAAATTTTGGAGTAATATTTGATTCTACACCAGATTTGTCACATGTTGATGAAATGTCGAAAGTTATTAGGTGTGTTTAAATAACCAATGGTGAAGTACATGTTGAGGAAGTATTTCTCGGATTATGTGTCGCGCCCAAGGATATGACAATTCTGCTACAATGTCTGGAATCCACGGTGGAGTGCAGAAAATATTAAAAGAAAAATTAAAAAAGCAGTATTTATGGGATGCGTAGACCATTTTCTAAATTTGTGCGGTCAACATCCCTTCGCTCAAAAGTGTCTCACTTTTTTTTGATACTCTCGAACGGCTGTATTATTTTTTTGCTGTATCGACCATGATACAATGATAAGGTAGGGCCGCTTCGCTGAGTGCTCTCACGCGTCAACGAAGAGTGGATAATGAGAAGGAACATATATGTCAAAACGACGAATTTCGCAGAAATTGCAAAGGAAGAAAATATTTTATGTTTCCAAGTTGCAAACAGTGCGGTCGCGGGTGTTAAATTTGTGCTAATTTGAGTGAAAATATTATAAAAAAAATCTAATAAAAACTATAAAATGTGAAAGAAGTCTTAAAGTTGCAAACAAAAAACCTGTAACAGTTTTAACCTAAAAACAACTGCGAAACGTGAGCATAAAGAAATTCGCGATGAACAGCTGATTTTGACACCAATCTCGCTTTATTCTGCTTTATACTCCATTCCTCTCCGAGTCGACCTTACCTTATAATTTTGCTATGGTATCGACTCATAAATGGGATGTACTAATTTGTCATACAAATATATCAGCAAAAAGGTTGTCAACAACGCGCTGGAGTGCACACTATTCTATTGTGAAGCCTCTTGCAGAAAATTATCAAATGTTTGTTGAAGCGATTGAAGCTCTCTGTGAACCGTGAACTTGACGAAAACTTTGACACAAGAGGAACAGCACAGGGCCTATTGTCAGCAGTTCTTGACTTTACATTTCTCTTCTACTTATACTTTCGGCATGATGTCATTCGGGAAGTTCAAATAGCGCAGCAGTACTTGCAAACTAAGGGCTTATCATTTGATAACGTTTTGCTTAAGCTCAAAGCACTGAACATTTTTGTTTTTGAGGATTGTTATAATATAGTGCAACAAGCAATCCAAAAAGCACTTGTTAAATCGGAAAACTGTGGAATATTAGTAGAGAGACGAATTAGATATAGAAAAAGGATGGCAGGAGAAGAGACCAGAGACTGTAAACTAAGTCTACAAGAAGAAAACAAGAACGCGATGTTCCAGTACATGGACAGGTTTCATTCAGAACTTCAAAGCAGAACAAAATCAATTCAAAATGTATTTGAAGCAATCCTCCCATCGAACTTACAATCTGCTTCTGAAAATGAACTACAGATCTTAATAAAATGATTAGTCACTGTTCATGATGAGGTCAATGAAGAGTTAACGGTTAAAATACTAAGGCTAAGAAGGCACCTTAAAGCTGAAGACATTGTTTTGTAAACATGTACAAACTGAACCTCAATAGATTTTTTTTTTAACTTATTTATGAATGGTGATTCGAAGAGTCGTTCCGTCGAATCTAAGAATTGGCTTAAAATGATTTTTAACGATTTGCATTTCTGTTAGGTCAAGCGAAAAAAGCTTTTCCAAACTTAAATTAATAAAAAATTATTTACGGTCTACAATGCGGCAGTCACGACTAACAGACCTCTGAATCTTATCTATTGAAGCCGAAGAGGTTAAGAACGTTGATTTCGATGAAGCTCTAGAAGAGTTTGCGTCTCTGAAAGCAAGGAAGAAGAAATTTTAATCTTGATGTTACGGTAAAGTTTGATTTTATGAATGAAAATCACTTAATATTTCACAGTAATATTTTTATATTTTTTCAGGCACCGAATCTATGTTTTTAAAAGTTAAATATACTATAAATTTAAATATATGCAAAAATTATATATACTCGTTACATATTAACAAAATTATTTTAAGAATAAAAAATTTCAAGCAAAAACAGTACATATATTTATAAAATTTTTATTTTTTGTACAAAGATTTTAGATATGGATAAGGGTAAGCCCCCTTTGAGGGTGCAAAATCTATTTTCCGCTCCGGGTGCCAGCAATCCTAGCTACGCCCCTGATCATAGCTCCCACATAGGAAGCTAGACGTACGGTTTTAAGCACCGGCATATGCCAGGCGAGACGGACGTGGTCTCGCACTGGAAAATCATATTAAACTACACAGCTTGATTGTTTAGGGTGTTGCAAGACATCACAGGAAAATATGAAGTATCTTTGGAAAGCATGATCCAGATTAGTGGCGGTACTGTAGATATTCTAAAATATTATGTTTAATTGAGTAAATAGATTTATTTAAAGAAATCGCGTCTGAAACAAAATTAAAGTCCCCACAAGCGCTTCTGAGTGGTTCGTTTTGCAAGTAATTAGTTCTACAAAAGTTCATGTAAAGTATCTCAAAAGATTTTCTAGGTCGGAGAGGAATATTAAGTAAATTTTTCTCAGTAGATATTGACTGCCAACATATCCATGTAAAAGTTAAAAAATACAAGTAGCATTTAGCATAATTCTCCGATAATATAAAGTAGGAATATTTAAAAGCTTCAGCCAATATTCATAATGTGGTAGACAGAATCTGGTTCAAACCCATGGTAATAGTTCATGAAACAGACAACCAGAACTTATGTGTTTTACTACAACACGAACCCGTTTTTGTTGTAACTAGTAAAACATACGGGGCATCCGGTGTAGCAACACGAACATGAAAGCCGTTTCACAAACACAAAGCATCACACAGTGCCCTGCTGATTTGGAGCATTATGCAATAAATTACATACTGCCCGTAATAGCAGTACCAGTTTAGAATTCAGGATCAATGAGGATCCACAACATCCCCGCAAAGAGATCAAAAATGCACTCATGCAATTATGAAGGAGTGCATTTTTATGCGTGACCGTGCTCAATGAGCACTGAAAGGGTCATTCTAACAGCTCACAGCTGCCGGCACAGTTGCTAACAATGACGCATGTCTGGTACCTACAGAGGAGGACCTAATTTTGCCACTCTTACTCTGGCGGTCCGGATGATCTAAAGATCTCTACATCCAGACAGAGTATTGGCCTTGTTCTCAGGGACTGCCGTGCTCAGTATGAGCACCCAGTTTGCACACCATTTCTTCACTCACCTCAGTGACCGCCGTGCCAGTTTGAGGGTCCAAGTCAAACCTCGACGAGCAAACCCCTAAGGAAAGCCCGAGCGTCGACATGTTAAGCACGCATGTCAAAACACTCAACATCCAATTTTATCGGCCTTTTCTAGTCTCAGTGCGGTGGATAGATAGGGTCTACCCCATTTGACGGGAAAGACTGTCCCCGTACTAACAAGTTTTAAGATCAATTAAAACTATATACCTTGGCAGGCTGGTTTCAAATCGATATACCCAATATGACCTGCTACCAATATGGGTGCCACCCCGAGCTCTTAGTTGGCCCTATCAGTGTTTACGTTTGCAGGACGTATTCTACAAACAACCATCCTCCTTTATCCTGGCTTTGGACAGGCAGGCGCAACTAAGTTGCTAGCCTGGCGAAGTTCATAAGGTGGTAGTTGATAATTGAAATTGCAGAAAAGATGGCTTAAGCAGAACAAAAGAAACATTTTCTAAACTGATTCCATGTCGTCAATGTAACAGCTGTATCAAAGGCACCAAGCAATTGAAGCATATTCCAAAATAGGCTGCACAAGAGAGGTGAATAAGGTTTTTGTTATAAAGGGATCATTACACTCTTTTGCCCATCATTAAATAAAACCTCGATTTATAATTTTATTAATATGAATATGGAAGCGAAGTTTAGTATCCATAGTTACTCCATGATCATGAAAGATATCTAAAGACTCTAGTGTATGATCACAAATTTTATAAACACATGTGACAGGAGATTTTCGAGTGAAGGTCATGTGCTTGCATTTCTTCATGTTAAGATTCATACGATTCACGTTGCACCAGCTAAAATGATGGTATATGTCAGTTTGCAAGAGAATGACATCATTAACATTTTTAAATGGAAAAAATAGGTTCACGCCGTCTGCGTACATTAAAATACTCGAATGCTTTATGACAGATGGCAAATCATTTATAAACAGTAAAAAGAGAAGAAGCCCGAGGTGGCTACCTTGAGGTACACCAGAAATGACAGGAAACGCATGTGATTTCACAAGTTTAAAAAGATCATGTTGTGTTCTATTGCATAAATAATATTTAATCCATCTTACAAGTAATGTGGGAAATCCACCAAGAGATATCTTTAATACTAAGAGTTTATGATTTACAACATCAAAATCTTTGCTAAAATCTGCGTATATAACATCAGTCTTTAAACCTTTTCTAAAATTTTCAATGGTTTTGGAAGTAAATTCAAGTACGTTTGTAGCCGTAGATTTTCCAGAAACGAATCCATGTTGGAGTGGAGACAATAAAGATTTAATACTATTTGATAATTGTGAAGTAATGATTGCCTCGAAAAGCTTAGGCAAAGCGCTTAATTTTGCAATTCCACGATAGTTATCGATTAAGGACCTGTTACCAGACTTGTGCAACGGAATAATAAAAGACGACTTTCAGGTAACTGGAAAATAGCAAGATTTTAATGAAGAACAAAAAAGCAAAGTGTAGGAGTTACTAATTTATCACAGGAGTATTTTTATATAAAGGGTTTCCCAATAATAACGTCCTAACTTTAAATTTGGATAAAACACACAATTTTCGATCAAAAATGGTTCTGATTGTTTTATTTGGAAGATAATTTTATAAAATTTATGATTTGAACAAAATATCGGCCAAATGGCCACCACGGCTTTGTTTGCACACGGCCATCTGCTCACACCAATTTTCGATGAATCTTTGCACCATTTCGGCCGGTGCAAAGCCTGACGAATATTGGCTTCCAATGCATCAAGAGTTGTACGGGTTGCTGTATGCCTTCAACTTAACGTAACCTCGAAGGAAATAATCCAAAGACGTTAGATCGCACGATCTAGGCGAGGAAGCGGGGGGCTTATTTCTCAAAATTAACGACTCGCCGAACTTATCGTGTAATAAAGCCATGTTAAGTCGAGAAGTGTGAGGTGGTGCACCGTCTTGTTGAAAATAAAGGTCGTCCGCATCAATATCATCAAATTCCGAGAAAAAAAAAACGGTCAGCATCGTGTTATAACGCTCGCTATTAATGGCAACGGAATCTACTGCCTCATTTTGAAAGAAATAAGGTCCTATGATTCCACCGTACCATAATCCACACCAAACGGTTAAATTTTTGGAATGCAATGGTGATTCATGAACCACTTTTGGATTTGACTCACTCCAATAGCGACAATTTTGTTTGTTGACGAAGCCATTGAGGCAGAAATGAGCCTCATCGGAGAAGATGGTTTTTCGATGAAATTCGTTGTTGGCTTCCAACATTTCCAGTGACCAATCAGCGAACTGACGACGAATGTGATGGTCGGCTGGCTTTAGTTCTTTTGCCAACACCATCTTATATGGCTGCAGACCCAAATCCAATCGCAAAATTCGCCATGTGGCTTGAACGGCGGCAATGTTTTCTTCACTTTGGGTATTTTTTTGTCTTACAAGCACCTTTGTATCTTGAAATATGAATTCACTTTAAAATTTTGTTATTATGCAATTAACAGAAGGAGCATTATGACGACCATTTTTTGCACGAAGCGCTCTTACTGTAGCGACAAGAGAACACGAATTTGCGTATAAATATTGAACAATTTTCAAGCGTTGGACCGAAGTTAAACGTGTCATGATGAAATGGCAAGCCAAACTGAACACATTTGCTTTAAAATGTCAAAAATCCATATTCGAATATGGCCGCCACGAGCTGTCAAATTTAGGTCACCCCTATTGGGAAACCCTCTACATGACGGTATATTGTCGGGACCGTTTTTATATGACGTTTTAAAAGCTTTTAAGTAGGATAAAACCATATACCAATTATTGGGAAACAAATATCCCCAGACTGAACACTAAATGGATAGCATAGATTATCATAGGATGAAGATAAATAGGTCGCTTTGAAAAAGTCAGTGAAAAAAATTAGAAATGCTATTCTCGCTATCCGACTCAACAGTTTTATATTTCATAAAAGAAGGATAGAAATCAATCCTGCGTTTTGTGTCGACATAGTTCAAGAATGACTAAGCATCGAGTTGATGTTTAATTTTACTTTTATTAAATAAATATAGTAGTATTTTATGATGCATGGATTTTAAGTTTCTTAATTTTCTCAGTTCATCAGTAAACCATACAGGACCAGATGTTAAACGGGCTTTTCTCTGAGATACTGATGACAGAAAACAATTATTGCGATCTATGTTCTATTAAAAGCAGAGACAGCCGGATCAAGGTTTTCTGGCGATGTTCTTGTATTAAGGGAGTATTCCTGATTAGAAGGCTGTTTTTGGACCCTTTTTGAAAAACTTCTTATTTGAATATCCTGCAGAATATCTCAGAAATCGTTTTTATTTTAAGCTATATACCACCAACTAGCGATATTAACTTGTATAAAGATCACTTATTTAATATAGATTTTATCGTAAATTCGCTTCTTCCTTATCAAATGCCATGCATTTTGGGAGACTTTAATTTGGGAAATATCGAATGGAAATCATGCGATAATAATCAAATTTTAATACATTTTAATATAAAAACCGAGATTGAGCTGTGTCTCTGCGATTCCATTTACGCACTTGGTCTTTTCCAAATAAATTCTCTCAAAAATGATATAAATCGAATCCTAGACTTGATTTTTATTAATAACGATACGAAATATGAAATTTTTAAATGTGACATTCCTTTAACTTCCAAATCTGTTCATCACAAAGCAATCATGCTAACTTTTATTACTTATGAATTTACGAACAACTCAGTAGTAAATGTTAGTACCACGTACAATTTTCATAAAGCAAATATTATTTCTTTAAACAATTATCTCAATTCCATTGACTGGAACTCCGTAATCGGTTCATTAAACTTAAGCAACATGTATAATACATTTAAGATTATTCTGAAAGAAAGTTTTGATTTATATGTTCCTTTGAAATCTTCTAGAAAGATTTATAAATTGAGAAACAAGGCTCATAAAAGATTCAAAAATACTAATTCTGATACAGATAGACTTTCATTTATGCAATTCAGGCGTGAGTTTGACTTTCTATCCAATTTTTTATATAAAAAATACATCAGTTTAATGGAAAAAAATATAAGGTACAACCCTAAGTCCTTCTGGATATTTTTAAACGAAAAACGAAAAAGCTCAGGATTTCCTAAATCGATGGAATTCGAGGGTGCTTTCGCGAATAATAACCAAGAAATTTGTGAATTATTTGCAAAGTTTTTTGGATCAGTCTTTGATAATAACAATAACCAGGCTACTATCTCTAATAATTGTTCTAATGTTCCTGAAATTATAAATATTGGTAATTGGAGATTACTGAAACTGAAGTTTTTAAGGCTCTTAATAGCTTAGACTGTACTAAGGGTTGTGGATACGATTTATTGCCACCTTTAATTCTGAAATCTTGCGCAAGCTCTCTTTGTTCTGCGTTAACAGTAATTTTCAATAAGTCCCTCTCGAGCGGAATCTTTTTAGATGAGTGGAAATTAGCCTTTATCTCCCCAATTTTTAAATCTGGCCAAAAGTTTCTTATTAAAAACTACAGGCCGATAGTTAAACTTTCAGCCATACCTAAACTATTAGACAAGTTAATAGCCGCAAAACTTTTTTCTGACTTCACTCTAATTTTTTACAATGGATGTTCTCTTACATCACAAACAGGAAATTATTCGTTAAGATCGATACCTGTTATTCTAGCATGGTTCAAGTTACCTCAGGTGTTCCACAGGGAAGCCACTTAGGGCCACTCTTGTTCATAATATATATAAACGATATTCCTAAGAGTTTTAAATTCTGCAAAAGTTTGCTGTATGCTGATGACTTGAAAATGTTTTCAGTTATAAAAAATACTTTGGATTGCTACAAATTTTACAACTTTTATGGTGTGAAGTTAATGGCTTAAAGCTCAATTACTCTAAATGTCATATTTTAACTTTTTGTCGCAAAAATGACTTCATTATGAACGAATATTCATATGATACCATTAGTTTCTTTCAAAGATCATCCGTTGTTAAGGATCTGGGCATTTACTTTGATCCCAATCTCTCATTCAAAACTCATAGAGATTATGTAATATCCAAGGCTAATTCACAGCTAGGTTTTGTCAAAAGAAACTCAAAGGAATTCTTAGACCCTTATACGGTAAAATCAATTTTTTTGAGCTTAGTCAGATCAATATTAGAATATTCATGCATTATTTGGAGCCCTTCGTATGCTGTAGATGTTCACAGAGTAGAGAAAGTTCAGAAAAGGTTTTCTCGTTTCGCTTTACGAAATATGTATACATATCAAGAAATGCCTTCTTATGATATTCGCTGCAAACTACTTGGACTCCAATCGTTAGAGCTAAGAAGAACAAGTTTTTCTATATTATTTATTAAAGACATTTTAGATGGTAAAATTCAAAGTCCGGAACTGTTGCAACTAATACCTTTGTACGCACCAACGAGAGGACTTAGGGAAAGACCTTTATTTTATATTTTTCCACATAAAACTAATTATAGCCAGAATGAGGTTATGTCTAAATGTTTATATCTATGTAATTCTGTTGCTGGTCAGTTGGATTTCAGTATAAATAGAGATATATTTAAGAATTTATTACTCGATTTGCTAAATTGTGTTTAATATGTTAGATTAAGTTAGATTAAGGATTATATCTGTGAGGGCAATGTCCCAGTAGATGAATGAATAAATAAAAACGAAAAGAGATATTTAAGTTCTAAATTTTAATTTTTTAAAATTTTTTTTTCTTTGTACGAGGGCTGTTAAAAAAGTCGGCCTTCAAAGTTGGGCGTCGCAAAAAATAGGTATGCTCCTTGAATTTTCCGACTATTTTTTACAAAATGGCGGTCATTGAAAAATGAAAAACCGATTTTGGGTCTTTTTTTTTGTAGTTTAGTGTAAAACAAAATAGTAAAAAATTGTTTAAAATTGTGATTGAGATAGGCACTAGAATGGTGACAATTTTGCATCGATTGCATTTTGTTTCATCAAAATCGGTTCAGAACTACGGGCGCAATCTGGGCCGCAAGCCCGAAAAACGTGGTTTCGAGAAGATAAACGCGTTTAAGTTTGAAGTATTTTTCTTGCATCAAAAAAAAAATTGAAATGAAAAATTTTAACATGAAATTTGGCAATTCTGCGTCGATTGCACTTGGTTTCATCAAAATCGGTTCAATAGAACCGGAGAAAAAAGGCTTCGAAGTTCAAAAACGTGATTTTGAAAAAACTCAAAAAAAAATTTAGACATAACATTTTTTTTTTTTGTGAAATACTTACATATATCAATCTGCAATGCCAGCCCCATAAAGAACACCTTCCTCTTCTTCAAAAAATGAGGACTCCTTCGGGCAGTTATACCTTCTTTTGATGCGGCCAGAGCTCTAGCTTCGGACCTTTTCAAACGTTCTTCGATCCGAGACATGGCGAAATCAAATGTGATGTTGCCAATCGGGATGCCCATGGGGTTCATTATTTGAAGTATTGGCAAAAAACCTTCATTAAATATGACAGTTGCAATATAATTGACAATGTCAATAGTGCGTGCGCCGGTGTGCATATGCTTCGGTGCGAATGACCACAGCACTGCGTCGAAAGATTCGTTGATGTTTTGAGTTTCGGAGCCAAGGCATCTGTTCAACAAATCATCGACTGACAGTGCTTTGTAAATAGGTTTGATTGCTTCCTGGACTCTCTGATTTAGTGGTGCATACGTATGCTTGATGCTGTCGATTGTCCCTTCTGCTATCGCTTTTTGCCAGGCGCACCAGCCCGACGCACCGGTCCCACAGTTTTGGTGCTGTGGAGCTTCCAGATTAGCAATCGCCGAGAAAACTATATAAAACCCTTTATAAAACTTATGTCTTCGTTTTCATTATTTTTAAATTTTTTGCCGATGTTTAGTGAATTCGGTGGCCTCATCTCTTTCGTGTTGGTTACCACGAAACTGGCGTTTCAAGGGACGAGTTTTTCGATTGCTACCAGTGTTTCTTTTATTTTTATTCCTATTACTTTTTCTATCCATTGTCTTTAGCACAAACAAAAATTTTTATCAAAACTGTACTATTCAAAACTGTTCGGTTTATAACTCAATTCAAATTAACTAAACGCTGCCAACATTCGAATACCTAAGCTCTAAAATGAGTATTCATTTATTTTTAAAATGCGTTATTACCTACTAAAGAACGCGTTGAACAAAATTCGGTGGTTGCTTCAAACCGTTGCATTCAAAAAGTAGCCAAATTAAGCAAATCACATTTTGGAAAACACATTGCTGGACAAAAAAGGCCATATCTCCTAAAGTATTTCGATTTTCAAAAAACCCTTTTAGGACGATATTCTCCAAGCTAGAATATCCAACTATAAAAATATGTAAGGACATATTTGTATAAAAAAAAAAAAAAATTTTTTAAAAAATTTTTGCCAACCAGGAATACTCCCTTAACGATATTAAGTACGGATGTCCAGTAAATATTAGATACATAGTTTTTTAACAAAACATTATTGGTTCCTTTAAAATTAAACTCATTAGGAGGTTCAGCTTTACGATTCTTTACAGATTGTTTCTTTACAGAGCAATTTTTAAAGTTAGATGGAACGGATATTCAGGGAGCACGAGTGAATCTGTCCTTGAAACTGAAATTGTGTTTCATTTCCTCGGAATGAAAGTAAAAGTTGCAGCGTTGGAAAATGCTGATGGTGTGCTTCTAGCGACGACATTTTTTATGAACCGCAATTCATAACAAAAAAGGCGGACGATCTTGGGCGACTTCAATAAATTCCTCAGTCTAATTATCGCCATCTTCGAATACGGTGAATAAAAAGCGAAACTTTGACTGAGGAGAGGCCACCACCAATTCGATAATTTGCCACGGCATTGTCATGCAAATCGAAGTCACCGATGTACCGATTGTATATGTTGATCAAGTAAATGTATTCGGTTTTTTAAAACTAGTCGCATTCAAAAAGGTGCATAAATGGAATTTTGAAGAATCTGACAAAATCCATTGAAAATCATAATAATTCTTATAAGCAAAATTCATATAAGTTAAGTTAAACAAGTTTTTATATATTTATAAAAAACCAAAAAAATCATCAAAAAATATTTTAATAACTGTTATTCTGGAGTCGCGAAAATTTTCCTTAAATATCTGAAAATATGCGAAAGAATGTTCAATTTCAACAAAATGCACCTGTTGGTTTAACATGATTAACTACTCCTTCGCTCAATTTTTATTGCACAGAAAACATTTTCCACTTTCTTCGTTAATGTCGAGATCGTCCATTATTTTGAGCAAAGCATATCGAGCATCACCGAATTATGTAGAATGCTAGGAGTTGGTTGAAGATTGTACACGGTGGCGTGCACGTAGTTAGAACAAATAGTTTCCCTGCAAACATTTCTTTGACGATTGGAAGAGAAGCTGGTTTTGCGATGCACTTGCGATTCGCCCAAGAATACTTTAGAAGAGGGATCGCTCTTCGATCGTCCAAGCGAAGAATGTGCGATTCAAGAAAAATTCTCAAAATCTTCCTTCCTCTTCCTCATTCTTGCAATCGTTGGAAGATGACATTTCGATCGTCAAAGCGATGAATGCGAGATTCTTAAAAAATTTGGATTTGGAATATGATTGGAATATGAAGCAGGCTTTGAAAAACCGTTAAAGTGAAGCAAAACTTGTGGAAAAATGTCATATGTTTTCTTATTGTTCAGAAGTGTTTTAATTTAATCATTTAATAAAATAATTTTCAACCTTCAACAACGATGCTTCGCAATATATCGCTGAGGTTTTGTCAAATTGTTTAACCCCTTTAAGGATTTCTCTTGGCGGTTCATTTCCGACTCTTCCCAGAGAATCGCTTACGAACCCTTCATTTGATTCGTTCACGAATCTGCCCGGCAAATCGCTTTTATGGCCTCAGCTGCTTACAGTCAGCTATACCCAGATGACTCTCATCTTCCAAGGGATCATCTTCTGGCGATTCTGAGGCGATAGAAAATGTTTGCAAGGATACGCGTATGTTTAATAAAAAAAACATGTTTTGATAGGATAAGTAAGAAGGATAAGCAAGAAAAAAACTAAATTTTGATAAAACTCCATTATATTATTCAACATAGTTGCCTTCGAGAGCGATACAACGAGTATAGCGATTTTCCAACTTTTCGATACCAATTTTATAGTACGATTTCTCGTTCTCGTCAAAATAGGCCTCAGTTTCAGCGATTACTTGAATTTCATCATTGGACTTGAATTTCTTTCCAGTAAACATTCTCTTCAGATCTGAAAACAGGAAAAAGTCGCTGGGGGCTAAATCTGGAGAATACGGTGGTTGGGTAAGCAATTTGAAGCCCAATTCATTCAATTTTGCCATCGTTTTCATCGACTTGTGACACGGTGCATTGTTTTGGTGAAACAACACTTTTTTCTTTTGCAAATGTGG
The DNA here is from genome assembly GCA_914767935.1 of Coremacera marginata. Taxonomy (NCBI): domain Eukaryota; kingdom Metazoa; phylum Arthropoda; class Insecta; order Diptera; family Sciomyzidae; genus Coremacera; species Coremacera marginata. Next base: position 142,340,773 of record OU612043.1, on the reverse strand, counting down.
CCGTTTCTTGGCGATTTCAGCCTTCAATCGATCCAAAAGTGCACAGTAATAGTCGCTGTTGATAGTGGTTCCTTTTTGGAGATAGTCGATGAATATTATTCCTTTCGCATCCCAAAATACAGACGCCATCACCTTACAAGCCGACTGTTGGGTCTTTGCTCGCTTTGGATTCGGTTCGTCGACTGCTGTCCACTCAGCTGACTGTCTTTTGGATTCTGGTGTGTAACAGTGCAGCCATGTATCATCCATTGTCACATATCGACGATAGAATTCGATTTTATTGCGGTTTAACAGCGCTAAACACTCCTCTGAAGCATCAATTCGTTGTTGGTCGACTCTGAGCTCACGTGGCACCCACTTTACACAGAGCTTTCGCATACCCAAAAAATGTTCGTGTAAAATGATAAAAACACTACCATCTGATATCTTTACAATGTCAGCTAGCTCGTGCACCTTCAATTTGCGATCGTTCATAACAAATTAGTGGATTTTTTTTATGTTTTTTGGAATAACAGTCTGATTTGGGCGTCCACTGCGCTCTGCATCATTTGTGCTGGTACGACCACGTTTAAATTCAGCAATCCACTTTCTACCATTTGTCTCGATGGAGCAGAGTCCGGATAATGTTTATCAACTGTATTTTTTTTCATCAAAAAGCAATGCTTTATCAAAACTCGAAATTCACTTTTTTCCATATTTTTAGTACTCATAAAGTAAAAGTTGCAGCGTTGGAAAATGCTGATGGTGTGCTTCTAGCGACGACATTTTTTATGAACCGCAATTCATAACAAAAAAGGCGGACGATCTTGGGCGACTTCAATAAATTCCTCAGTCTAATTATCGCCATCTTCGAATACGGTGAATAAAAAGCGAAACTTTGACTGAGGAGAGGCCACCACCAATTCGATAATTTGCCACGGCATTGTCATGCAAATCGAAGTCACCGATGTACCGATTGTATATGTTGATCAAGTAAATGTATTCGGTTTTTTAAAACTAGTCGCATTCAAAAAGGTGCATAAATGGAATTTTGAAGAATCTGACAAAATCCATTGAAAATCATAATAATTCTTATAAGCAAAATTCATATAAGTTAAGTTAAACAAGTTTTTATATATTTATAAAAAACCAAAAAAATCATCAAAAAATATTTTAATAACTGTTATTCTGGAGTCGCGAAAATTTTCCTTAAATATCTGAAAATATGCGAAAGAATGTTCAATTTCAACAAAATGCACCTGTTGGTTTAACATGATTAACTACTCCTTCGCTCAATTTTTATTGCACAGAAAACATTTTCCACTTTCTTCGTTAATGTCGAGATCGTCCATTATTTTGAGCAAAGCATATCGAGCATCACCGAATTATGTAGAATGCTAGGAGTTGGTTGAAGATTGTACACGGTGGCGTGCACGTAGTTAGAACAAATAGTTTCCCTGCAAACATTTCTTTGACGATTGGAAGAGAAGCTGGTTTTGCGATGCACTTGCGATTCGCCCAAGAATACTTTAGAAGAGGGATCGCTCTTCGATCGTCCAAGCGAAGAATGTGCGATTCAAGAAAAATTCTCAAAATCTTCCTTCCTCTTCCTCATTCTTGCAATCGTTGGAAGATGACATTTCGATCGTCAAAGCGATGAATGCGAGATTCTTAAAAAATTTGGATTTGGAATATGATTGGAATATGAAGCAGGCTTTGAAAAACCGTTAAAGTGAAGCAAAACTTGTGGAAAAATGTCATATGTTTTCTTATTGTTCAGAAGTGTTTTAATTTAATCATTTAATAAAATAATTTTCAACCTTCAACAACGATGCTTCGCAATATATCGCTGAGGTTTTGTCAAATTGTTTAACCCCTTTAAGGATTTCTCTTGGCGGTTCATTTCCGACTCTTCCCAGAGAATCGCTTACGAACCCTTCATTTGATTCGTTCACGAATCTGCCCGGCAAATCGCTTTTATGGCCTCAGCTGCTTACAGTCAGCTATACCCAGATGACTCTCATCTTCCAAGGGATCATCTTCTGGCGATTCTGAGGCGATAGAAAATGTTTGCAAGGATACGCGTATGTTTAATAAAAAAAACATGTTTTGATAGGATAAGTAAGAAGGATAAGCAAGAAAAAAACTAAATTTTGATAAAACTCCATTATATTATTCAACATAGTTGCCTTCGAGAGCGATACAACGAGTATAGCGATTTTCCAACTTTTCGATACCAATTTTATAGTACGATTTCTCGTTCTCGTCAAAATAGGCCTCAGTTTCAGCGATTACTTGAATTTCATCATTGGACTTGAATTTCTTTCCAGTAAACATTCTCTTCAGATCTGAAAACAGGAAAAAGTCGCTGGGGGCTAAATCTGGAGAATACGGTGGTTGGGTAAGCAATTTGAAGCCCAATTCATTCAATTTTGCCATCGTTTTCATCGACTTGTGACACGGTGCATTGTTTTGGTGAAACAACACTTTTTTCTTTTGCAAATGTGGCCGTTTCTTGGCGATTTCAGCCTTCAATCGATCCAAAAGTGCACAGTAATAGTCGCTGTTGATAGTGGTTCCTTTTTGGAGATAGTCGATGAATATTATTCCTTTCGCATCCCAAAATACAGACGCCATCACCTTACAAGCCGACTGTTGGGTCTTTGCTCGCTTTGGATTCGGTTCGTCGACTGCTGTCCACTCAGCTGACTGTCTTTTGGATTCTGGTGTGTAACAGTGCAGCCATGTATCATCCATTGTCACATATCGACGATAGAATTCGATTTTATTGCGGTTTAACAGCGCTAAACACTCCTCTGAAGCATCAATTCGTTGTTGGTCGACTCTGAGCTCACGTGGCACCCACTTTACACAGAGCTTTCGCATACCCAAAAAATGTTCGTGTAAAATGATAAAAACACTACCATCTGATATCTTTACAATGTCAGCTAGCTCGTGCACCTTCAATTTGCGATCGTTCATAACAAATTAGTGGATTTTTTTTATGTTTTTTGGAATAACAGTCTGATTTGGGCGTCCACTGCGCTCTGCATCATTTGTGCTGGTACGACCACGTTTAAATTCAGCAATCCACTTTCTACCATTTGTCTCGATGGAGCAGAGTCCGGATAATGTTTATCAACTGTATTTTTTTTCATCAAAAAGCAATGCTTTATCAAAACTCGAAATTCACTTTTTTCCATATTTTTTTTTAATAACAATAGTTGCACACAAAATGCTTTATAGGCAGGCAGTATACTGGCCCTGTAGTTCGAAAAACTCAACACATTCACACTTTTTTTCAAATACACTAACACTGGATTCACTTTCACGGCACTTTTATCGCTACTAGCAACGAAATTTCAGAGCCAGTGGATTTTGACAGCAGCGGCTAGTGTATGTCAAAAAAGGGGATAACAGTGTTGTTTTTAATTACTTTTGGTGGATTAATTTCGGGTTTTCCTCGATTTCGTACAGGAAGCAACACTGATAACTTGTTTACATTTAAAAGCAAATGAATCAAATGTGAAAAGTTGCAAATAAAAGTGAATAAAACTAAAAAATATACAATTTTATATACAATATACAATAAATATACAAAAAAATATACAATAGAAAGAAAATTAACTCAAAAACAAATCATTAAATCAAATTGATTCAATAGCAGCGAGAACCTTCGCATACGATGGAATTTTATTAATGAACTTTCACTAGCATGTGTAGCACCTCTTGCATGAAATCATGAAAGTTCGCAATTCTTCGAATAATTCGAACAGTACACATATTCTTTTGCACTTTCACTGTCACTGGCCTGTGTAGCCGGCCTGTTAACTCACGAATCAATTGTCAGATTGTTGTCAAATTTTTATACGTATCGGTTGATGGTTGGTACTAAATAAAAATCGTATGGAAAAAATATAGTAACGCCATCTATGTGTCATCCTATGGACTTTTTGAACGTACTGTTATAGATAATTTCCTGCTCTATAATGTGCGCTGAGAAAATTTTCCAATCCAATTGGCAGGAATGAAAAATTCCAAAAAGAAAACTGATATCACTTGCTTTTTTCTTGTTTGAATAATCAAATGTTTTCCATGAAAACAAAAGTTTATAAAATTGTGCAGACAGCATTCTGTATGCACATTAGAGTATCCCTTAAAAATTTAAGTTGTTTTCTTTAATGGCTTACCCTCTTAATTTTTTCGTATGATGTTAAAATAAATGTTAATAAAATTTGGTGTGCCTAGGACCACGTGAATCCGTGCCAATATGCATCGGTACATGTTAGTAGTTGGTTATATCGGAAAATGTGGTAATTTTTTAAAAAAACCCAAATTAGTATAATTGTAAATTTTGAAAAAGCTGATTGGCAGTTCGATTTTTAATTCAATTTTCTTAAAAGAAAATTATAAAACATTACAATTGGGCGAATACCTCCAGAGTTGTGATTTTTGCATTTTGAAGAAAAAACTCGCTTTTGTTCTTGTTGCATTTAAAAAAATCTCAAAAATCCAAATTTGAAGAAATTGAAATATAATCTTCTGGAAATCTTTTCTTTCACTATACTTAATGTAGATGCAAAAAATTGTGTAATTATGTTGAATAACTTGGTCGTTATGAATTTTTTTGCTAGAACTGTACTTTTTTGAAAATTTTGAGTTTGAGTATTTTTACAAAAAAAAAAATTCCCGATAATATAACAATGTAAAATTTGGAAAAAAAGACCACGAATAATTTAAACCTAGTCTTGAGCTATTTGCTGCAAGATATGGAAAAAACCGAAATTCGGGAAAAAAGTTATACTTATTGAAAATTGGCTTTTTTGTAAAAAATACTTAAAGTGCCCTTTTCTAGCATTTCGATCACAAAAACGATCATAAAAAATCGAAAAACATGCACTTCTCACTTGGAGCACCTTCAATAATTCTAAGAAAATATGTCTAATCTTTAAGGCTGCTGCCCACTTACGGTACGTAACAAAACTACAAAATATAACTACATTGTGTTCTTATGTATTCATGCACACTAACCGACGACGAAACGGCAACGACCGACGAAAAAGCCGGTGGCATGATACAATAATTTACAAGGTAGCCTTGGCAACTACCTTTTTCCTCACGAGCGGCGATCGGGAGTTGTCAAATCAATACAAAGTTTAACTTTCCATCTGTTTTGCTGCTTCTTCGTCTTCTCTTTTTCAATGTGTTTTTGACAACTCCAAATCGCCAACAGAACTGTCACTCCTACCTTGTAAATCATTATACCATGGCTGGTGGCGATAAAACCAAATAATTCTGGCCGGCTTGTCGTTTCGTTTCGTTACGTGCCGTAAGTGGGCAGCAACCTTTAGTCGAAAAAATTTTCAACTTCTAGGGTTGCCAACATACCCTTTTTTTCATTCCTTTTTGTTTAGGTTGGATTTAGGTATTTTAACGAAAACGTTGCCAAAAGTCGAAAAATGCTCATAATTTTAAATGCTTAGGCTTTTATTTCATTCATTTACCACTAAAATACTTACTTACTTACTTAGGTGGTCGTAACAACCCGTGTCCGGGTTTCGGCCGACCTCATCAGCTCTCGCCAGGCGCCTCTGCTTTGCGTGCGCCTTCTCCAATCGGATACACCAAGTGCGGTTAGGGCTTCCTCAGCCTGGTCCATCCATCGGAGGCATGGTCTCCCTCGTCGTCGTTGATCAGCGACCCTCGCCTCGAGCACTTTTTTCGCTGGAGCTTCGTCGTCCATACGATGGACATGACCCAGCCAGCGTAGTCGCTGCAGTTATACGCCGAACTACGTCACTGTCTTCGTAGAGCTCATACAGCTCGTGGTTCATTCGGATGCGATAGTCATCGCCGACTCGAACAGGACCGAAGATTTTGCGAAGAACTTTTCTCTCGAACACCCCCAGAGCGGCTGCGTCAGTTTGCGAAACTACCCATGCCTCAGCGCCATAAAGCAGCACAGGTAGAACGAGCGTCTTGTAGAGTGTTAGTTTTGTCGATCGAGAGAGGGCTCTGGAACTTAGTTGCTTACTGAGCCCGTATTAGCACCTATTAGCAATTATTGTTCTTCGCTTTATCTACAGGCTGATTTCGTTTTTGGTATTAATGGCGGTGCCAAGGTAAACGAACTCCTTGACTACTTCAAAGTTATAGCTGCCGGATGAAACGTGGGAGTCTAAACGCCGCGCTCCCTTGTTAAACTACACGAAAACTAAATTTCTGCTCATTTGGAGCACGACAACGCGTGCCGACATGCATCGAAACATGTTCATACAAGTTATGTAGAAGACACATGCCAAAATGAGCAGAAATTTCGTTTTCGTGTGTTTTAGGGATAAATTAATGAAATAAGAACCTAAGCATTAAAAAATAAAAGCATTTTTCGACTTTTAGGGACTTTTCGTAACAATACATAAATCCAACATAAAAAAAAACGGAATGGAAAAAACGGTATGTTTGCTGCTCTGGAATTCAAAAAACTTTCGAATGAAAATCAGAAATAATTTATTAAAATTTTTATAGTTACCCCGAGTAAGAAATTTAGGGGGAAGATGCCCACCTACTGAACACGTTTCGTTTAAGGGCCATAACTTTGGTTTCAAAAATAATTTTTCGGAGTTCTCAGTTTCGTTTGAAAGCTAATTTCAATAGCCTACAAGAAATTCAGATGGAGTTCTGAATTTCCAGAAAATACAATATCGACAGTCAATCTGGCAAAAGTGTTGAAAATCGACCCCCGAAAAAATCGGCCCTGCTTTTGAACAACTAAAGCACAACGCTGTAAAAACATGAAAATTAAATAAAACCATTTGTTTTTAGCGTTCATAGAAAATTTATTCTTTGAATGGTTTGCAATGACTCACTGAAATTAAGGCAAAAAAAATGCATTAATATGCAGAAACAGTTCGTCTGCATATTTGCAAATTTTAAATGGACAGCCAGTGGGCAATTTCGCGGCATTTCTTCCAGGCAAATTATGCAAAAATCAACATCCTCATCTGACGAATCTGGCCACCGTGTCTTCTTGCGTTGCCTTTCTGGTATCTAAAATTTTAGCTACAACTTTTTATTTATTAAAGTGGAGTTTTGCTGGGAGAATGCCATACTGGCGAGCAGCAGTTCTGAGTGGTTTGTGGTCGATTTTGACTTGTTTGATTGCTGCATCCATCGCATCACGGTCTATATTTGTTCTGCCTTTCATTTTTTTTTGACGACACCATGCTGAAATTGTTTAGTAGTTTAGTAGTAGAAATTGTTTGCCCAAAGAACTGTTCAGTGGGTGGGACCCTACTTTTTGTTCAGTAGGTGGGCAGTGACCCGAAATATGTTTTTCCATTGCACAATTTGGTTCAACTGTTCATTCCATTCGTACTCACCTCTTTTTAGATAAAAAAACACTGGAAAATTCACTTAATTGATATGCACTTTTTTTGATCAGCTTCGTTTTTATCAAATATTTTGTTTCGCGACGTTCGCTCGGTTATGGCAACACCCGCGTACAACTTAATGATTTGTCAAAAGTGACCATTCAATGAGATGTTACTTTGACGCTATACACATTGGCGCTGTTATCTCTACAAGCTTAAGAACTAACACTGTTCAAGAATGATAGAAACAAGATTACCCGTTCCGCAGTCCCGTTACCTAGTGCTCTCTTTCTCATTAAATGACTAAATGACGTCACCCAGCGCTTTTGCATAACAAAAATGAATGCAACTATGTGATCACTTAAGCAAGTTGAACTAATTGAAAATAAATTCTTGTATGAAAATGAAGTAAAAATCAAGTGGGTGGTTAAAAATTGGTTTAAACGTTCAAAAAAATAAAGAAAATAAAATTAGTTTCTTCTTGTTTCCCAAAAATAAGAAACTGTTAAGGCAATGGCTTAATTATTGTAAGCCTTTAAAAAAAAAAAAATGTAGAATTTGCAGAAGCACTTAAAAAATTAGCAAATTCAAGGAGATATGCAATTTAAAATGGGTTGGCTTAACTTGATGAGCATATAATTATATACAACAGTTGGAAACCTTTAACTTTTGTGTTGACAGCATGCCTACACTCCTTTCATGAACACCTGGCTTACCGGTAATACCCAAGCCTTCCATACATTTTTATGCGGAACTCAATTATTCCTTACATTAGGTATCTTTTGAGCCCACCGAGCTCCAATTCGCTAAATGCAAAAATATGGCTCCAAGGCCAAGTTAAACACACGACGGCTCACCGGTGAGCCAGGTGTCAACACAAGGGTTAATATGTGACTTTAGAGGACTTTATACTATGAGAAAATTGAAGCCAGGAACAAAGCTTTGCATTAATCTCAATAAGGCATACGTAAACTGAACCGGGAAATAATACAAAACTCTTATAATATATAGAAGAAATTAAATAATGTTAGGAATTAATAAATAATAAAAAATTTGTTCGTTTTAAAAACCAAGTAAATCAGTATTTCTTTTAAAATTACATAAAAGGTGTGGCATAGCATACACTCAATGTCAATGTTGACTCAATGTCAACAATAGCGCTGCGTAACGTCATGCGCTCTCTCTCTCTCTCTCTCTCTCTCTCTCTCTCTTGCGGAACGAGTAATCTTGTTTCTATCATTCTTGGACAGTGTTCAGTAGGTGGTCCTGTTCAGCAGGTGGGCATCCTCCACTATTTTTTTCGATTTTTTAAAATTTTTTTTTATGATCGAAATGCTGGAAAATAACACTTTAAGTAACATATTTTTGAAAAATGGTCATGTTTCAACAGCTATAACTTTTTTCTCGAAATTCGGTTTTTTATTTTTTTGCCATGCTATTGTTTTTAAAATTTTTTGTATTTTTGGATTTTTGGAGATTTATTTCCCAAAAATACTCAAACTCGAATTTTTCAAATAAGTACACCTCTAGGAATGCTGCCAGGAGATTTTTCAGAAATCCCTACGCTTATGAAAAAAAAATCCCTTTTTTCCCTTCACTGACTTTCTTTTTTCCCTACACTACTTTTTTAAATTTTTCAAAAAATAAAATTTTATTTTTAATTTGTACCTTTTCAATTCAAGTACTTAAATTCAGGTTCATTAAAAAAAAATACAAAACCAACATAAAAACGAAAAAAAAAACATGAAAAGTAACATAAGAATACCATAAGAATAACTTAAGAATAACATAAAAATAACATAAAAACAGCATAAAAAAACTAATAAATATAATAAAAAAAAATTAAAGTATAAAGAAACTATTTAAAAATTCTGTATAATAAATTTTTTGAAATGATGTGCAATTAAAATGTACACAATTAATTATATTTGCTTGTAAATCAGATCTAGTAATGCAAATAAAATTTAATATTTCATGGCCTAATATTTCTTAAGACCAATAAAGATTGCGTACGTATGTATAAAAGAAATTGCACAAAGCAAGGCAACCAAACAAAAAAAAAAAAAACAAAATAAGTGTTTTCTTGTCATCGATATTAAAGATGGCACATATTTACTTACATTACGAATTTCTTATTTCTAATGAAACTCTTTAAAAAAGTATATATATTTTAATTTTAAGTTTACAATTAAAATATATCATTTTTAGATGTTAAAAAAAAAATTCTGAGATTGAAAGAAATCCCTACAATTCAACAAAAGTAGGAAATCTTTCCCTTTTTCCCAACATGTCAAATCTTTGAAAAAAAATCCCTACAAAAAGGAAAAAACCCTACACTTGGCATTACTGACTTCTAGCAAAAAATTAATTATTCATTCAAGTTATTCAACATAATTGCACAATTTTTTGCATTTGCATAAGGAATAGTTTAAGAAACTATTTCTATAAGATTTCATTTAAATTTTTCGAATTTGGATTTTTTTTTAATACAATAAGAACAAAAATTAGTTTTTTTTTTTTAAAGTAAAAAAATCCCAACTCTGGTAGTTTTTGTCAAGTTTTCATGTTTTATAGCTTATTTTAAGGAAATATTAAATAAAAAATGAGCTGTGAACCAGCTTTTTGAAAATTTACACTTGTACAAAAGTTATTTGGGTTTTTTAAAAAATTAACACTTTTTTCCCATATCGCCACGTCTGGCATGTACCGATGCATATCGGCACAGGTTGCCGTGGTCCTAGATACACTAAATTTTATTTACATTTATTTCAACACCAAACGAAGAAATTAAGAGGGTAAGCCATAAAAAAAAACAACTTCAATTTTTAAGGGACACTCTAAGGTACATAGTATATAATTTTCTCTACAAAATCCTTTATTCATTTTTGCTGAGGTACAAAGATTATTGAAGCTTATAAGAAATAATCAATTAAACCTCTAATTTAAGATGGCCTCAAAGTTACGGTTGTAAGAAGGGTGCACATTTTGGGTTAACTTTGCCTGATTATACCCTACACTCATGTAAAATTTCATCTTGCTCGGTAACCTTAAGTGCGCCTGTTAAAATGATTATAAAGCTTAGGTTTCCCTTAAGGCGGTCTTCTCATTCAAAACCCGTTTTTTGGACCCTTTTTAAAAAAATTCTTATTTGAAAACGCAAAGAATAATTGAAAACTTTTTTTATTTATTGTATTACAAAAGGTTCAAAGTAAATAAAAAAATTTTTTTTTGCCTCGATACGTGGGCTGTTCAAAAAGTAATGAGACTTCAAAATTGGTGGTGAAAAAAAAAGGTGTCGTCACGGCGGCCACGATTCCGGGTCTCCGGAGCGTCTGAAATAAAAAAAAAACGGGGTTATAATCAGTATAGATGTAATTCTCGGGTGAACCTCAAGCTTAATTTTGTGATTTTTTTTGACAAAATGGCGGCCATTCAAAAAAAAAATTTCAATTTCGGGTTTTTTTTGTAGTTTAGTGTAAAAAAAAATAGTAAAAAATTTTTTAAAATTATGGTCGAGGTTCACCCGAGAATGGTGACAGTTCTGCGTCGATTCCACTTTGTTTCATGAAAATCGGTTCAGTTGAACTGGAGATATCATGGCCGCCAGTTCGAAAAACGTGGGTTCGAGATAAACGCGTTCAAAGTTTGAAGTAATTTAAAACACTTCGATGGTGCGTGCGCCTGAGTTGATGTGTTTGGGCGAAAGTGACCAAAGAACAGAATTGTAGGACTCATTGGAATTCTGAGTTTCAGATCCAAGGCATCTTTCAAGCAAATTATCTGCCGACAGCGCTTCGAAAGCTGGTTTTATTACCTCCATCACCAAATCAAATAGCTCATTTTGACGAAGACCTTGCTTCACAAAAAAGGCTGTATCGTCTAAAGTATTTCGAATTTCTAAAAATCCTTTTAGGGGCATATTCACAACTACCCAAGCTATAAATAAATGCAAAAGAAAAAGTCTAAAAAAAAAAGTTGCTCAATGAGAAGACCGCCTTAAGCGCTAAGGAGACCTTAAGCCTTAGTAGTGAACTATGAGATAACATGTAACACATTATAACATTATAAGGAAATCTAAAAACCAAAATCAAATAATTTTTAATTGTAAATTCAATTCAATTGTAACTTCAATGATGGCGCAAAAATATTTTTATATAAGAAATTCTTTATATCTTTAAATGTAAGTCACAAGGTTATCCGCCTTAGACTGAATCTAACAATTGCATGTTTTGTGTGATTAAACTAATTCTAAGTCATTAAGACTGAGAGAACATTTTTCAGAACAGCAGTTAGAGGAAACAATGTGCAGGCACTCAGATGCTTTCGCAGATTTGTGGCCATTTACACATTTATAACCATCATCATTCTTAATGGCATTCTAGGTGAAGGGGATTGGAGAAAGACCAAATGTCAAACATAATGAATGTTTGGTATTTAAAATACTTATCTGTACGAGTATAACAAAAATTAGCTTCTCAGAAATGGCCAGCAGTTAGCGGTGCATCATTCGCTTGATTGATACCCATTTCCGTTTGAGAAAGCACTCTTTTGCTGAACTATTTTCAAAAGTTAAGAAGCCAACATTTCAAGTCCAAATGTGAATTTAATTGAATTGTCTGCGCAATTTACTTCTTGTTGACTTACTCGTCAACGAGATTTATCAAAGATGTCCATGGATTTTCAGATTGTGCGTTCTTCATCTCATACCCATTTTGGTCTAATTACAACTAGTGTGAATATCTTAAAGGAAATATTCCCAAATGATTTGCAGTCATCACCTCAATTAGATGTGCTCAATCATCTTATCAATCAGTCAATGGTTTGCTGCATACCACACGCAAACGCTTGTCTCGATTAATCATCAAGACTTAAATGAACGCCAAGTTCTTTTAGCATCTAAATCCGCTTACATCATTGGATTTATTGAAATTCCTGCTAATCTCTGGTTTATGGAGTGCAGCTTAAAACTTAAAGCCAAAGAAACTATTATTCACTCTTTATATGGAGTAATAATTGTTGAATCTGACTGATTGTTGAATGGCAAACATGTTGAGAAAGCAATTATATTAAATAATTGTGAGATTTTTTTACGATTCCTAATAGATTTCAGCGTTTATGAAAACTCTTTGATAGCAAACTCACAATTTTAAGGTAAAAAACAAAATAATAAAACTGTTCAACTTCCAAGCGTTAAATGTCTCCATAAAATTAAGCGTTTTGTAAAGCAGCCAGAGTAAATCAAATATAGGTCCATGCTTAACCGAATTTAAGATTATTTAGATAATTTTTTATCACACATAATGGTTTTAGGAAGTTGTTCTTGTTGCTGGCTAAAACAGGAACATTCTAATCCCTTAAGCTGCTCTGAGAAAGTCATCGCTTAATTCAATGTAATTTTGACGTTTTTTTAATTTTTTTAAGCAAAAAATTTCTAAAACAGCATTAAAAAATTAACATGGTGTCTGTTTTCTCGTTCAAAATGCTTAACATAATCCCAGTAAGAACACTGAGCGTCATAAAACATTTTATGTAACGGGCAGTGCAGTGATAGAAATCTCGAAATATTTACCTATTTAATTAATTCAATGATTTTATTGTTGTGTTGTGCAAAAAATTATTTTGTTGATAAATTCGTGCATCTTATTGATCTCTTTTCGGTTTACATGTCGACAAGGACGAGAATAACAAGATATCCACAAAATTTCGCCATCCATTAAAACATTTAAAAGTGATGGAGTAAAACATTCATGCAAGAAAAAGATCTCATGTATAGAACAATACACCAACAATAAAATTAATGCAATACCCTATAGAAACAAACTAACTTGTTTTTAAAAAGAACTATTTAAAAAACTAGTTTAAAATAAACCAGTATTTGAACTTCTTTGAATTATATTAAGGCGGCAACTACTCTGATTTTGACATGTTTTAATTGCAAATTTTTATTAGATTACAAGTTTATATATATTTAACCATGTTATTTAATCAAATATTAACTTTAGACCATCAGTAATAGTTTTCAATTGGTTATTTTAAAGCAATTAAAAAAATAGTTTAAATGTAACTAATTTAACAAGTAGTTCAAAATATATGCAGACGAAAGTCAATTGACTTATTCAGCGGACATCGCCATACAAAATAAGTTAGTTCGTTCTATGGAAAAAAGTCAGAATTTCAACTAGTTGTGGTTGACAAAAAACTACTTTATCAATTACTTTTAAATTAGTTGATTTTCCTACAGGGTAATGATAGAATACTTCGAATATCTGGAATTTTTAAAGTGCCAATTAAAAGTGATTTGATGTATCCCGAAATGAACTCTGTCGTTCGTAAAAGAAACGAGCAACAATATTTTTTTAATATGATTCGTGTTTCCCACGAACGAAAAAGTTAGTTACTTAAATCATAAAGATGCGATAAGTTTTTTTTTACAAATAAATGAATCGAAAAAATACACTGTACAACATGAAAAAACCCCGCCTACTTTCTCAATGGCTTCTTATATTTTTGTGTACGCAGATCCCGAATATGCAATTATTTTTTTTGGGACAACTCTAGTTTGGTCTCCACAGGACTTTCAATTTTTAAGTAGTTTATTTCGTCAAAATATTGTTAAATATAGAAAATCTTATCCTATCACAACAAATTTGACATCAAATTAAAGAAAAAAACACAAGAATCTTAAAAAAATGCTAAGTGAAAAAATTTTCTTGAAAAAGTATATAAAAAAGTCCTTTTTATTTTAAAATCCTTAATATCCTTGCATTTTCAGTCCAATTTAAACAAAAATAAATTACAATAAAATATTTGGATCATTTGCAATGCTTTAAGACTATGTTTGCACGTAATTCGACATTTCTAGCGAGATGTTTTGAGCTATAATATATGATTAAGGCAGAAATTTTAAAGATAAATTGATTTCGCAGATACATATTTAAAAGGGTGAGTTTGTCTTAGGAAATTTTTGGCTTTAATTGGAATGAAAACTTCAAGGAAACAAAGAATTTTCCAATAAAAAGGATTTTTTCATATCCTTTTTCCATAAATTGTATAGTAAAAAAAAAAAAAAAAAGAAATGGCCATCTCAGCCCTTGAAAGGACTTTGACCGAGCTTCTTATTATCAATTGTGTTGTGTGTGATGTGAAATGTTTGCACACAAATGATCGAGAACTAGACCTACATGTTTTGCGCCGACTCCGAACGGCTTTATGTTCTCAAGAAGCTTTTCATGGCAGTTTTTACTCTCTGAGGTTTGCCATTGTCTGCAGAGAGATGACGGCTGAACAGAAAAATTAATTCAATTGAAAAAATTTTCTGCGTCAGATGGAGGATTTGAACCTGGGTTCTCTGGCGTAAGTCACACACTACCCACCACGCCACGGCCGCCACATAAATTGTATAGTTTTATATTTTTTTAAATTCCTTACTTTGTTTTCTTTAGTTCGATATCAAATTCGGTGAAGAATAATTTCATTTACTATATTAATTAATTTTCCAAAGGCAGGTACTCCTTAAAATTTCAAAGTCCTGTGGAGACCAAACTAGATATGTCCCGAAAAAATAATTGCAAATTCGTGATCTGCGTACACTAAAATATGAGAAATCGTTGAGGAAGTTGGCGGGGTTTTTAAAAAGGACCAAATTGTTGTACATTGATATTAACCCATTCCAGCCTGATGGGGTGAAATTTCACCCCTCCATAAGTATTTTTTCTTTTAGCGTTCAAGATGGTTGGAGCTTTTTGTTTAAAATTTTGTGAAGTGAGAGATAATGAATGGGACTTCAATTCTTTCTTGAACCATATTGTAAAATTTTCGCATTTAGTTGCACTTACCCATGGTAAAAATTCATCAAATTTTTTTGTTAGTATTCTCCAACATTTTAAAATTCTAAAAAAGTAGAAAATGTTTGAATTTCCAGTAGTTTTTTCCGGAACATGTAGTTTGTTAAGCTATCTATATTCTGTGAAATTGTGGTATCAGTCGGAGTATTCATCTGTGTATTATGAACGATTTACTAGAAGGGGGTGAAATTTCACCCGTCCGGCACTAGGTGTACCAAAATTAAAGGCAATTGTGAAAATTCTATGTTTTTTTATTCTGGTGCAAATAAATATAGTTTTGTTTTTTAATAAAGCTTTTTTTAAACATTTTATAATAACTTTTACATTAGTGTGCTGTTTTTTACTGTTGCAGCTTCACTATTATGGATTTTTTGTGGTGATTTTTGGATTTAATTGCTTGGATAGTGATTGGCTGCTTGACGGACTCTATAAAAGATCGAGTCTGTATTAAGGAGTATTTTTGATGTCATCATTTAAGTTATGTAATGGTGCCTTTGATATATAGTTATATAGTTAAGATTCTTTAATGCAGGTATGTGTAAATAATACAATAATACTGATAACGCCCTACACAGTTTGAAGTTTTGACCCACTTCGGTCAAAATTTAGTGTAAAATAGTTCCGTTTTGGTTACATCGTCAAGGAAAGCAACTAAATAACTTTTCACAGCCTATGTTCCCTGACCCTTAGTACGATAACCTAAGCTGATGTAGATTATGCATAGTGTGGATTAATTGTATTGAAGAGCATAGGCCAAAACTAGGTAATTATTTTTATAGGGATGGTTGTCTTGGTGCCTATTTTTTTGTGATGTTAACAGTGTTGTGGAGTACTCGGCTATAGTTCCGTTTTGGCTACATCGCCAAAGAAAGCAACTAAATAACGTTTCAGAGTCTATGTCTCCAAACTCTTAATACGGATGAAAAGTCTTGCAATTTTTTACGAAAGCTTGGTTATTATGCGTATTTGAGAGCATAAGCCAAAACTAGTTAATGTCTTCACAGAATAGAAATTCTTTAAAAATTGTCTGTCCAAAAGGCTGTTGGGGCGGTTGGAGTCTGTGGCAATTTGATGTATAATACATGGCATAGATTTGGAAAGTTCTTTTCTGTTGTAAAGTAGTATGTTGGATAGAGTCTACATCAAGTAAATGAATCGTTAAGGAACATTTTATGTAGATATTACTCAAGTTATGCAATGATACCTACTAACACAATCAAGATTCCTTAACTGCTAATAAATGAGTTTATTATGCAATGCTAAGGGCTAATGCCATGATTTGCCACACATTTTTGTTTTACAACACACTTTAGTGTTGCCACACAGTGAAGACAATGTTTACCATTAACGAAAAAAAAGTTAATATAAGAAAAATAAATGTTTGGACAATAATACTAAAATAAGCCCTGTTTGCTTTCAATGTACAGAATTTTGGCACACCTAATGCCGGACGGGTGAAATTTCAATCCATCATTGTCTCAGGTGTTCGGAAATGTAGACAGCTAAAATTTGTTGTATTTCTATTCTACACGCTGAAAAATAATAGGCCTTCCCAAACATTATTTGCAGGAAGTATAATATGTTTCTGCATGTTTCTTGGAAACAAGTAATCATAATTGGTTACACATATAATATGATTAATTAATGCAATTTTTCTTTATATATATATTTCCATCTTAACATTATTTAATTGTACCTTAGCAATTGTTGTTTGAATTTAAAAATAATATAATTTGTTTTAAAGAAAATATGTTTTCATATAAATATATTGTAATTATAAATGGACTGAGAACTCTTTTAGTCTATTACTATTTGTTTGCTTGGAAATATAATTTAGTCAAGAATAACATTAAATATTCACAGGCAAATATATGCCATTGGAGAATACATAATTTAATTAGCAAGCAATTATTTTCAAAACGATAATTAAGAACAACATAATTTATTTACCGATGATTACACTATATTTACTTGGAAACATATTTTATCAAAAGAAATGCCAAAAGTATTTCACTGTGGTTACAAAATATTTCCTTAGAAGTAATTGTTGGTTTGAAGCAAACAAAATATGTTTAGAAAACAGTAAATAAGTTTGCTTTGCTAGCGGAGCACCCACTTTGACAGCGAAGCACCTGCTTTATCAACAAAGTTGCTTCAAAACTCACCTATTTTTATTAATTTGAAACACACAAACACCTTTAATTTAAACAAACATTTTCGGAAACACTTTTCACAAGAGCTAAACTTTTCAACACGTTTGGTGTGGCTGCTTGAAACTTAAAATGACGCCAAGACTTGGCAACTGTTAAAAGCAAGCGCATAAAACAACAAGGTTTCCGCTATTTTTCGTGCAAGTGCAAAAGAAACAGATACATGTATGTCTAGGCGAAACACATAATAGAAAGGAGTTCTGTTTGCCTTAAATTTGCAGAGTTCTGTTCTTTTTGAGTTTAACAGTGATGCAAATATATTTTTATTGGGTAGAAACACACAATTCTATTTTGTCACAAGCATATTAATGTAGACGTTAGTTTTTTAGCTTAATGTTGGACACAACTAATATCTTCTTATATCGAAAAATAATGCTATTGAAGAAAAATTCTTAATCATTAGGTGGTTCCCTCTGAATATTTTGTTTTTGAAACCAAACATATATAAACATATTTTTTCTATGCGTGTAGGTATCCCTCCCTAACATATACGAATTTGAACAAAATCGGCCAGAGGAAACTATGTGCAGGCAGCAATGGGTGTGATGATGGCAGCATGAATGTGTTTGATACAATAAAGCATGGCAGAATTATAAGGTAGGGCCGACTTGGAGAGGAATGAAGTAGAAAGCAGAATAAAGCGGGCTAGATGTCAAAACCAGCTGTTCATCGCGAGTTTCTTTATGCTCACGTTTAGCAGTTGTTTTTAGGTTAAAATTGTTACAGGTTTTTTTTTGCAATTTTAGGACTTCTTTCACATTTAAAAGTTTTTATTACACTGTTTTTACAATATTTTCATTCAAATTATCACAAATTTAACACACGCGAATGCACTGTTTGCAACTTGGAAACATAAAATATTTTCTTCATTTGCAATTTCTACGAAATTCGTCGTTTCGACAACTAACCAAACTTTTCATTATCCACTCTTCATTGACGCGTGAGGGTACCAAGCGAATCGGCCCTACCTTATAATTCTGCCATGCAATAAAGTACATCGAGCATTTTATTGTCTTGTTCTCTATTTACTTTATTCTTTAAAGCATAAGCAAGCATAATACAGCATTCTCTCACAAAACTAGTGCTCACTATACAGCATTTGTTACCCTCTCACCAAGATATGCACTTTCTCATTATTTCTAATGCTCTATACATTCAATACGATCAAATAGAAACAACCAAATCAATGCAAAAAGCAACAAGCACACCAAGCAAAACAAATATGTTATAGAGGAATAACTGCATCCGATGTGATTTTTTTTTCTTTTTTGCTCTGATATGAAGCAGAAAATCACAAAACAATAACATTATACATTGATTGTGGGCAAGTTTTTGTTTTTCCGTTAATTTTACATTAGTTGTATGCTTTTTACTTATAATTTTTCGTTGTCTAATCATTTCTAATCATTTCAAAAATAAAAATAAAATAACCAAGAACTCAGTGTCCACACTGAGCATTTTAACACATTTCAATTTTTACTTTATACTTTATATGCTTACTTTGATAGAGTGCTCGTTTTTCATGTTTTCGTTATGCTTTATGCTCATTTGTTCTTGCTCTCTATGTTGTTTATGTTTAAATACTTTTAAAGATGAGTTGAGTAGAGTGAGCAAGCGAACCACAAACAAATATCTCGCAAACATACCCGTGCAGCTCTTTAATATTAACGTACAATACTAATGAAATTTTTTGGGTGGCTGCAAAGGAACATCTATTTTTCTGTACTGTTTTGTAGTAAGCCCATATGAAGTTATTTTTAAATGCCGTGGGAAATGGGAATTCCCATGGTATTTTTTAATTGTGTGCGGTTTTTTCCAACATTCACGCGGGATGTGTTTTTCCTTTGTGGGATTTTTTTTTTTTTTGTAGGATTTATTTTAATTTTTCAGTTTAAACATATATAAAAGATACAGTCAAATCCTACTTTGCGTCTGATTCTGCGTGCCCCCACCTCATATGAAAGGTAAAAATAGTAAAACACCCAATAAAAATATTAAAACACCCATAAAAGACCACACTTTTCATAAACTGGATAAGCAGTTGCAGTTAACAACGTGTTTTCGGGCCCTCAGAGTTAACGCGAATTTATGAATTTTTATACTGGCATTAAAGCTACACGAAAATTACAAAAAAATTATATTCCCAT
This sequence comes from Coremacera marginata, assembly GCA_914767935.1. NCBI lineage: Eukaryota > Metazoa > Arthropoda > Insecta > Diptera > Sciomyzidae > Coremacera > Coremacera marginata. The sequence continues at coordinate 142,321,223 of OU612043.1, read as the reverse complement.
GTCAAATTGATCGCTAAATCCGATTACGTACTCAGATTTGGCATGAAATTAAGTTTGCGGTCACCAGGAGCAAATAAACGCGGATATCGTTGATTTTTTCCACAAAGTTTTTATTTCAAATCTTTGAATCTGGTAGATAATGATGTTAATTGTAAGGCCTGCTTCATGTAGATAGCATTTAAAGAAAAAATTTTGCAAATCAAACAGTATTTAAGCGAAATATGATTTATTATATGAATGTACTTTTTCAATAAAGTGAATTTGTTGAACACGTGAACGGGAGAAACTGTCGCACCAAACGAAATTCCGATTACATTAAAACTAACAGCACTTACATAGTGTTTAAGCTTTCTGGCAATTCTGGCAAACATTGTGATTTTTTTTCATGAGTTATTTTAAAGAAATTGGCAGTAAGTTTTGCATAACAAAGACGTACGCAAGACGCACCCTAATTTTTACATTTGGAGAAGAAATCAACTTGACAAATTGTTTAATCCTACAATAAAGGATTAAACAATCCTAAAGGCAACAGGTGATTCATATAGCAAACTTTGGTGCGCTACAGGAGAACTGGCAGCGTTCACCCAGGACCTAATGCAGGTGCAAAACGAACAGTGAGGACGCCGAACTTAATTAACCCTTTCGGTGACTTTTTGCCCAAAAAACATTTAGCGACGGAATGGTCTGGCTAGACCATATCTAATTAAATTGAAATTAGATAGGTGTGAATGTATAGTCTATTGTGAAAGGTGTGAATGTATAGGTGTGGTATAGTCTATTTATGTGTGTGTTTGCATTTATATGTGCTTTTGTGTGTATGTGTGTTTGTATGTTTGAAAAGATTCCCTATAGGAACAAACTAACTTGTTTTTAAAAACAACTAATTAAAAAACTAGTTTAAAATAAACCAGTATATGAACTACTTTGAATTATATTAAGGCGGCAACTACTCTGATTTTGACATGTTTTAATTGAAAATTTTTATTAGATTACAAGCTTATATATATTTAACCATGTTATTTCATCAAACATTATTAACTTTTGGCCATCAGTAATAGTTTTCAATTGGTTATTTTAAAGCAATTAAAAAAATAATTTAAATGTAACTAATTTAACAAGTAGTTGAAAATATATGCAGACGACAGTCAATTGACTTATTTAGCGGGCATCACCATACAAAATAAGTTAGTTCGTTCTATGGAAAAATGTCAGAATTTCAACTAGTTGCGGTTGACAAAAAACTACTTTATCAACTACTTTTAAATTAGTTGATTTTCCTACAGGGTTGGTTAAAATATGAAATGTAAAAACTGGGTTTTATATGATTTATATTTTGTACTATTTAATGATTTGTCTCTGGTAAAAACAAAATAATAACATAAAAGTAATTCGAAAAATATGTGTATGAAATTTGAATTTGATTAAAAATATAAGAAAAATATACAGTTGGTACAAAAATGCATAAAATCTATCCTGTTGAGGTTTGTTCAACTGTTGTTGCTAAACATTCATGGCATTTGTGAAAAGATTATGCATGTTTACTTATTTTTTAACCGACTTCAAAAAGGAGGAGGTTCTCAAGTTCGTCGGTTTCTCTGTTTTTTTTTTTTTAATTGTATGTACATCGATAACTCCTAAGCCATATGCCTGATTGCCATAATTTTTGGTGAACAGATAGATATCATAAGCATGGAGGTGCCCGTAATAAAGTGGGCGGTATTCGAGAACTGGGCGTGGCAATACTAGACCTCGCAATACTAGATACTACTGTATCTCGAATAATATTGACACTAGGGTACTGCAATTAAGTGTAGGGGTGGGCACAATTATTACAAATTATGGGCAATAAAATGGGCGTTATTCGAAAATAGGCGTGACAATATTAGAAAAACAGTGTATCTTGAATAATTTTGAGACTAGAGTACTGCAATTTAGTATAGGGGTAGGCATTATTATTACAAATTATGGTCAATAAAGTGGGCGTTATTTGATAAATGGGCGTGGCAATATTAGAAAAACACTGTATCTCGAATAATATTGGCACTAGTGTACTGCCATTTTATGTAGGGGTAGACACAGTTAATAAAAATTACGGTCAAGAAAATGGGCGTTGTTTGACAAATGGGCGTGGCAATATTAAAAAAAGAGTATCTCGAATAATATTGATACTATTGCACTGCAATTTGGTATAGGGGTAGACATTATTAGAACAAATTACGGTCAATAAAGTGGGCGGAGTTCGACTACTGGGCGTGGCAATATTAGAAAGACACTGTATCTCGAATAATATTGGCACTTGTGTACTGCAATTCAGTGTAGGAATAGACACAGTTAATAAAAATTACGGTCAAGAAAATGGGCATTGTTTGACAAATGGGCGTGGCAATATTAGAAAAAGAGTGTAAATGGGCGGAATTCGACTACTGGGCGTGGAAATATTAGAAAAACAGTGTATCTCGAATAATATTGACACTAGGGCACTGAAATTTATTGTAGTACACGGGTAGGCAGAATTATTAAAAACTACGGTCAATAAAGTAGGCGTTATTCGATAAATGGGCGTGACAATACTAGAGAAACACTATCTCAGTTAATATTGACACTGGGGTACTGAAATGAAGTACAGGGGTAGGCACAATTATTACAAATAACGCTCAAGAAAGTGGGCGCTTATTTAACGAAGGGGCGTGGCAATATTAGAAAATGGGTATAATTATTCCAAAACACGTGACATCTAATTTAAATTTAAAAGACAGATATTTGAAATAACCAACAAACTTTCAGAATTTAATAGAACAAATTTTTTCAGAACAATTCTATTTATGTAGTTTATACACTTTTTTCGAAAATTTATCATATGTTTTTGTGTTATTATTATAACTCTAATAATTTTTCAATTATTAATTAAGAGTTATATTTTCGAGCTCAAGGTCTATGTTGTTTTCTGAAGAAAACAACCAACAACAACAACAATACCCTTTATATAGAGTGGCAATCATACAGCAGACTAGACAGCTGTTTCGTTGGCCGCTACACCAACTCATCAGTAGCCTTTATATGATAGCGATGATAAACTTAGCCGTTCATGTCTATTTGTTTTCGTCAATGTTAGAGAAAATTACTCTGAATTACATTGTACACACAAATGATACGAAAAGCAGCTAAAGTTCTTCGAATTTCCAGATTCACACTTATTCGGTGTAAGCTCTTTCTTCGAAGATATATCAAAGCTTTTTACCACTCACAGGCATGTTGTAATTTTAGTTGTTGTTCTTCTATTATTCACTGTCCGTCTTAGTTGCAGCAACCTGCTGCTATTAAACTAAGACGTCATGAAATATTTTGTTTGAAAACTAAGATTTTTATTTTATTGTGTGTAAACACACAAATTAATCATAATTTTGTTTTTCAACGGCCGTGCTCTGCCAGAGAATTAATTTGTAAATTTATTCGACCTCTTTTCATAAGTTTTTGTGTTATTATTATAACTCTAATAATTTTTCAATTATTAATTAAGAGTTATATTTTCGAGCTCAAGGTCTATGTTGTTTTCTGAAGAAAACAACCAACAACAACAACAATACCCTTTATATAGAGTGGCAATCATACAGCAGACTAGACAGCTGTTTCGTTGGCCGCTACACCAACTCATCAGTAGCCTTTATATGATAGCGATGATAAACTTAGCCGTTCATGTCTATTTGTTTTCGTCAATGTTAGAGAAAATTACTCTGAATTACATTGTACACACAAATGATACGAAAAGCAGCTAAAGTTCTTCGAATTTCCAGATTCACACTTATTCGGTGTAAGCTCTTTCTTCGAAGATATATCAAAGCTTTTTACCACTCACAGGCATGTTGTAATTTTAGTTGTTGTTCTTCTATTATTCACTGTCCGTCTTAGTTGCAGCAACCTGCTGCTATTAAACTAAGACGTCATGAAATATTTTGTTTGAAAACTAAGATTTTTATTTTATTGTGTGTAAACACACAAATTAATCATAATTTTGTTTTTCAACGGCCGTGCTCTGCCAGAGAATTAATTTGTAAATTTATTCGACCTCTTTTCATAAGTTTTTGTGTTATTATTATAACTCTAATAATTTTTCAATTATTAATTAAGAGTTATATTTTCGAGCTCAAGGTCTATGTTGTTTTCTGAAGAAAACAACCAACAACAACAACAATACCCTTTATATAGAGTGGCAATCATACAGCAGACTAGACAGCTGTTTCGTTGGCCGCTACACCAACTCATCAGTAGCCTTTATATGATAGCGATGATAAACTTAGCCGTTCATGTCTATTTGTTTTCGTCAATGTTAGAGAAAATTACTCTGAATTACATTGTACACACAAATGATACGAAAAGCAGCTAAAGTTCTTCGAATTTCCAGATTCACACTTATTCGGTGTAAGCTCTTTCTTCGAAGATATATCAAAGCTTTTTACCACTCACAGGCATGTTGTAATTTTAGTTGTTGTTCTTCTATTATTCACTGTCCGTCTTAGTTGCAGCAACCTGCTGCTATTAAACTAAGACGTCATGAAATATTTTGTTTGAAAACTAAGATTTTTATTTTATTGTGTGTAAACACACAAATTAATCATAATTTTGTTTTTCAACGGCCGTGCTCTGCCAGAGAATTAATTTGTAAATTTATTCGACCTCTTTTCATAAGTTTTTGTGTTATTATTATAACTCTAATAATTTTTCAATTATTAATTAAGAGTTATATTTTCGAGCTCAAGGTCTATGTTGTTTTCTGAAGAAAACAACCAACAACAACAACAATACCCTTTATATAGAGTGGCAATCATACAGCAGACTAGACAGCTGTTTCGTTGGCCGCTACACCAACTCATCAGTAGCCTTTATATGATAGCGATGATAAACTTAGCCGTTCATGTCTATTTGTTTTCGTCAATGTTAGAGAAAATTACTCTGAATTACATTGTACACACAAATGATACGAAAAGCAGCTAAAGTTCTTCGAATTTCCAGATTCACACTTATTCGGTGTAAGCTCTTTCTTCGAAGATATATCAAAGCTTTTTACCACTCACAGGCATGTTGTAATTTTAGTTGTTGTTCTTCTATTATTCACTGTCCGTCTTAGTTGCAGCAACCTGCTGCTATTAAACTAAGACGTCATGAAATATTTTGTTTGAAAACTAAGATTTTTATTTTATTGTGTGTAAACACACAAATTAATCATAATTTTGTTTTTCAACGGCCGTGCTCTGCCAGAGAATTAATTTGTAAATTTATTCGACCTCTTTTCATAAGTTTTTGTGTTCATATTCTCTAAAAAGGAAGAAATAAAAACTTTTCAAAAAAATAAAACCGACTACAAAATCACTACAAAGTAAAAAATAATTTTAAAATTTTCCTTTTAATTTCTTGGTCAGAATTGACAATTTATTTAAGCATATTAATACATTGGAAAACTTATTATTTGAGTTTTTTTCTAATTTGTTTTACTATCATAAAAATATTAATTTCTTTATGAATACAAAAGCTTTGAAGTTGGCGCTTTTGATTAAAAGTCTGATTATATAAGCGCCGACCTTTAAAGCTTTATATTCATAAAGAAATAAATATTTTTATGATAGTAAAACAAATTAGAAAAAAAAATCAAATAATAAGTCTTCCATTGTAATAATATGCTTAAATAAATTGTCAATTCTGACCAAGAAATTAAAAGGAAAATTTTAAAATTATTTTTTACTTTGTAGTGATTTTGTAGGTGTAGTGATTTTGTCGGTTTTTTTTTTTTATTTATTTCATCAAGCAGAGAATGGAGTCTTACAGACTACTTATCAATTTATATAATGTACTAGCTTATACCCGGCGCCATGGGCTTCCACAGCGGCAGAGGAGGTCACTTTCGCTCCTCCCCCTAGACATTGAAAGTTGTTATATATGCTCATAATGTATGTTAATATATTATGAAGAGCATTTAAAATTTTTTTTTTTTAATAAAATTAAAAAATTTAACCTGAGTATAATTCTTTAATAAAATTAAGAAACTAATACATTTTCACTAAAAAACAAAAAAAAAACAAAAAAATGGCCATTTTTAATTGTGTTGTGAAATGTTTGAACACAAATGATTGAGAACTGTGCCTGCAAGTTTTATGCCGACTCCGAATAGCTTATGTTCTCAAGAAGCTTTCCTTGGCAGTTTTTACTCTCTGAGTTTTGCCATTGTCTGCAGAGAAGTGACGGCCGAACAGAAAAATTATTTTATTGAAAAAACTTTCTTTTAAAAAAATTTCTCAATTGAAAAGACAGCATTTAAGAAATTATTTTCAATAACTTGTTGTTACCCATTATTCGCTGCCTGACTCTTTTTGTGTTTTTAAGCGTTTGCTTAAATTCTTAATTCTGAAATATATTCTGCATTTAAAGAATAAAAATTTGGCACTCTCCAGTTTTTTTTAAAATTGTTGCAATGAACAATTTTATTACCATTATATTGGTTGAAAATAATTTCCAATTGCTTTAACTTTGTCATGAAGTAATCAGACGGTTTTATTAAACCACCTTTGGAGACTTGGTCAACCCAAGTAAAAGTTGAACCATTGGATTCATTAGCTTGAAAGTTTAAGCGCCGCATTATGAAACCTGCTTAGTATTCTAACCCGCCTTCATAGTGAATATCAAAATTGTCCAATTCAGTTTGAAATTCTTGGTCTTTCATATCAAATTCAATATTATCTTCGGGCAAACTTAAACTGAAGTCATCTTCAAACCAAAAGGGTGTTTAAATATATAGCCAACTTGTGTTGTCACCTTCCACATTACCATTGTCTTGTAGCAATTCTGTGTTTCTTGCTAAATTAAATAAAAATACTTGTTGTAGTATACACTTTAAAAACAATGTTATAATTATAAATAGTGTATATTTTGTTTATGTTAAGTCTGCTTTTTACTAAGTTTATTAAGTTCATTAGTTATTCACTAAGTTAAAAAAATCAAAACCTTATTATTGACATGTGCTATGGAAAACTTTAAAAAAAAAAGAAATGTATTTATGGTTTTATGTCAAATCAAAACACTGTGAAAACCAATTATTACTGTTTAAATTTATTAATTATATATTCGTATGTCAAGTCAATTAATTTTTTTTTACAAGCTGATATATTATGATATATATGATACTCGACACTTTATTCTTAAACTAGTTTTGTATTTAAGTTTCGTTTAATTTTTTTGTTTTTTTTTTTTATAAAGGTCATTAATATTTTTAATGTAGCCACTTATTTCATTAAAACTATTGCTATTGATATATTGCTATTATTAATTTTAAGACTATTTTCTAATTCTTATTATTAATAATTCATTTAAAGCCCCTATTAAACAAATTATTTTAAATCATCGCCATAAATAATCAAAACGTAAAAAAAATGAATTTAAGTTCTGAATCTGAATTAATGAAAATTAAAATGAATTTCAATCGTTTTTAAATTCTTCTAGCTTAATTCAAAGTTATTATTTAATTTAATGTTATTAAAAATATAAAATAACTTTAAAGCAGTGTCGGGCAAAATTGAAAAACCTATTCACATGTGATTGAGCTAGATTTGCTGCCGACGTCAATGTTTTCACATGTACACAATAAAAATTTCGTGTGGCGTACGAACAGTAGCCGAGTTATGACTTTGGTTCGTGCTTATGAGAAGCTGTGAGCTTAATTTTGCTATTCAAATCATGTCAGTTGACGTTAAGCATTCAAGAAGGCAAGAACTCGCTTCTGCTCGCTTCGCAACTACAGAGAGAAAAATGTTTAATGATAAATGGATGCTAGATTTCTTTTTTATAGAAAATACAAACGCTGTAGCGCAATGTCTTATATGCGAACGCACTGTTTCTCGTTCCGTATTAATGTATGTGCAAAGGCATTACTCGGTTTGTCACGCACAATTCAATTTAATTTTAGGAGAAGAACGAAAACTAAAGCTTTTCGAATTAAAAGCTAAATATTTTTTAAGGTTTATTGCTGATGATTTTAATCAAAATATAAATAATTCTTATATTCATCATAATATTTCTTCATTACAATTTAAAAAGGCATCCTATGCTGTGTCATTGGCCTTGGCAAAAAAATGCCGACCGTATGAAGATGGTATGTTTTTTAAAGAATTAAGTCAGGTTGTTTTCAGTTTTTTTGGGGAGCAAGGAAATGAAATGCAACAAATTGTAGAACAAATACGTTTATCCAGACGAACAATAACTCGCCGAACGGAAGTTATTTGTAAATATTTATATTTTACCACTAAGCAAAGGTTATTAAACTGCAAATTTTTTTCTATATGTCTTGACGAGAGCACGGACATAAATAACTTAAGCGTATTAATCATATGTGTTAAGTCAGTTGATGAAAACTTACAAACAACAGAGGAAATACTCTCCGTTGTTTCAATGCATGGGCATGTTACAGGCGAAAACCTCTTTAAAATACTACAACAAAATGTTTTTTCACTTTTTAACAAAAAAAAGTTGACTGCGATTTGTACTGATGGAGCCAGAGTGATGACTGGAAAAAATCAAGGGCTGATAGGTTGGTTAATGAAAAATAATATAAAAATTCCAGCTTTTCATTGCATTATCCATCAGCAGTCGCTTTTTTCGAAAGAGTTAAACCTTTCCTATGTAATGGAAATAGCCATCAAAATTATTAATGCAATTCGAGGGGGGCATAATGCACTACGGCACAGAAAATTTAAAGATTTTCTCGATGAACTTGATGCCGAGTTTGGTGATTTAATTTTGTTCACAGAGGTTCGTTGGCTTAGCCGTGGTAGGAGCTTGCAACGCCTTTTTGATTTGAGGAATGAAGTTTTACTGTTTTTGGAACAAAATTTCTTTTCAAAATCGGATGATTTAATTTCAAATCTTAAGAATAAAGATTTTTTATTAGACTTAGCCTTTTTATGCGACCTTACTCTTTTATTAAATCAATTAAATCTGTCACTGCAGGGTAAAAACAGACATATTTTTGAGCTAGTGCCTATTGTAGAACACTTTGAGCGCAAACTAAATATTTTAATAATTCAATTAAAAAATAATGATCTGTCCAATTTGGATAAAACCAGGATAATATGGTCAGATAATTTAAATTTTAATAAATTAATAGACTATACCAGGATTGTTGAAGAGTTATTAATAAATTATAACAAAAGATTTCAAGATTTTCAGATAATTAAAACCGCAATTGAATTGCATAATAATCCTTTAATTTGCAAAATTAACGACCAACCAACAGAAATACACGCAGAGCTAACAATGCTGCGCAATGATATAAGCCTTCCCTTGGAAATGGGTCAACATTTTTGGAAACAGGTAAGAGAGGAAACATATCCAAATATTAAACATGAAATCTTCAAAATATATTCTATGTTCAGTTCCTCATACGATTGCGAGGTTGGATTTTCAACCCTCAAAATTATCCAACATAAATTTAGAAACCGTTTATCAGATGAACATATCTCAGATTTACTGCGCATTAAAAGTTATGAAGGCAACATAAATATAGACGATATAATAGAATTTGAAAAGTTACTGTAAAAATAATAATAATAATAATAATAATAATAATAATAATAATGATAATGATAATAATAATTATAATAATAATAATAATAATAATAATAATAATAATGATAATGATGATGATGATGATGATGATGATGATGATGATGATGATGATGATGATGATGATGATGATGATGATGATGATGATGATGATGATGATGATGATGATGATGATAATAAAATAATAAATAATAATAATAATGATAAATATTAATAATAATAATAATAATGATAATAATAATAATAATGATAATGATAACAATAATAATGATAATGATAATAATAATGATAATAATAATTATAATAATGATAATAATAATAATTAAAATAATAAAAAATGATAATAATAATTATAATTATAAATCATAATAATTACAATTATATAAATAAAACATAAAAAAAATGCATTTTATTTACAGTGTAAATAAAACCAGCGCTGTCGCTCTCTCATGGACACAGACACAAGCTTGCATGTTTATGTATTGTTTTGCCCGACACTGCTTTAAAGCATTATTACTTATTCTTAGTTATTTACTTATTATTATATAATTAATAACTAATTACGTAATTAGCAACTCCAACACAGTGAAATGCCAAGTACATAATTTTCAACAAAATCAAAAATTTAAAAATTAAGTTCGAACGTTGTCGTGTGCATCCTGTAAGCCTTAAAAAAAAATTAAAAAAATTGTTATTATTGAGTCATTATATTATTTTTTATTTTTGCTTGCTGTTAATTTAAAAATATTTTGTTTTATCTGTAAAATGCTCCAGTAAATCCTGATTAAGCCTGTAGGTAACAATATATTGCAAATTGTGTTTTTCCTGGACATAGGAACGTAACAGTCGGAGTGTTGTATTTGTTATGAGGATTTCTTTCTGGAATGGAGCTAAGGATCTTTATTTGGTATGATGCGCTTCGACATTATGTTGTCCATAGCGCAAAATACTTCATCCTGAAGAGTTTGGCTTTTGTCATATGCCTGCTTGCAGGGAATATTGAATGATGTTGATAGTTTTGAGTTCAATACGTCGAACCAATCATTAACTAGCTGAATAAAACCAGCTGTTTCACTTGGGTTGTAGAAGTCCTTGCCACAGAGTATAACCAGCAAATGGCATTCGCTGTGGTATTTGAAAAAAGTTGCGTGGCAAGTTTCACTTTTTGTCTGCCTGTAAAATATATTATTGAAATATATTTATTATAGCTTTTAATTGTTAACAGTAACCTGGTGGGTTGACTGTTGGATGTTGCTCAGTCAATTTAAATACGATCGATACATCAGAGCTGGAAGTATGGTGCATGAGCTCTTTGATAGCACTGTGGAACAAATTCAGGTTAGCAAAAGTTAGGTCGATTCTGAGAGTGAGGGGTGAAAATAGAGGCTAAATTAGAAGACCCGTATCGTGGCGTTTGCTTATGTTAGTTCGAATTTTTTTTAATCGCCCTTTGAACTTTGCAGTCAAATGCCGATTTTCAGCATATTGTTTTTTTGGTTTTTTCGCTAAAACTCGTCGACTAATTGACATTTTTTCAATCTGTAAAAGCCAAATTATTGCTAGAGACCTGTGCAACAATTAAAATTTTTTAAAAAATTGATTTAGAAAATTTTTGTGTTGCTTATGAAGCAAAATGATGGAAAATTATTTTTTTTCATGCTTTTTGAAAATTTTTTCCACAAAACTAAGTATTTTTTGCTTTCTGTTTGATCTATAATATGATTCTCTCTTTCTTTAATAAATTTCATTTGAAAATAAAACATTCATAATACAAAATTTGCGTTTTCGAGCTTAATATTAATTTACTTCTCAGTTTTTATGTAACAATTTTGTTCAGTGTTGGTTTTGAGAAACATTGAAAAACAAATTATAAAAACATAGAAAAAATATAATTTTGAAATGTTAGTCATGAATTTCATCTTTGTCTTCCCCTTCTTCCTCTTTCTCCTCGTCTTCCTCTTCTTCAAAGGTGTTTTTATACCACCAACAAATTTCAGCGAGTATTGCATCTGGAGATTTCTTTCCTCTGTACCTGAAACGAAAATAGTTTTCAATCGTTAACATGTTTAAATTGTGCACTCTGACAAAGATATTAGAAAAATCTAGGAGTTCAAAATATGCATACTCTATAGTTACCTTATTTCAAATGGAAGCGCAGCTTGGTGATAACGTTGAGCGAGTTGATCAAGATGCTGATGCAAGAGATGAATTTTGTACGACATATTAACCCCAATTTCATCGAAAGCTGCCAACATGCTTGCAACAGATTGCCTGTAGTTGTCTTTGCGTTCTTTACCCAAAAGACCTTTAATGACTGTTTTCAATGCGAGCCATGCATTTAATTCTCGGTTTGTCAGAACTTGGTCAAAATCTTGACGACTCATTAGTTTCCGTATGTCGGGACCATTAACAACCCCTTCCTGAGTTTTAGCGTTATTTAGTCTTGGGAAAATGTCTTTTAAGCGGTTGAATATTGCTGATCTTTTTGCGATACATTTCAAAAAATTTTTAGCAATGCCAAGTTTAATGTGGAGCAACGGCAACAAAATTTTCATTTCAGGAACACTACAGACTTTCGTGTAGCCTATTGTCTTTAGGCCATTTCCGTCCAATGCGACTATTCCAGTTATGCTGTTTGTACTGGTTTCTTCCTTGAATACCTTCTCCATATCGTGAATCCCAATCGCACAAAACACACGGAAATTTTGGACGGCCAGATGCTGTTAAGCCTGTAATCAATGAAACTATTTTGAGGTCGCCGCAAATGCGCTACTGGTGTTAGTTATATTTGACTACTTCCAGAATGTGTTTCAAATTATCGAAATTTTCCCTAGTGTCAGTGCTATACGCAATTGGAACAGAAGGCATTCTATTTGTCTTGTGCAAAAGCACAACTTTTAAGCTGATTAATGAACTATCGATGAATAAACGCCAATCATCTTTTTTATAGGTTAACCCTATCGTCTCCATTAACTTTTCAATATCGTTGCAATAAGCGAAATTTTTTGCATCATTCACATTGAAGAACTTTTCTAACTCTTTTTGGCGTTTTCGATATGCTGTTACTTTGGTACCTTTCGCCAGCAAATTATTTCCTTTCAAAAATGAAGCCATTAGTTCTGATTTTTTCTGAGTCAAACACAAATTTGCAACAATTCCATCCAATTGGTTTTGTGTGACTAGGATTGGGTCCTTTGATGTTTCATAGGATGTACCTTCACCAGGGTCGTATTCTAAGAAGAAATCCATGGATGTAGCAGCGCGGTTGTAGTACTGATATCTGTTTGAAGATCAATACTTCGGTATGTTAGTACTGGAACGAGTTGTGAGTGTGGTAATGGTAATTGGGCACTAGGCACTGCTTCATAAGTTTTATTCTTTGCTTTCCTTCTATTCAAAGTTTTATGGTAGTTGATACATCCATAGCAATTTTCTTCTTGATGCGGACTGTTGTCTAACCACATCATTGGTATACCAAAAAGCATAGCCTTCTTCTTTTCACTTTTCCTTTGCATAAGAGTTGAATAGCAATTAAAGCAAACTTTTTTAGGGGCATAGTTTACGTCAGTGATAAACTCTTGCGAGAAATATTGTTTATAGGCTTCCAAAAAAAAAATCACTAGCATTGCCACATTTTCATCGCTTGCTATGAAACGTCCACAAATATTACAAAAATGGTCCATTTTACATTTTGGTTCCGACATTTTTAATACAATATATATTATACAATGTTTTTTTGTGAAACCGATGCACTTAACTTAAATCACTCACAAAATGAAATAAGTTCCAAAAAAATTAATAGGGAATTTTATCACGACCGAGCGAAAATTAAAAGACATCAGCTTCGGCTGAGTTTCGAGTCTTAACTGAATCTTTATTTTTGAAACTAGTTCGCTTGTACGAAATAAAAAAAAATCGCTACCTGTGCGGTGGTTGAAAACAAAAAAGTTGTTTTACTAATTTCTAATTCTTGGAACTTCTCTTTTTAATTACTTCTACCTAAATCGCTATTTATTTAATGGTTTTGGGATTTTTAACGCAAATTATCGACTAAGGCCATTTTCTTTTCAAGTGAAATTTATTGAAGAAACTGAGAAGCATATTATAGATCAAACAGAAAGCAAAAAAGACTTAGTTTTGTGCAAAATATTTTCAAAAAGCATGGGAAAAAATAATTTTTCCAACATTTTGCTTCATAAGCGCCACAAAAATTTTCTAAATCAATTTTTTAAAAATTTTTTTGCACAGGTCTCTAGCAATAATTTGGCTTTTACATATTGAAAAAATATCAATTAGTCGAGGAGTTATAGCCAAAAAACCATATAAACAATATGCTGAAAATCGTCATTTGACTGCAAAGTTCGAAAAATTCGAACTAACATAAACAAACGCCGCGATACGGGTCTTCTAATTTAGCTTCTATTTTTACCCCTCGTTCTCGGAATCGACCTAACTTTTGCTAACCTGAATTTGTTCCACAGTGTAGTTTGAGGCGAAATTATTTTATTTTCCCATATCAGCCCAGTATCAAGAAAATTATTTCGGATGAGCTTCAAGAGATGCTGAATCAGCTGATCAACGAAAACAGAAATTTTCTCAGACGGGCTTGTTGGATTCTCGAACTACGTCTTCCCGAAAAGAATAAATGAAAACAATTGCATTAGTAAATGGCTATTAATATCATGTGCTATAAAAAACAATATTTTTAAGTTTCTTATTGTTGATATACCAAGCTCTTTCCAAAGACTTTGGTTGCCAGGGCCCATATCTGACACCATCGCAACAGCGGTAAAGGTAGCATCTTGGAGTGCTTTTATAATTTCATCTAAAATGGTTTTAGTCATTTGCAGTCAAATGAATAAAAAACTGGCTGCTTCCAGGATGACTTTAACCCCCGTACCATTGCCAATTGCACAAAATTGCATGGCACCCTCACAGTAGGTGTGTTTCCGTACTCTACACTGTGTAAGATTTGTGTAAGTTCAAACTGAGAGAGTAAAAATGAAATGTGAGAATAGTTGTAAAAGTACGGAAACAGCTTCTAGTAAGTTTCAAGCACAAAACAGCTGATTTTGACAACAGACATGTCAAACGTAAATTGCGCCAATTAAATTTATCGTAAATTTGTTTGTGAAGTTGATGCTTGTTCTTCTTGATGCTTGTTCTTACTTTCCTCGGAGTCTTGAGTTCTAACACACTCTGTGCACTTTGTGTGCTCGAGAGAGCGGTTTTATGCTTGTTCTTCTTCTCCCATTTTAAGCACAGAAAGTACGGAAACAGAAAATAGTGTCCCACAAGTTACACAGTGTGAGTACGGAAACACACCTAGTATCAGACGACGGGTCATGCTCGTATACTGAAGTAATTTTCATTTCGTCGAACGAAAGCACGCACATTTTTTCATCAAATGTTAAATCGCTCCCATACTTCATCGACGCTATGGAAAACTTCAGAACACCTTCGTCGAAATTTATTATTTGGGCCCATCTCTTAAAAGCCGCAATACTTGGGTATGGAAACCCTTTGTTGTAGAGGTGATTGTACGCCCGCGCACCAGCAGCATGCTGACAAATTGCGTTCGAAATATCTTCCCACGACTACCGTGAATGACTGCCAGGACATCGCAACCTCTAATTTTGCCCTCCGTGAAAATTTTTTCAATGCTGCAGTTCAGGTAACTCGCGTCATTGAGCTTTTGCTTTAACTTGGAAACTTCCGCCTCTAACTGCGCAACTCTATTCTTGAGGTCAACATTTTCCAATAGGGTACGGCACGGAATATAACTTAATGATAAAGTAACATAATAGTAATCATAAGTCTCAATAATGATTTTAGAATTAATTTAACTTTCTTTATTAAGGCTGGTTAAATTTTAAGGGTCGATGTTAATTTTGAATAAAACCTAAATTATTTAGGAGATTATTATAATTTCTTTTTATTATGATAATATTGGTATAGTTCAATTATGTATGGAACAAAATATCGGCCGAATGGCCACCGCGACCTCGGCGGCACTCCTCCATCCGACGGTCCAAATTTTCGATGACGCTGAGGCATAAGTGAGATTCCATGCCGTTAATGTGCCGAATTATCTCATCCTTTAGCTCTTGAACTGCTGATGGCTTATCGACGTACACCTTTTCTTTCAAATAACCCCAAAGAAAGAAGTCCAACGGTGTCAAATCACATGATCTTGGCGGCCAATTGACATCGCCACCACGTGAGATAACACGGTCATTGAATTTGTCGCGCAAAAGAGCCATTGTTTCGTTAGCTGTGGGGCACGTGGCACCGTCCTGTTGAAACCACATATCGTCCACATCCATATCTTACAATTCGGGATATAAAAAGTTCGTTATCATCTCACAATAACGAACACTATTCACAGTAACTGCCTGGTAGGCTTCATTTTGGAAAAAATACGGCCCGATGATGCCGCCAGCTATAAACCGCACCAAACAGTCACTCTTTGTGGGTTACTCTCCTACAGATCCGGTTTGCTCAAATTTTTGCACGATTTCTCCGAATGTACGCACATTTGGACGATTAAATTTACCGAAAAAATCACGAAGTGCACGATATGCATTTTGATTTGAACGCCCATTTTCATAATAAACCTGAATAACTTTAACGCATTGCTCGATTATATATCTTTCCATGGTTCAAATTGAGTTAGTCTGATATTGAGAAATGTTAAATGAAATGCAGAAAAAAACTTCACGTTTAGGCATGGTTCACATTCAACATCGGCTCTTAAAATTTAACCACCCTTTACATTACTAACTCAGTATCCGTGGAGGCGTCAGCTTCGGTAACGGCTGGTATTGCTGCATCCAATTGTTGACAAGTTCTGGGACTTCAGCATAAAATGCCTGCTCTGAGCAAACTGCATCCATCTATAAGAGAACTGCGTCCATATCTGAGGGCACTTTGTCCATCAATTGCTTGTCAACAATCGTCTGCACTATGGTTTGAGCTGGATTTTCTTCATTTATTGCTTCAACAAGAGCCGATTCGCCTAGGGAAATTTCGCATTTCATGGCTTTAGCATCATCAGAAGTTCTGGTCCAGCCAGTAAATTTCTGGAACGGTTTTGCGCCTGGCATCAACCGCGACCGTTTGTGTATGTAAATAAAATCACTTTTTCTGAAGCGTTTTTCACAAATTTTCGCCGAAACGGCTAAATCAACGCCACAATGGGCACTCCAAATGTTTCTCTTGCCTGAGTTTGTTGGAACATGGTACAGGAAATATTTTCCTTATTCCAACTTGTTTTGCAAATAGCACACTTTCTTGGCATTTAAAATACTTTTATTTCACAAAGTTTCCACACATATAATTAATATTTCAATAATATTGAAAAACATGTTCAAACTGTTAACAAATCTGAAAACTAATATTTTAATTTTTTGACGTTTGTATGAACTGCGTCATTTTGACAACTGAGTTCCGTTTATTGTTGTTGTTTATTTTGACTTGTGAGAGCGCTATAAAATGTGATCCTACTTTATAATTGCATCACGGCCGTACAGAAGTTCAACATAATTGTCCCGTTAATTGTCGACGTACATTGTCGTCTGACATACCGGACTGTGTGATTCCTCACTCAAAAGCAGAAAATACAAAGGTGGCAGTACTGACAATTCAATTTGCTTAAAAAGCAACTAACTTCATACTAATTTTTGTTTTTCTACTTCGAGCAATTTGTCAATTAAAATAAAAGTCAACATAATTTTGGGTTTATCTAAGTAAAAAAGTTACTAAGGAGGATTTACAGCTATAGCACACAACTGCAGGATGACTTCGCTCGAGCCAGCGCAGAACAAAACCTGGGACTTGTCACTGTATGAGTTGCAGCGTAAGCCTCAGGAAATCATCACAGACAATACCGAGATTGCAGTGTCTCCTCGCAGCTTGCACAGCGAATTGATGTGTCCCATTTGTTTGGATATGCTGAAAAAAACTATGACCACCAAGGAATGTCTACATCGATTTTGTTCAGATTGCATCATCACTGCTCTGCGCTCAGGCAATAAGGAGTGCCCAACATGTCGTAAGAAGTTGGTGTCAAAACGTTCATTGCGCCCCGACCCAAATTTTGATTTACTGATTTCGAAAATCTATCCAAGTCGCGAAGAGTACGAAGCTATACAGGAGAAAGTAATGGCCAAGTTTAATCAAACACAATCACAGCAGGCGCTGGTTAACTCGATAAATGAAGGCATAAAACTGCAGTCACAAAATCGTCCACAACGTTTTCGCACTAAAGGTAGTGGTGGTGGAAGTGTTGGTCGTGTTGGCAGTGGCAATGGTGGAGGCAGCAATAATGGTGGAAATGAAACAAGTACACCCAACGAAAATAATACTAATGGCAATGACAGCGATAGCCAGCGGGATTCGGCCACCTTTGTTACTACAACAGCACCTCAACCGACAGCTCCAGTTTCAGCCACACCGAACACGCATTCCACAACTATTACTGTTACAGCAACTTCAGGTGCAAGCACTTCAAGCCGAATGCAACAGGACGATGCTGCATCAGATTCGCGTCATGCTTCGAACCCACCGTCGGTGCGCAGCACGCCCTCACCGGTGCCCTCGAATAGCAGTAGTTGCAAACCTAAGCGAGCCATGTCAGTGCTTACTTCCGAACGTTCCGAGGAGTCTGAATCAGATTCTCAAATGGACTGCCGAACAGAAGGAGACTCAAACATTGATACCGAAGGTGAAGGCATCGGTGAACTGGGCATCAATGATGAAATTGAATTGGTCTTCAAACCGCACCCAACTGAGATGGCAGGCGACAATCAGTTGATTAAAATGTTGAAGGAGAATTGCGTGCGGTACATAAAGACCACGGCCAATGCTACAGGTAAGAGGGCAAAAGAAATGTTTATTGCTTTAAAATTAACCATTATGTTTTATTTAGTTGATCATTTGAGCAAATATCTAGCAATGCGTTTAACACTCGATATGGGTCCAGAGCTGCCTGATGCATATAGAATGATGAATTTTTGTATTTTTATTGCTCCGCAACCACAGCAACTAGTCATATTGAATGGCAACCAAACATTGCATCAAGTTAATGATAAATTTTGGAAGGTAAGTGATATAACTTTCACATTCAATGCAAATAACTACTTGTTTCAAAAGATAAACAAACCAATGGAAATGTATTATTCATGGAAGAAGTCCTAGAAACCGCAAAGAAAACATGCACAAGGATGGAACAGGAATTCACGAAAAGTTCTCCCGAATTAGACACACAGTGTAAAAAGTGGATTAGCATCCGCCTAGGCTAAGTTAATTTTGCAAGCAACCTGATTGCTTGATAATTTTTTTTTTATAAGAAAATTATCAACTAAATGCACAAATCTTTGTCTACGATGCTTACCATAGTTACCATATAATGCTTATCCTTAGCACATAAAAATAAATTAACTGATAGGATATTCTTACATTCAAGGAATATTTTAAATATAAAATGATGCATTTATAATCACAGCAATTAAAACTGTAGATGAAATGTTAATAGAATTTTCGTCTTTCAAATGGAAGTGCATTTTGAATAAGCTCTAAAACTGGACAAATTATTGCAAATTATTGAAAATTTTAAAGGAATTTTGTTAACACCTCGTATTGTTGTTTAATTTGAATTGAATCATTTTCAAACCGAAATTTTTCTCTTAATTTAAAATATCTTATATAGATTTTTATTATAAAAACTTCAAAACGATGGCTACTTTAGAAATTTGCAAAATTTCAATTATGAAAACCGACACAACTTTTGACCCTGTGCTACATTTAACAATGACACAAAGTGCTGAATAGTTTTTTAAATTGTAAGATTGGACAAAGATTTGGAAACCAAAGATTTGGCAGTTTTTTAACATAATTCAAAGCATTTGATGATCGTTCAGTTGAAGGTACTGAAATTAGAAGACTTCAGCTATAATGAAATGCTATTGAAATTAGGTTTCCAAATCTTATGTTTGTCTCAAATTAGCATTTTTTTTTAATGCCTTTCACACGCCTTTTATGGCGCAAATACCTCATATGTTACATTTGGCGGCCATATAAATTGTTTATATATACAGGGTGTCCCGCAATTAAGCGCAACTATTTACGGAGGTGAAACGTTATGTTGAGCTGAGAAAAAAATCGTATGAGAGGGGGGGTCTATTTTCCCATTCTTAGGAGCTACAGGGTTAATTAATATTTTACGACTTTGATTACATTATCTGATAGCTCATTGCAAAGGCAATAAAATCACCTTTTCAACGGTATATCAAGAAACAACACCGACATAACCGTTACCAAGCTGTGCTCGTTCAAAGATGAAATCAATCGGTTGAAACTACCAAATTTTAACTTTGAATGCAAATTTAATTAAATTTCGCGTTATAAATTAATTTTTTTATAATCAACTATGCAATTTATTCAATTTTCTTTTCAATGACACCAATAACATAAATATATCTTAAAAAACAAAAAAGTTGGCTGTACTAAAAAATTTTTATTTATTAGAAAATAACGATATTATTTACTGCATAAGTAATTGTAATGTCATTATTTACCAATATTTTCTAAGAGGTATAATTTTTTTAGTACAGCCAACTTTTTTATTTTTTAAGATAAATTTATGTTTTAGGTGTCATTAAAAAAAAAATTAAATAAATTACAAAGTTGATTAAAAGAAAAAATTTCACTTACAACGTGAAATTCTGAGAAATTTGCACTCAAAGTTGAAATTTGGTAGTTTACACCGATTGATTTCATCTTTGAACGAGCACAGCTTAGTAACTGTTATGTCGGTACTGTTTGTTGGTATACCGTTGAAAATATGATTTTATTGCCTTTGCAATGAGTTATCAAAAAAAGTTTTCCGTAACTTAGTTTTTGTGCTAGAAACAATAACGTGAATCAAGGTCGTGAAATATTAATTAACCCTGTAGCTCGTAAGAGTGTGAAAATATACCCCCCTCCCCCCTCCCCCCTCAAATACGATTTTTTTCTCAGCTTGACATAACTTTTCACCTCCGTAAATAGTTGCACTCAATTGCGGGACACCCTGTATAATAAAATGCTAATTTTATTTTTAAAAATAGCAAATAGCTTGGCAGTCTTTTTTAATATTCTAAACCTAAGTGGTTCAATAAACAATTAACTAATATCAATAACAGAAAAGATAAAGCTTATAAATTATTTAAGAATTCCGTTAATGATCATGTTTTATACAATAAATATAGACAGTTACAAAAGAAGTTTGACGTCATTAACAAATTTCTGTACAAAAGTTATGTTTTGAGAATGGAAGCTAGCCTAAAACAAAACAGTAAATGCTTTTATAATTTTCTAAATAGTAAGCGTAAGTCCGCTGGTATTCCTAATATTGTGCATTACTAACATGATACTACTTCTGATCCGTTATTAATGTGTAATCTCTTTGCAGAGTTTTCTAGTTCTGTTTATGTTCCGCCTTCACCATCAGACCAATCAGTTAATGGACTGAATTACTATGAATGTCCATTTAAAATAGGTGGTCTCAGTGTAACAGAAGAAGAACTTTTAAATAAGTTGTTAGCTCTAGACTAATAAGCAAACTGATATGAATGGTGTTCATCCTTCATTTCTTAAGCAGTGTGCTTCAGCAGTAGCTTTTCCGCTTTCAGTTATATATAAATTTAATAACTCACTATCTAATGGGGAATTTTCGTTAAACTGGAAGTGCTTTTTTACTATCCCTATTTACAAGTCAGGTTTCAAAAACGAGGTCACTTACTATCGTCCAATTAGCAAAATTTCAGTGATTCCAAACTTTTTGAAAAAATTGTGTATAAAAAAGTCGCATTTGCAGTTAAAGAAATAATCTCTCCGCTTCAACGCGGCTTCACAACTGGTAAATCTACACAAACCATTCTTACTATTTTTAGCAACTTCATTTTGGGAAAGGATCGCAATGTGATGTTGTTTACACTGATTTTTTTAAGGTTTTTGATAGAATTAGTCATAGAAAGCTGATAAATAAGCTAAGAAAAATAGGTTTTCACTCTAATTTGCTGAATTGGATTGGGTCATATCTGAAAAAACCGAACTCAAATTGTTCGCATAAACAATTTCTCGTCAAATATTATAAATGTTTCCTCCCGAGTCCCACAAGGAAGTCATTGAGGACCCCTTTTATTTCTATTATATGTCAATGATATTCTATTATCCTTCGGAAATTCACACTGCCTAATGTATGCGGATGACCTAAAACTATACTATCCAGTTAACGATATATCCGATTGTGTTAAGCTGCAAGACGATTTACATAAATTATCCCTACAGTATAACCTAAACTCGCTTCCGCTTAATGCTGCAAAGTGTGAATATTTATCATACTGTAGGCATAACAATCCCATACTTTTTATTTATGAATTAGGCAGTTTTGAACTGAAAAATATCTACGATAAAAAGGATCTAGGCGTGGTCTCTAATTCTAAAATGAAATTTTCTAAGCACATAAACTACATTGTTGCAAAATCAAGCTCAAAGCTTGGCTTTATTTTTAGAAACTCCAAAGATTTTAGTGATCCTTTTACTCTAAGATCTCTTTACGTTTGTACGATCCGTTTTGGACTATTGTTGCGTGATGTGGAATCCATTTTATTGAGTGCATTTACTACAAATTGAAAAAATTCAAAGGAGGCTTACATAAGCTAAACGACTCTTACATTGGGATATAGATATGCCATCTTACTATACCAGGTGTTTGCTTCTTGGGATGCAAGATCTTGAATCAGGCTGAAAATATTTTGATATAATGTTTATTAAAGATATACTAAATAACCATAATAACTGTCCTTTTTTGCTGTCTTGGGTTGGGCTTTTTTCACCTATTCGAAAATTAAGAACTCGGAACTTATTTTACGTTCCATATCATAGAGTAAACTACGGTATTAATGAACATATAACTCGTTGCCTGATTAATGCAAATTCAGTTTGATTTTAACTTTCCTCTAAGTAGGGATGCATTGAAACAATACTTAAGATTAAATTTATCGAACATTGGTGGTTCGAGTTAATCAATTTAAATTTATTTAATGTGTAATTCATAGATATCAAATTATTAAAGTTGTCTTTAAGAGTTATGTATACTCTGATGATATTATTAATAAATAAACAAATAAATTAATAGAGCATCGTAATAGATCATTTCGTTGATATTGAATATACGTAAATCAATGCATTGTTTTAGGCAGCAAATTGTAGTAGATTATATCAATATCACAGTTACATTAGCCAACAGATGTCGTCATGACAATTACATACTTTTAGGCATCACATAGGAAACTTACTTTCTATATAAGAACTAGCTTATACCTGGCGCGCTCCGCTTCCCCCCGGGGCATATCAGAAATAAACCATTTTAATTGATTTGTAGGCGGTAAAAGGGTGTGTGGCCAAATTTCTTTGTCTATGCCCCTTGTACCGTAATCATCTACATTTGGAAAAAAAACAACCAGACTATTTTTGACTTTATAGAAGATTTACAACTCAGGAATTGTAATGATTTATGAAAAGTGCGTGTAGATATAGTGCGACCAAGCCCAATTTTATGTTAGTACATTTGCTGACAGTAACCATACGAGCTAAATTACCATATCTTAGTCTAAGCGATCAAAACCGTCTGAAATATACCATTTTCATTGATTTGTGCAAATACTTTAAGGTAAATAGGAGAAATAGTTTTCCCGAGCACGAGCATGATGACGCCCCATTCTTTGATGTAGATCAAACAAATATGTAAGGATGGAATTTATGACAAAAAGCGGAATGGAGCACTGAGACGATAGCTTATGCTTCGTTGTGATACATAACAAATGCAGAATGAAATGTCAAAATGACGTGTCACTTCATGTAAATTACTTCATGCCAATGAACAACTGTAAAATTATTTACGTGAAAAATTTTCCACTCACTTCGTTGTGCTACATAACAAATACAGAATGAAATGTCAAAAAGTCGTATGTCGCTGCACTTCATGTAAATGACTTCATGTCAATGAACGACGGTTAAATTATTTGGATATTGTTCATGCAAATGTACTAAAATCGCGATTAAAAAAGTAGGGGGAGGGGTGTGGTAAGGTGGAAAATACTCAACCTATTCTCTATTTTCATACAAACCGAGTATACAAAAAAAATTTCATTAAAATCGGTCGAGCCGTTTCGGAGGAGTTCGACCACAAACACCGTGACACGAGGTTTTTATATTATTAGATATGTTTTTAGCCAGAGAAGGGATTTGTCAAGACTTTGCAGGATGACGTTGAGCAATACATGCAGCTCCGTCAAGGTAGGAAATGACCTCTCCGAAACTTTCAATACCGAAAGAGTTTTCAGACAAGGCGATCCACTGTCTTGCAGTCTCTTCAATATCATCATGGAGGGGATCGTACGAAAAGCCGGTGTGCATCGTAATGGCACCATTTTCTACAAAGGTGTCCAGCTCCTTGCGTATTGATATTGTCGGCAGAACCAAGAGAGATGTTACCGCTGCTTTCACCGCTATCGAAAAGGATTATCGTTTGACGATAAATGAGGGTAAAACAAAGTATACTCCCACGTTTCATCCGGCAGCTATAACTTTGAAGTAGTCAAGGAGTTTGTATACCTTGGCACCGCCATTAATAACAGAAATCAGCCTGAAGATAAAGCGAAGAAATATAATTGCTAATAGGTCGTATCGTAAGAACGACGAAGCTCCAGCGAAAAAGGTGCTCGAGGCGAGGGTAGTTGGACCGACGACGTGGGAGACCGTGCCTCCGATGTGTGGACCAGGCCGAGGAAGCCCTAACCGCACTTGGTGTATCCGATTATAGAAAGCGCGCACAAAGCAGAGGCGCCTGGCGAGAGCTAATGAGGTCGGCCGAAACCCGAAGGCGGGTTGTTATGACCACCTAAGTAAGCAGTAAGTAATATTTGTTTTTAGTTTTTTTTTTCAAATTCACAAAACTTAAAAAAAAACTGACATCACATTTACGGAATAGATTTTATTGTCATCACAAAAAAGCGCTCATATAATAATATACGTGGTGGCCGTGGCATAGTGGGTAGAGTGTGTGGCTCATACGCCAAAGAACCCAGGTTTGATCCCCCCTCTGACACAGACATTTTTTTCAATTGAATTAATTTTCCTGTTCGGCCGTCACCTCTCTACAGACAATGGCAAACCTCAGAGCGTTAAAAATTGCCATGAAAAGGTTCTTGAGAACATAAGCCGTTCGGAGTCGGCATAAAGCTGGTAGGTCCAGTTCTCGATCATTTGTGTTCAAATATTTCACAACACACATAACACAATTGATCATAAGAAGCTCGGTCAGAGGCTTTTCAAGGGCTGAAATGGTCATTTCGTTTTTTTACGTAGAATTACGTCTTACAGCGCGGTTTGTATGGGGGTATTTTCACAAATTTTTTCAAGGCCATTCTAACATATTTTGGGGAACACTTCAGGGCCTTATACAGCCTTTAATATTCATCGTACAAAGATAATCATCGCCAAAATATCAGTAATTTTGTGCATAAAAGGAATATCTAACTTTGGATTTTGTCACTTCTTTAATAAAGCCACTCGATAGCAAAAGAAAAGAAGAAAAGTTCACATTTTTGTATGAGACAAATGCATTGATGATTTAGTTGCTGCTGACGTTAATATGCTTGTCGCTTTAGTTCGTGCCAAAATCTCGAACGCAACATCGGGTTGTTTGTTGAATAGAATCATTTTATGAATTGCTCAGAGCCTTACAAGCAATGCATACATATATAAATGCTTGCGCCGCTAAAAAACTTTCAGTCTGCTGGCAGGCTTTAATTAGTTGGCAAGTGTCGCTTTGTCCGCCTGATGAACTCAGAAAATAAGACGTTGCAATACAAAGAAGCTATGCATAGTGCATTTTATTAGTTTATATTTGGTATTTAAAGAAACGCAGCGCTACTTCATATAAACCATAATATAAATCAAGAATTGTTTTACGAATATTGTTCAATAACTGCTTATGTTGCTGTTATTGTATGAAATATTTGTATATACAGTGAAAGCTCCCATAAGCGGATACCTACGGTCACCTACTTTTTGTCCGCATATGAGAGATGTCCGCTTATGGGAATGTCGTAAAAAATAATATTAAATTTCAAATTAAAAATATGAGCATTGGGATATTCTAATTTAAAATAATTTTTATTCTTTAATAAACAAAAAACGAAACGAGTACAAAATTAATTCATATTAAATATGTGTGTAATTTTTAAAAAATTATTATAAAAAACAATTCAATCATATTACATTAATTAAAATTATTAATATTATGTAATTTTTAAAAAATTATTCAATCTCCATTGAAATCTATGTAATTGGTTCAAAAAATTTTAAAATTTTTGTTTGTTTGAAATTTTCCATTCTTTCTGTAATCAAACAATTTTGGTAATGAGCTTCTAACCGCTTTATGTGTTTATAAGCTTCATAATCAGTCATGGCAAATTGCTTTAAATCGTCAATCGTTAATAAAGCTTCCTTGTAAGTTTTTATTTTGTTTTGTGCTTTCTGCTCAGCTTCAACTTTATTTTCATCGTCATTTCGCTATAATTTTTAACATCAACCGAGTTATCTAACAAGATGCCATCGATTGATATGTTGACCTGTTCCGTATGCAAATTTTTATCTATTGCAACGTAATCGTTTAAACAAATATTTTCACATCGATTTAGTTCTTTCAAATTGGAAATAAAATTTGACAGTTCAGATAATGGTACATCATCTGAATCAAATGCATCTGTCGAAACATATTTTATAAATCCTGCTTTTTTGAAACAATTTTTAATTGTAGAAGCGATAACTTGGCTCCAGGCTTCTTTAACGTAAAATAAGGCTTCTAAGATATTCATTTTATTAACAAGCTCTGTATTATTCGTTGTTGTATCCATTTTCGTTATTATATCTTTTAACATAAGCTGTCGATAATAAAATTTAAAGTTTATTATTATACCTGCATCAAGCGGTTGGACTCTAGACGTTAGATTTGGAGGTAAAAAAACAATTTTAACGTTATCAAGGCGTAAGTTTCTTGGATGCGATGCAGCATTATCCATGAATAAAAGCACTATTCGTTTATCTCTGGCCATTTTTCTCTCAAATTCATACAACCATTCAGTCATGATATCACTTGTCATCCAAGCCTTTTTATTAAATTTCCATACCACCGGTAATTTGTTAATTGCAATTTTCTTGAATGCTTAAGGACGTGCAGCTTTTCCTATTACAAGTAGTTTTTCTTTTTCACCCACCATATTTGCACACAACAAAATTGACAATCTTTCTTTGGAAATCTTTCCACCGCTGCAAATTTGTCCTTTGAATTCTAATGTTTTTTCAGGCAGCATACGATAAAATAAGCCTGTTTCGTCCGCATTGAAAACGTTTTTTGGCTCGTATCCAAGTAGGAGAGCTGGAATTTTGTTCAAAAATTCTTCACTCTCTGGATTTACACCGGCAGCTTCACCTAAAAAAAATTTATATGATTTAGAATTTTGTTTAAAAACGCATGTTAATTTAAAATTATACCTGATATGCTTTTGAATGAAACCTTGTGTCGTATGCGCCATTTTTGCAACCGACCATCAGGCGCCGTAAA
Source organism: Coremacera marginata (assembly GCA_914767935.1). Classification (NCBI taxonomy): domain Eukaryota; kingdom Metazoa; phylum Arthropoda; class Insecta; order Diptera; family Sciomyzidae; genus Coremacera; species Coremacera marginata. The sequence goes on along the minus strand of OU612043.1, from coordinate 142,293,949 downwards.
TTTATCGTTTCCTAACTGCTTATGCCGTGGTTATGCTAGCCAAACATGATTGCCGAACATTTTTTGTTGTTATTGTTTCTCGTTTATAGTGAGAAATGAACTTTTTCTCAAATTCATTCTCTCGCTCTCAGACCGATTATTTTTGATTGGCCCATATTAGACGATGTCCGTTTGTCCGACGAAAATGAACACTTTTTACTCTCTTGTCCGCTGGATGGTCACACGACAGAAAATTTAGAGCGGACACATTTGACATTTCATTTAGTTTGAGTACATTTTCTACTGCACTTTATTTTGTGCACTTTGAAAACAATTACTTTTAATAGCATCGTTGCGTAGATACAAAACTTATTGAAAGTTTTAGAGTTGAAATTGTTATTCTATTGTGTTTTTATTGATACGCGGTATTTCTTTATTTTTTATTCAACATGGAAATCGATTACGACTTACAGATCTATTCTGGCAAATTAACAATAGTAAACCAGTATTTTTCATATTTCTATGTGTTTGTTGTAATTTTTTGATTTCAAAACGAAATTTGAAGCTCAAAAATAATAAATTTCGATAAAAATTGTCAGCTGCTTTTCATATATTGACAATTTCATGGACAAATTCTGTTTTTTGTACTTCAAATTTTGTTTTGAAATCAAAAAATTACAACAAACACAAAGAAATATGAAAAATACTGGTTTACTATTGTTAATTTGTCAGGATAGGTCTGTTAGTAGCTTTAAATATAATAAACTCGGCAAATCAATGAGCATCAAACATAGTTTTTATGAACAACAAGCACAGGAAGGTTTTGCAGCGATTTGTACCTGCCAAAAGTAAGTGTTTCAAGCAACTATTTTTCCTTTATCTTATAGTAGGATATTAGTACTTTTCCTAAGAAAAAGTACTTTTTAGCTGCTAAAGTGTAGCAAAACTTTTATTTCACCACATCGCCACACTGTTGTGGCCGTTGTCTGCTGACATCAACAGCAGACAAAATGAACATATTTTGTCCGCCTTACAAAAAGTTCATCCGCTCTCACTCTCACTGTTTTTTGACAGTTTCACATTGAAAGCAACAACAAAGGCCCATATTAGACGATGTCCGTTTGTCCGACGAAAATGAACACTTTTTACTCTCTTGTCCGCTGGATGGTCACACGACAGAAAATTTAGGGCGGACACATATGACATTTCATTTAGTTTGAGTACATTTTCTTCTGCACTTTATTTTGTGCACTTTGAAAACAATTACTTTTAATAGCAACGTTGCATAGAAAAAGTACTTTTTAGCTGCTAAAGTGTAGCAAAACTTTTATTTCACCACATCGCCACACTGTTGTGGCCGTTGTCTGCTGACATCAACAGCAGACAAAATGAACATATTTTGTCCGCCTTACAAAAAGTTCATCCGCTCTCACTCTTACTGTTTTTTGACAGTTTCACATTGAAAGCAAAAACAAAGATCGGACAAACGGACATCGTCTAATATGGGCCAAAGATCGGACAAACGGACATCGTCTAATATGGGCCATTGCTGATTGAAACAGCAAACATGCCGAACTTTCCGGTGTTGCCTGCAGTGATTTTCCATAAAAGCATCGAAAAAGTAGCAAAAAGTAGTAAAAATTTAAAAAAGTTATGAAGCAACTTATTATAAATAACAAGCAACCTTAAAAACAAGAACAGACATTAAGAAAAAGTCTAACAACATGTGTTGAGCAAAAATTTTCAGTATTTATTGTCGCTTCAAATAAACATTAACAATTTTGTGCCTTCACAAGTTGACTACAAAAAATAGTCTTAAATCATATTGCAGATTAATTTCCATCAATTCGTATTGTTGTGTTGTATTTAATTTAATATATTTTATGTAGGAATGGCATTTACTTGGAGTCGCAGTTTGACCGAAGTGTAAAAAAAGTGCATTAAAAAGTATATACAAAAAATTGGGGTTGTTTAATATGTGTTTTGGAATATTATAACATTGATGCAACTGTACAGCAAACATAAGCATAACCACCAAACAAACATTTCAGCGAAGAGAATACATAAATGAAAATGAACACCAAATGTTCGGCAATCATGTTTGGCTAGCATTACCACGGCATTAGCGATTTCTATTGCTTTATCCTTGACTAATGGACCACATATTGGAATGCTTTGACTCCTTGCCTTAGCACACCACTCCAAACACAACATATCAATTTAAAGACCATCACTTTGCGAGAATTTTCTTTTTATGTTAAGATTAACTCCACTTTGCCACTGAGATTGGATATTTTCTTTGTTTCTTACAATCAACGCTGCCTGCGTTTTGCCAATATTGTACTGTTTTGCTAAAGTTCGCACAGAAAGTTGTTCACTTTCAGAAGTGTTTATAATTTCAATTTTTTCTTTCAATGTTGAAACACTTTTTAATTGATGACATTGTGCAAGAGTCAACGTTAGGGTTGTGCTTAACAGTTCCGGAGACGGAACGGACATGGAACGTTTCCTTTAGAGAGCGGAACTAGTTAATTTAAAAATGTCCGCGGAACTATCTAGTTCCTTTGTTTATTTGATCTGCTTGAGCTGCTTGTTTGTTGAACGTGTCTTTTATAGAACGGAACTAATAAATGGAAACATGTCCGCAGAACTATCTAGTTCCTTTATTTATCTGTTTGAGCTGGTTGTTTGTTGAACTGTAGAGGAAATTTATAATACTCTAAGTATAATTTTAGCACAACGCTCTGACCTTAAACCAAATTGAACACAATTTTTTGTTTTTTTTCAGTGTTTTCATTTCAAAATTAAAAAAATAAAGGAAAATATTCGTAAATTATTTAAAAAAGAAACTTTAAAAATTTGCTAAAAAAAATTCATATAGTTCAAATATTAAGTAACAAAATTGTAGCATAAGAAAATAAATAAAAATTATCTAATAGTTCCGCGGACAGTTTTGCGAACAGTTCCGCGGACATCCTCATTATATTATAAAATAAAACAGTTCCGCGGACATGCTTACTTTATAACATAATAAGCATGTCCGCGGAACTATCAGTTCCGACAGTTCTCTGTATTAGAGGAAATGTAACAAAAGCATTCTAAATATCAGTTCATGATTGTTCTCTTTCTTATGTTACAAGCAAAAACAAACAGAACAATGCATACAACAAGAATGACGATATATCATATAGTCTATTATTTCATTCATTCTCTTTCACAAGCATTATCGTTTTGCTTGTCATCACTCAAACAATTCGTCTAAGCAGTAATATGTGTGCGGTAAGTGCGAAAGAGATGTCGGCTTATGTTGCTCATTAGAAAAAATTGTATTTCAATCGGAACTGTTTGGACATGCTTAAATTATACAGATGGAACGATTGGAACTATGTCCGGGAGTGAACATAGTTCCATGAACTATACATGTCCGGAACTACCCATCCCTAGTCAACGTTAAACTGGATTGTTCTTGAAAAACATTTCAATGATTTTCCCATAAACTACACCTTTTCAAGTTGTAGTTCAGAAAATGTAAGTTTTATTTCAGAAAGCATAATTTGTATTTCAGAACAATGAAATGTAGTTCAGAATCCGTAAATTGTGTTTCAGAAAAGTTAATAGTAGTTCAGAATAATAAGTTCAATTTCAGAAATCGTAAGTTGTATTTCAGAATAGTAAATTGTAATTCAGTATAGTAAGTTGAAATTCAGAATTCGTTAATTGTATTTCAGATTAGTTAAATGTAGTTCAGAATAGTAAATTGAAATTCAGAAAGCGTAGGTTATATTTCTGAATTGTAAAATATAGTTCAGAAATCGTCAATTGTATTTCAGAAATATGAATTGTAGTTCAAAAACTGTAACTTGTATTTAAGAACATGTAAAATGTGGTTCAGAATCTGTAACATGTATTTCAGAAAATATGAAATGTAGTTCAGAATGTGTAATATTATTAGTATTTAACTCTTTCGAAAGTTCTATTTTGTTTTTGAATTTACAAATCATTCTTTTCCGTTTATTACTGTTTAAGCCTACGTGCTGAATAATCAAAGTACTTCTTTAAATTTTGTTTGAAAAAGTGGTTTTACAGCCTTATTAAATTATGTTTGTTTTCTAATTTTTTCAAAAGTTAATGATTATCTACAAAATGACTTACATAAAACTATCAAATAAATTAATTTTTTTAATAAAATTAAAGTGCCTCAAAAGGCACTATGTAAAAATCCACTACATAGCCATATGCATAGAATAACCGAAAGGGTAAAGAAAAGCTACTTGAGCAACACTTGATTTTTATGTCTTTTAATAATATCCAAATTAGTAACGTTTGTATGTAATTTGCTGTGCAGTTTCTGTTTTTATTTGAAGTTGAATTAAAGGAGCTTTCAGATAATGGTGCAATATGTGTGATGTCAATGTTGCGAAAGGACGTCTGCAGGCTAATACCGTGCAGGCACCTTTTGCACCGTAAATGTTTTGAGCTGCTGGAAAATCACGAAGTACTAACGTGTCCAATTTGCAGAGAAGATGCTGAAGGTATGTATGTGTGTACCTTTATTTCAAAATATCTAAGAAAAAAAGCCTCAATGAAAATATTATAAAAACATCCAAATATAATATCTACTGAATTGTCCTTTGCAGCATATATTAATTTATTATATAATTTTTAAATTAACAGATAATGAAGCGGTCATACGTTAGAGTATCAAAACTATTCAGAACAAGACCGTGACAGGATCGGTCAGCTTTCTGAATTTCAACTTACTATTCTGAACTACAATTCACTTTTCTGAAACTCAATTTACGGATTCTGACCAACATTTCACTGTTCTGAAAAACAAATTACGCTTTCTGAAATAGAAGTTATTAATCTGAAATAAAATTTACGTTTTCTGAACTACAACTTGAAGAGATGTAGAGCAAACGCTGAAACTAGTTGTTTTACTTTACCGTTACAAATGAGCAGCGCAAAAAAAAAATAATGAGTAAATTCGTAAAAAGAGAAGCAAGGACCCCCGAACTGTCGAAAACACCAAAACAAAAACAAAAATATATAAAAGCAGAAATGTTTGTGATAAAAAAAACGACAAAATTGTCCGCTTATTAGAGCTTCGCGTCCGCTTATGGGAGATTCTTTTTTCATAAATAGACTTGTGTATAGGAGAGCATTTCCTATGAAAAAAACCAAAAACTGTTCGTTCCCAAGAATGTGTCCGCTTATAGGAGATGTCCACTTATTAGAGCGTCCGTTTATGGGAGCTTTCACTGTATATATATTTCTTTCGTTTTTGTAGTTTTTTATTGTTTTTGTTAATCATCAGTAAGATTAATACAATAAATAATACAAAAAAATTATGTTACTTCATATCATTCCGAAATATTTATTCCAAGTTATTAAATAAAAGATTGTATTATATTAATTTTTAACCAACATAAAAATTAACGGGAACAACAAATTCATCAACAAATATATCAAACAAAAATTCTACGTCCACACTTCCGATACTATCGAAACTGTTTTTTTTTCGTTATAATAAAAATATAGATAACCTTCTATCGCCCTTTTGAAACATACCAAGTTCCGGTAATTCATTTTGATTTTAAGCAAAGTTTAGCTTGGATAAAGTTTCAAAGTACTTTCTGTACTTAATTAACTAAGTCCCGTTTTCATACATCGTTTCTGTTCGATAAAATTTGACTCGCACTATTAAAATGGAAAATTTGTCTCATTGTGAAATTTAAATTATTTTCAGACAGTGCGAAAAATGTAACGAGTTTCAAACACCAGAGGTTAATGTTTAATTTTCGATTTATATTAATCGAACAATTTTTTGTCCTATTGCAATATTGATCGAATAATTTTTTTATACGCGTTTTTATAGTATGCGGAAAGCTAACGAGCAGTCAGAGGTATAGCAAAAAATCGCTCGCAAGTTTCTATTGTACATTCTCGTTTATTTTGTTGTATCCCATCAATAAAAAATATTACTCGGGCAATATTGCCCTATCTATCGTATATATCTATTTTCAAAATATTGTCTGAATTTATAGAGAAATTCCGTATAATTTGAACCCATTTTTGATTGCTCTGCAGTGAAGAATTTTTAGAAACTGCGTGATTAGTTTAATTTGACTTGAATAAAATATGCAATATATTTTCTTAGGCAAAACCAGCTGTTTTATTAGAGTACATAAAATAATTATGTTATAATAAATCAAAATATTTTTCAGCACTTATTTATGGCTTTATTTTGTAAAACGCATGAAATCATCTCACTTGGGATTTTTTTTGTCTGCAAATTCCGTTTTCATATGAAGTAAGACAAACTCTCTTCTCCTGACACTGAAATTTTCTAATGAAATTTATTTCCAGACAAGAAAACCCTAAGCGAGGTGATTGCGTGCATTTTACAAAATAAGGCTATTAGAGTACATTTACGCAACGTTCTAGTTTGAAAGATTCAGGATCAAGTATATTACAATAGCAGATTATGCAAAAAAAAAAAAAATTATAAGCTTGAAGCAGTTAAGTAGTTTTGTTTATAAAAATAATTCTCTTCATTAACTTACTAATAAGATTTAAAACTAAGTAGCGAGCATTGCTGAGGTTTTCGTCGGCAGTTATTTGATATAATCTTTGTATTATATTAATGCTTCTAAAATTTTGGTCCAACTCTATTGGACCATATTGATTAAAATTAAGTTAAATTAACATTTCACTGGAACATACAGTAAAAACTAAATCGTGTTTTCAAGATAAAATTAGTTATAATTTATACGATGTAAGCTTTCATTCGATCATATTTATTCATTTTGCAAATAAATATTTTGCTAAAACTTTGTGTATCTCAAGAGATATACAGCAATCGTGAAACATTTTCTCCCGGGTGTTGTAAAAGGGAGTTTTGAAACTCCCTTAAAGTTCCATAAAGATAAAAAACTTTTTGGAAATTTTTAATGCAAGTTTGTTCAGCAACCTTCAATATTCATGAGTGTAAAATAAAAAAGGTGATGTCTTTATCTGATATCTTAAATACGGAAACTCCCTTTTACAACTCGCAGGAAAAAATGTTTCACGATTGGGGTGATATTCTACTTATCTAGGGTAAAAGGAAATACAGTTTAATACATTTAACTTAAAGAAATAGATAGAAGTTGTAAATACAATGTTAGCTGCTACTTTTTTCACACTACTCTATGCTTTAATTTGTCTAGAATTGCTTGTTTGTACGCTTTGTACTCTTCACTGAGCTCAATTATATTGCGGCACTCTCCTTGTATACGAAAAAGACAACGTTCGATGTTTGATTTTTCTCCCGTTTGAATCTGCAACTTTAGCTCATTTTCCATATAATAGGGCATCCCGCAATCACTTAATTCATCTAGCTCATCAAGTGTTAGTATACGTTCTTCTTGCAACATGTATTCTCCACATTTATCGTATACATCTAGAATTTGTTCTATCTCGTCTTTATCACCGGAACGTTGCATTTCAAAATATTTTCGCAATAGCTGATTCGCTTGACGATCGATTAATGTTGCCTGAGCATTAAGACGATAGATCCGTTGCACTTCATCCTCAGTAAGATCGCTGCAGCCGCAAAAACACTTGAGCAAACGTTTAGCGGCACCCTATATTAAGAGAAAGATGTAATGTCTGAGTTTAGCACAGACCACTCCTTCGCATTGTAGTACATACCTTACAAACTGCAGTCGCCATCGTTTTAAGTAGAAGTGCCAGCAATTTCTATGTAAATTAATTTGTGCTTCTATTTTTGACTAGGATGACGAATAAAATTAGCACCTTTTCCAAGGTAGAGTTCTTGCTATTACTCCAGTATAGAGGCGTGCATTATTTTTGCAAGTGTTAAATAGTTTTGAATATCATTTAATTAAAGTTATATCTAGAACTCATTTATATTAAGATAAAAGGCACTTTAGTTCATAAACATTGAAAGTTATAGAAAAATATGAAAATTTTATATTACAACAATTTCACCTAAAAGTCTATCAAGGTACATTTGGTTGATAGCACTACTCTAACAGAGTGATTCATATCACATGAAAAGTAAATAGTTAAAGCCAAGGTTCATTAATACAGGTTAAGTCACTTGAGAGAAGCTCGGTCGAACTGTCAGAATGGATAAAAGGAAATCAAGAAAAAAAAAACCTGAATCTGTACAATTTTTAGCTAACAGCTACTTTGACAGTTCGAGCAAAGGCAGAAAAAGAGTGCTTTTCTCTCAAGTGACTTAACCTATATTAATGAACATTGGTTAAAGCCATGGTTGAATAAAAGAAAGCCGATGCATTTCGAACTGTGCTCTCTTTCTCATAGGCAATTGGGACTATTCGGCACAATCTGTTATGAAAAATTCTGTTATGATTTCCCATACAAATTTTTAAGCTGTCAAAAAATCTGTTACGGGACCAAAATTCGTATTCTGCATGACCAAGGTTCATTAATATAAGTTAAGTCACTTGAGAGAAGCTCGGTCGAACTGTCAGAATGGATGAAAGGAAATCAAGAAAAAAGACCTGAATCTGTATAATTTTTAACTAACAGCTACTTTGACAGTTCGAGCAAAGGCGAAAAAAGAGTGATTTTCTCTCAAGTGACGTAATCTATATTAATGCACCTTGTGCACGACAATCTTTTATGAGATCTGTTATGAATCATAGCAGATTTTTCGAACAGTAAAAAAATCTTTTACAAAATCTTAAATTCGTATTCGGCATGACAAAATCTGCTATGAAATCTTTTATGAATGACAACAGAATAACAGATACATTTTTCTGGCTTTTATCGTAAAAAATTTTTAGAAAGTAAACATTTTGGTGTGAAAAGTGGATGTTTATTTAAGAATTTCTTTAAGAATGACTCAAAAAGGAGGCAAATGTAAGATAACACATTCAATAAATATTTAAGGCGGCTGTTCCGGGTTGAGGCGTGTTTTTTAAGGCGACTTTTAAAGGCTGATTAAAAAAAATAAACTACTGCAGATATTTATAAAAATTTTTTATTATTTTAATCAAGTTTTGAAGAACACAAAAATATATTTTTTAAAAATTCATGTGCATGTAAGCCCACAGGTGGCGTTGCAAATTGGCGTCCAAAAAATCTGGTGGGACAAATATATCCATATCGGGTAATTTGAAAAAAGTTTGTGGTTAATTTAAAGGCCTTACTCTTGATATCACCGTGGCCCGATTTTGATTTTTTCATTCACAAGGAAAAAATCAATGATTTTGACCATATAATGTCATAAATTTTCCGATTTTCAACTTTGAACTCAAAATTTTTTCTTTAAAATCTAAAATTTAAAAATTGGGCCACGGCGATCCCAAGAGTTTGGTCTTTAATTAACCACAATTTTTTTTTTTTTTATATGACCCAGTATGGATTTATTTCCATACTAATTTTTTTTTACGCCAATTTGCAACGCCTCCTGTGGGCTTACATGTACATGAATTTTTTAAAAAAATAATTGTTTTGTATTCTTGAATACTTGATTAATGTAATAAAAAAAGTTTTTATAAATATCTACTGTAGTTTTTTTTAAATTAGCCTTTAAAAGTCGCCTTTAAAAACACGCCTCAACGCGGAACCATTTTAAATAGAAGATACCATCGGGCCACTTTGATGGAGTTACGCCTAAATAGCAAACCCAAATCGCCTTTCTCCGAGCGATGTTTATCAAACACCTGAAATTAAATCATTCATAAGCAAATATGTACTCACAATATAAATAAAAGCCTTACTGTTTTCCACTTGTCGCATAATAGTACACACCACCAGTTGAGTTTAGGTTACCAGCCAACTCTTGCCACAGTCCTTGCACTGATGTGTTGCAGTGTTTCCTCCTCGCCAGCACTGGGCTTTCTTCTAAATAAGAGCAATAAATCTCTATTAAGACTTTTTTTTCTCGCGTTTTCCTTTAAAAAGAAATGTTAATTGATAAAATACAATTGATTATTTAAATGATTAACTTACTTCTTTTGCTCTGCATTGCGATTTATGTTTTTTTTCTTTTTTTATCTGCACTTTAAGAATAATTATTAACAGCAATCATCTGTTTATGGACATCGAGGGTGCTTTCGACAAGATATGCTTTGGAAGGCTGCGACAGGCTCTGACAGAGCGCAATGTAAGCCCAATGATAACAAATTGGGTAGACAATATGCTCAAGCACAGGGCTGTCAACATGCAGAACGGTAGAGTCAAGAATAGAGGTAGAGTAAGTAGAGGATGTCCTCAAGAAGGGGTGTTATCGCCAACCCTGTGGAACATCACTGTGGACTCACTTTTGGCTAGACTAGATGAATCAAGCATTCACACGATAGGGTATGCAGATGACATTGCGTTGGTGGTCTGTGGTAAGTTCATTGACACCATTTCTGACATCATGAAGGGAGCACTCCGAATGGTGGAGGAGTGTTGTCGAGAACAAGGCCTCACCGTGAACGCAGGAAAATCAGACAATATTCTCTGTACTAGAAAGAGGGTAGGCCTGAGGAGAGAACCACTCAGACTTTTTGGAGCTGAAATCAACATGTCCACGAAAGTTAAATATCTAGGGGTAACTCTCGATAGTAAACTGAACTGGAACGAACATGTAGGAGACAGGATTCAAAAGGTCAAGAGGGTTCTGTTTCAGTGTAGACGCGTTTGTGGTCTAAAATGGGGGCTAAACCCAGAGGCTATGAAATGGATCTACACTATGATGTAGATGTAGAATCCAGAATACCAATTTCAACAGATCTTTTATGGCCGACATCTCTTATGAATGATAACAGAAAATGCGTAACAGAATAACAGATTTCGCCGAATAGGCCCAAATATTGTCAAAGTCAAACAAAACAAGTAAAAACTGATATTCTTTGGATTTTACAAACGCATTGCATAGAAGGTTGTACGGCATAATGGAAGATGAACGGAAACTCAAAATCTACAATTTTTTTGAAGCGAAGCTTTTTACGCCTCGTTCTATGATTAGCTTGCAGTGAAATCTGAAAAATTTTCAATAGATTTTTTCTTAGAATTTTATGGTTTATTTGTTTCTGCGTTTTTACAACAAGACAATTTATTATATCAAATATAAAAAGCATTTCTTCGCCTGCCGACGGGATTTGAACCAGTCAACCTCTGATGAGGAGTTCTATACTCTATCAATGAGTCAAACACTCTCGCTATGCAGAAGCATTGATTCAGTATTAACTGCAACTGAAGCTATGTTGCAGCACATCCAATAAGTTATTAATGGATTTGTGTGGTTTGGGTAGCTGCTAACCCACTTGCTACAAGAATCATGAGTGTTGCCACTTTTCCACAATCCACTGTTCCACAGAAATATTTGCAATAAGACCAATACAGCGTGAAAAAACTTACCTTATGGTATACTTCTTTAGATTTATTTTGTTGTAGGTCTTCAGTCGAATTTTTTCTCAAGAAAATTATATTCCAACGTTTTCTATAATTCACCACTCATGTTAGACTTAATCTACCACTATTTAAATTTTGCAACTGGTCATCACCTAAATTTGTTAACGCCATCTGTTAACAACTGTTAACATAGCTGCAGTTATATATTTGATATTGAATCAACATCAAAAATTGTCAGTGGTGTTTGGATCGGTGGAAAGAGTGTAGGGCTATTAATCAAAGGGTCATGGGATCGATTCTCACGGTAGGCAAAGGAATATTTTTTTATGTGAATGCGTTTGCGTTGTTGTTGGTACATGCTTTTGTTTTGTTTTTGCACAGTGCGAAGGTAAAATTAACAATTGCCCACAAGTGCGTTGAAATAACAATGACTGTAACATGTAATAAAAAAATAATGAAATGTAAGAAAATTTACTTGTGTGAATATATTGACGTGTTTTTTTTTTTACTTTATTTGATGTTATTTTAAATTTTTGAATTTAAGCTAATTAAATAAAAAAAAACATGAAATTATCAAATCTATGAAACTGTGAAAGAGCTTCGCTTCTCTCGTGTGCCCAACAATGCACTTGTGTTTTTTTGTTGTGGAATACATGCATTAAGACCCAAGTCCAAATCCAGAAAAATTACACGCCACTCTCAATCTCAACAAACACTTGTGATTTTTTAAATTTTCCTACAAAACCTAGCATTATGAATATCAAAAGAAAGATTATGCTGTTGCTTATTCAACGAGCTATCAATCATTAAAATCCATGGATTACTTTTAAAGATATAGCATTTTACATATTATGCACATTTGGCGGTTCACCCTTTTACGAAATAACCTACGTAAGTATATAAACATAAAATAAAAAAAGTATTTAAGCAAAATGCGACAAAGCAAAAAAGTAGACAATGCAGGAATTCGAATGGAAACTGTGGGGAGATTACGGTTTCCGGGGCGCCGCGATTTGACAATAGATTCGTGGAGTACTTTAAATAAAAATAAGAATGCCCGAAGGAAAAATCGATTTATCAATTTGTTTTGAAGTTATCGATTTTTGGGAACTATTTTTTTAGATCTCCTAAAAAACTTTGCTATATTTTCCTTAGTGTATGACCGATATTAGGGACTATTATTTGAAAGATAATATATAAAGCTTTCACAAACTTCAAAAATCCGTTGAGTATTTCATGTTTAATAGCTTTTTGTATGTTAAAGTAAAATATTTGCTTACAAAAAACCGTAGCGTAGCGATTACTGAAAGTAAATTATAAAAGCCCTTAATTTATCTTTCATTTGGTATATATTATATATGATTTATATAATTTTTTTATGGTGCTCTTTTATGAAGAAATAATGATATTTCAAGCGGCATAATTGAAGGTGTATGGAAACTCAAATTTTACTTTTGGTAGATTTTAGTAGAAGACCTTCTAAGTCCGAATCCGAGAAAATTTCAAGCCACTCTCAAGTCGTTTAAAAGTTAAAGTGTCCAAAGTTTGAAATATTGGCCTGAAATACTTTTGTTTTTTTAATTATCCTGCAAAACTAAGCATTATGGTTATAACTTAGCGAAAGAAAGGTTATGCTTATGAAAGGGTATACTTAGCAAAAGTTAGGTTAACAGCTAAAAAAGTTTTTACTCTGCCTTTTTAGGCATTCCTTATTAATTAAAAATACTTTAAAAGACGTTATAATAAACAAGAAGTAATTCTAGTGTGATAACCCTCCGAAAATCGGGTATCCTTACCTCCACTCATTCACATTAAAGCGAGTTTCTGTCTTAAGTCTTTTTGCCATTGTTTTAAACTTTAAACGCTCATATCTCTAAGCGGTGCCACTTATGAAAAACATAATATTTTTGGCTTATTTACAGATCAAGACCGTTATAATAATATGCCAAGTGTCAGGTGCTGTTTTTGTTGTTGTTTTTTTAGTTGTTATGACGTATTTTTTGTTAAAAATTGCCCATAGCAAAATTGCCCCAAGTTAATTTGACATCTACAAAATAATGTTGAAAAATATAATGAATAGTTGCCGAAGAATAGGTTTTCATTAAAAAAGTTAATAATTTCCCATGCGAAATATAGTTAAAAACGATTCTTTTTTTAACACTCTACCTCCTGAAAAAAAAAATGTAATATCTTAATCAACATTTGAACACGTTTTTCTAAATTATGATCTATTGTACGTATGCCTTAAAAATTTCATAATTGTATGATACCAAATAAGAAAGATATGAATATTAACTTTAAGGCTTTTCAAGATTTTCTCCAACAAAAACAGAAAACCGCTGGTAGCACTATCTAAAAAATAATTTTTTTATTTTGATTTTTTTTTTTATGATTTTGATGATTTTCATTGATTTGCGAAAAATGTGTTTATTTTTGAATCACCAAAAATATACATCTTTATTTTGATATATCAAATGATAAGTTTAAATTGAAACTTTTAAAACAAAATATATTTTAAGTACCTAAATGACGCAAATTTAGTTGAAAATTTTGGTTCTTTTATTAAAAAAATTCAAATATGATATAATTTTTCATATAAAATTTAAAATATTCTCGCAATGATATTTGTGTGGCATATCGTTGAAGAGGAAATTTAATTACCTTTCAAATGACATATAAATCTTTCGGGTTTTTTGGATAATGAACAGATCTTTTAGCCGGATGAAAAATCGATAACTTGATAACGAGTTGGGATATCGATTTTTTGTTCGGCCAAACATATTTTGTTGTGCTCTACCAAAAACACGTTTAAATCGAGGTGCCCCGGAAATCGTAATCTTGCCGTAACTGTTACTGTTTTACGGTAAAATGGTGAACGATAAAATTGTCATTATTTATGCATTTTTGAACATGGTAGGCTTAAATTTAATTGAAATTCTTTTAAATTTTTGAGTAGTAGTGATAGTGGTCCAGTGTCATTGGAGGTTATTAAAAAGTTGTAAGATTGATGCCTTCTTCCAAGGGAGAACAACATGAGTGTCCCAATGGTCATTTTTTGCAATTAAAGCCACTTAAGGGGTTACATGACATTGGCAGTTTTTTGAATCGACTTTTTTTAATAATTTTGTATTTTAGTAAATATTCTTAAGATTCTAAGAAAAAAATATCATGAAAAAATTCCTACGGGTTCAAAAGATACAGCCGGATTAGTGAGAGCGCATTTTTAATTTTTCCGCTACCTACGTACGGCAGCTGGTATATAATTGTATTACTTGCTACCTGACTTTTGGTGGTTGTTATTTCGTGCCTACTTGAAGGGTCAAGCCCGAATTGCTAAACGATTGCAAAAAACAATAAGAAACAGCACGACACAAGATAACGAAGGCATACAGTATGAAGCAGGCATGACAGATTGAAGGTAACCTTTTTTTCTTTGTTCATAAACTTTGAACGCGTTTATCTCGAAACCATGTTTTTCATACTGGTTGCGGCACTAGCGGGCTCATTTTTTGACTAAATTTGTCTTTTTTTTTTTGTATTTTTTTAAACTTGATTCGCTATCGTATGACACGAGCTTTTTTCGATTTTTTATGAATTTTTAAAGTCAATATTTTTTTCTAAAAAACACACTTTCAAATTTGGAACATCACCAAAAATTGAAAAAAAATTAGAAAAAAAAGCTCATGTCATACGATAACCAATTTTGTTAAGATTTAAAAAAGTAATTTTTTTCCAGATCGGACAATTTTTGCAACTCCCAGCGCTGCAACCACAAGGCCCCGTTTTTTTCTCTGCCGCCAGTTTGGAGCTCTATAAAACCATGTTGGAGTGAAAAATATATTTTTTTGAATTTTTTTTCTTGTAATTTGTTAAATTCTCTACTATAACAAAAAAATTTTGAAAAAATGTTTGTTTTTGACTGATAACTCAGTCAATTTTTAAAACAATGTCTGTTTTCTCTGCCGCAAATGTCATGTCCCGCCTTAAAGAAAGTACCGATGGATGGCACTGGAGGCAGTGATGCTATAAAAAATTTTCAAAGTGTACCTTTTTAATTGAGTAAAACGTACCTTTTTAGCCAAAAATGTACTTTCTGAAATTTTTTATTAAAAAAGCTGAAAAAGTGTCATATCAGCTTAAGGTTTAAAAATTTACGTTTTCAATTTACTTATAATAATAATAATAAAATAATAATAATAATAAAAATAATTATTTTTAATATATATATTGATATATAACATAAAAAAAAAAAAACGAAATGGCCATCTCAGCCCTTGAAAGGACTTTGACCGAGCTTCTTATGATCAATTGTGTTGTGTGTGATGTGAGATGTTTGCACCAGAGATCTGCAACGAGTCACGTTTTTGCGACTTATAGTGATTCATGCAAAACCGAGTTGTAGTGCGTGCACTTCAAACAAAAACCACCACTACTACTCGAAGCACTCTTGCTACAGAAAGAAAATCATAGTTCAATGTTTGATTCGTCAATCGAACGTCAAAGTCTACCAAATACTCTGCAACATCAAAGAACTTGTTATAAATCATACCGAAAACCCATAGCTCAAACAAAGTACTCATAGCTCAAGCTAAAGTCCCATAGTTCATTAGGAATGCGTGCGAATTTTTCCAGTCAAACGCAGTGGCTGTTTTTGAACTTACGCTCGCTGTTAGAAGAGAAGCAGGGTTACCATAGAATTTTTTATAACGAAATACATTTAATTGGATTTTAAGATGCAGTAAACACTTTTTTATAGAATTTCGCTGTGCGTTTCACGAAATGGTGTAAAAGTAAAATAACACACCTTGTATATAAAGGGAACTTCTCCAAAAGAAATAATAAAAATAAATTTCAATTTAATAAAGTTTGTTTTTTTAAATTCAGCAAAATAATTATATAAGTAACTTCACGTATATTCACATAAAAAAAAGAAAATACATTATTTAAATATGATAAATCAGCAGTTCTGACTCAATTGATAAATCAGCTTCTTCAACACACACTTCACTTCAACAAATTATAATAAAACAGAAGAGTTGACCTTCATTTCGTACCGTTATAGGAAGTGTTACCATATAGTCAATAGCATTAGAACAATTCAATAATAGCATTTATCAAACTAAAATTCTTAATTTATACCAGAGCTGGTAACCCTGAAAAACACATCATTCCTTTGAAGTGCTTGTGCATGTTGTTCACAACATGTTGTACTTATTGAAATGAAGTTAGAATCATACCGACTACGTTCGACTGTGAGTCAGAGTATGACTCTTGAAGCATTGGATTTAAGTTGCGTGTTATGAATGCTTCAACATTTTTGATAAGTCTGAATATGAAGTAGAAGCCAAATTGCCAAAAGCCAAAATGGTTTGCACCAGAGATCTGCAGCAAGTCATTATAAACATAGTTGACTCGAGTATATACGCATTAATCCATAACTTACACAAGAGAAGTGCGCTGCGAGCTTTAACGGCTAGCTTGTTTCGAAGATTTGTTTTAATGAGCTTAAATTAAGATAAGACCCGCTCTGCTGCTGCACTTCCATGTGGAAGGCATGCCATAGCCTTAAGAAAATAATGATCTCTGGGAAACATTTTTTCATCGAGTAAATTCTTTATTCTACCAAGACTGCTTATATCCTTGTTTTCTCTTTCTCTTTAATCTTTGTTTTTTCACGAAATACCTGTCAAATTTTATAACTTGACAACGCACTTTTGCATGCGTTCCCAAAATAATCAGCAACACAAAAACTTCATGAAAAATTAAAAAATGGAAAGTGTCGAAAAGCTAGAAACCGGCAGCTAGAGACGAGCAGATAAATATGAATAACTTGATATGAGCGATTGTTATTTGGCAACACTTCTTAGTTTAGGGCACACCACGGCACATAGCGGTGCACTGTAAGCTGATATCGCTGAGGAAGGTAATTTTTTTCAGCAATTCCAGGTTGTCCCTCTACCAAATTGTTGCATTCGTGTATTTATGGTTACAAAATGTTACACAAACATTCATCTGCAACGAGGTGCAGATCAGAGATCTGCAACGAGTCACGTTTTTGCGACTTATAGTGATTCATGCAAAACCGAGTTGTAGTGCGTGCACTTCAAACAAAAACCACCACTACTACTCGAAGCACTCTTGCTACAGAAAGAAAATCATAGTTCAATGTTTGATTCGTCAATCGAACGTCAAAGTCTACCAAATACTCTGCAACATAAAAGAACTTGTTATAAATCATACCGAAAACCCATAGCTCAAACAAAGTACTCATAGCTCAAGCTAAAGTCCCATAGTTCATTAGGAATGCGTGCGAATTTTTCCAGTCAAACGCAGTGGCTGTTTTTGAACTTACGCTCGCTGTTAGAAGAGAAGCAGGGTTACCATAGAATTTTTTATAACGAAATACATTTAATTGGATTTTAAGATGCAGTAAACACTTTTTTATAGAATTTCGCTGTGCGTTTCACGAAATGGTGTAAAAGTAAAATAACACACCTTGTATATAAAGGGAACTTCTCCAAAAGAAATAATAAAAATAAATTTCAATTTAATAAAGTTTGTTTATTTAAATTCAGCAAAATAATTATATAATTAACTTCACGTATATTCACATAAAAAAAAGAAAATACATTATTTAAATATGATAAATCAGCAGTTCTGACTCAATTGATAAATCAGCACACTTCACTTCAACAAATTATAATAAAACAGAAGCGTTGACCTTCATTTCGTACCGTTATAGGAAGTGTTACCATATAGTCAATAGCATTAGAACAATTCAATAATAGCATTTATCAAACTAAAATTCTTAATTTATACCAGAGCTGGTAACCCTGAAAAACACATCATTCCTTTGAAGTGCTTGTGCCTGTTGTTCACAACATGTTGTACTTATTGAAATGAAGTTAGAATCATACCGACTACGTTCGACTGTGAGTCAGAGTATGACTCTTGAAGCATTGGATTTAAGTTGCGTGTTATGAATGCTTCAACATTTTTGATAAGTCTGAATATGAAGTAGAAGCCAAATTAATGCGTATATACTCGAGTCAACTATGTTTATAATGACTTGCTGCAGATCTCTGGTGCAGATCTCAAATAGTACTGCTGTTGATAACCCAGCATGAAAAATTGGAGGCGTCAACGCATAGTTGAAATTGATGAGTTCAAGTTTGGGCGTAGAAAATACAATCGGGCAATTTGGTAGAGGGCCAGTGGGTATTTGAAGGCGTTGAGCGCGAAAGCGGCAGGTGCTTTTTGGTTTGCGTTGAGGAAAGGAGCCTGTTTGCCCTTCTCCAAATTAAAAAGGACTGGATCCTGTCGGAAACCACAATTTACTTGGATTGCTGAGAGGTCAAATCATTATCGATAGCATTTTTTTTTTTAAATAATGTAATGGCAAAGAGTGGAGTGTGGAGGGTTTTGTACACTTAACCGTTAACCACTCAATAAACTTCGTCGATCCAGAGACTGGCGCTCATTCACACAAAGTAGAAGGAGTGTGGAGGCATGCAAAAGCCTACATGTCGCAGTATTGCAGAAAAAAAAAAACATTTTGAAGCAACTGCTGGGGAATTATACAATCCGGTGCAAGCTGTGTTGGAAAATAGACATTCCAATTAAGAGAGCAGCGATGAGAGTGGCATCTAAATAAAAAACTCAACAAATAAATTTAGTTTTTTTCATTATATTTGGTCTTTCAGCTACATCTGTATATAAAAACATGAAAAATTGTTATAAAAAATCGCGCGATTTCTTAAACTAATTTTTCATTTGCGGCGCTTTTTTTATGTACAACATATGCATATGATACATATGCGGCGCTTTTTTTTAATCACAACATATGAAAATTTTTTCTAAAATGTCATAGATTAACATTAACAGCTACGATTTGAAATCCTGCATTGCCTACTTAATTCGCATTTCGCTTACATTAATTTTGCAATTTGATCTTTATACTTACGTTTTGGTTATTTCACAAAAGTGTGAACCGTCAAGTGTGCATAATATGTAAAATGCTCGTTAAATAGGTAATAGCATGACCTTTATTTTGATGCCGATAATGCTAGGTTTTACAGGAAAATGAAAAAAAAAATCACTAGCTCTTCACGTACATTTTTCCAACTTTCGAGCCCTGTAACTTCTAAACCACTTAAGAGTGGCGCGAAATTTTTTCATCATTAGTTTTTGTAGCTCCAAGTACATTAAAATACATTAAAAAGTTAATTTTCACTCTTCTTCAATTGTTCCGGTTGTACATAGTTTGTGGAAGATTTTCACTAATTTCACGTTATTTTAGCAGGGCCCACTCTTTGGAAAAAGGAACTTACACCCAGCGTTTCTATTTGCTGAAAAAATATTGCAGTCAATAGTAGGTTTCTGCTGTCTGTATTGATTGTAAATTTCAATAGTCGAAGCCACAGTTCACGAATAGTTGTCATAGTCGATATTTGGCTGCTACTGTCTGCTTCGTGAAATTTAACACTCGAAGCAACAGTTCACGAAGTGCTGTCATAATAGTTGCTGTCGTAGTCAACTTAACAAACTATTTTTTAAATGCTGTAAAATATTATCTTTTTCTGCTATTTTACATAAATCCCGGGTTTTCAGCAAAAAAAAAAAAATTAAATTGATGACTAACTGCTCTGAGTAAAAATATCTTTATTAACTACGACAGCAAATGTTACGATTGCTACAGCAGTCACTTTTGACATCTGCCGTTTACTCGTCCAGACATAGTGATGTATAATTTACGTATAACCGTATAAATCAATAAAGTACCCAGATTTTGAGTGAAAATATAAGAAAAGTAAGCAAGAACCTAAAAATTATTTAATAAAATGAGCCGCGTTTTTTAATATAGTACAGAATTCAATGTATTTTGGCTTTGAATGAAGCAAATAAAAGTTAACCTTCAATATACTTTTCATTCGATTGTTCAGTAACAAATTTATTTGTGTCGCTATGTACGGCTGCTTTGATCTTTCAAAATATATTTTGGAAATATATATTAGGTTAATTGTTTTTGAAAAAACTAAATTTTTAAAAATCTTCGATTGTGCGCTTATTTTATCATGCAAGGTCACAGGATGATGCATCATCTTTCGACAATAACCTCGCTGTTAAACAAAAACAGCAGCAGCAGCAGCTTCGCCGCAATAGTAAAAAATAGCAGCCAAAAGAAAATTGCCTTAACTGAGATGATATTCGCGAAAGAATTCAATAGCATGATTTCAACTACATTGTTTTTTTATTCTATTTTTATTTTTTATTATAAAAAAATGAGCTCGCCACTCGAAGGGTATTTTACAATAAAACAGGTAGCTTGGTTTGGTAATCTTTGGGGCTGAAGTCAGCGGATAACTGTTTGTAAAATTAATGGAAGTGCATTTTCCGTTAAGTGGAATGTAAAAATTTTCAGCAGCACCGAACTCGTAAATATAAAAAAATTTTAGGTGGCAATTCTATCCGTCATCTTGAGTTTCAAAATTCTGACAGAATTTCAGATTTGAAATCAGAGACCCCCTAAAACAGTTAGATAATGTTTAAAACTCGTAAAAAACAAATTATTAGGTGGCAAACCTATGGCAAAAAATTAGGTGGTAATCATATCCACCATCTTGTATTTTAGATTCGAATTGAAATCCTTTGATAGAATTTTAAAATTAGAAGAATTCGCAAAAATACAAAAAACCTAGCAGGCTCTCACCCGCCATCTTGAATTTTAAAATGCTGACATCAGATTCGAAACCAGCGATCTCCTAAAACTGCCAATCATGGAGTCTTAAGCTTTTCACTTTTTGTTACATGTTTAGGTGTTTTTTTTAAATTGTTATAAAAATATAATTATAATTCAATAAAAATCGTCAAATCGCCGCCTAAGATTCACTTCAAAAACACGGCTTAGTTTATTAAGTTCTTTAGATTTTGTTGCGTGTGGCGAAAGCTGCAGATCTAAAAAAAATAATAAATGCAAATATCACAAAAATTAATGAGAGTTCAACTTAATGAAAATCAAGACTTACGTGTCATACATGAAGAACAGGTATCTCACTATTGTTTAAATAGTGTTGAGACGTTCTATAAAGAAATTATTAACCCATTTTATACCCCTACCCGATCCCGCGGGTAGTTTTTGATGCCCTTTGCATGGATATCTTCTATTGACCCCCTTACTGCAACCACAAAATTTTAACCCCCTACCCCCACCCATTCAAAAGTTACCAGCTGTACGTTTTTTCGTACAGTGGTAGTTGTTCTACATTCTATGTTTTTCATGAAAAGTTTATATTTGATGGGGGAAATTGGAGATATAAACAATTTCATATACTATTATCGGCTGTTATCTTTATTGAATGTTAATAAAACAATTTCATAAAAGGTTTATAAGCAAAGAAAAATTTTAAAATTTATTTGTGGGCTATGTTTTTAGTAAAACACTTAGCGTAAATGTGAACGTTGCACTTACAACGCAAGTGCTTGCTGAGTGGATCTCGTGGATCTCGCTCAACCAAGTGCCTGCCAGTAGTCTTGGGGACGGGAGCACCACTATCGCCAACCATATTTGCATCTGCATCGTCGCTATCATCTTCGTCACTGGGAAGAGGGTCATGCGTTTTTAGCAAGGCACTGGTCACGGCTACCCTAAAATCTTTTTGTGGCATTGGTTTGATTTTTTTGTGTTTGGCGATGACACAATGGATTTTCCATGCGTTGACTAATGAACTGTCCAGACCCGATGCAAATAGAGTCCACCACCACTTCTTGCCACGTATGGCCACCCGATAGTTGGAGACAGCGTTATCGTGAAGGTCAACACCTCCCATGTGCTGATTATATTGAGCGATTAGCAATGGCATGTGAACGTCGATTTTTTTTCTTCTGCTCCTTGTTGTATCGCCTGGCCTTAGCCAATGGATCAATACATTGGTGATTACTAGCAATGGTGACTTCCTTGTTATCGCTCCAACGCACAATGAGAATGTCATTCGTTTTGTCGAAAGTATAATCGATAGCGCCGCGAGGCGATTTTTTCGCAAAGGTCTTTAGAGAAGCACCGGCCAACCGATTGACGCGAACCGTCCCAGTAGCGAAGAAGTTCCTCTCCGACAACAGGCACATCAAGTAATATGAAGTAAAAAAGTTATCGAAATATACATCATGACGATTTGGATAATTGACAACGGACAAAAGACGCAAGACCGTGTAAGCTCCTAGTCCAATATCTTTGGGGAATCCGCCGGCACCGCCATATGGAATAAACTGGTACAGGTATCCCTCCGACGAATAGAGGCACCACAACCAGTAACCAGTAAATCAAATATGGGATCATCATAAAATAGCTCGAATAATTGCTAAGGTGTGTAGGCGTCCAACTTTGTTACAATTTCCAAAACCTCACCTTCAATTGGTGCGTGATTCGGCTGTTTGTCATATTTTACTACTTCGGTTGATGACCGTTTACCTTTCTTCCATTTGGGAACACCAAAATCAGCCAACGGCTTATAAGTCGGAACAACCGGCGCTGCTTTTGATGGGCTGCGGTGTCTTTTTTTGTCTGTGTTTTTTGGATTAGAGCATTCAGTGGATGTGCTGGGCTGTGGCTCATAAACATTTGATTTAGGCGTGACCAGCAATGATTGCGTTCGTGGAGTTCGAAGCGTATGTGGCGATTTTATATTGGGATTAGTTAGCGGCCCAGAAAAGTCTTCGGTCGTCTCAATTTCAATTTCTCCGGCTACTTCCACGAAATTGTTATCATCCATGTTTGGCATTACCTCGTCATCGATGTCTTCATCATCGGTAAGTCCATCTACCTTGCTTGGTGGGCACAGCACAATGTTATCAATTGCTTCATCATCCGACCATCCATCGATGATTGCTTGTAGCTCATGAGCATTCAAATAGCGATGCCGACTCATTTTTTCTAAATATTATATTCCACAAAATTCACGTATTTTGTAATAAACTACTAAAAAAAATTACCTTTTTGACGAAAAATCTACTATAAACCAAAAATTTTTAATCAATCTGCAAATAAATGCAAGTTTCACATTGCAAACAATAACATTGACTGACAACTCTGTAGTGGCGTCAACGCTATGGTTGATTTACGAAGGTGTTAGCAAATTTTTCACCACAGCATAAATTCTATTTGATCGGGTAAAAAATTGCGAAAGAAAAAGCGGTTGATAAGTGTGATATAAAGTGATAATATAAGTGATAAGATATAGAAGCGATAAGTGTGACTGAGACACAGAGTCGAAAACATAGAATGTAGGTCGGCGACCACTGTACGATTTTTCGTACACCATTTTTACAACACCTGGCGGCATCAGGTAACACCGCGAAAAATCAGGTGACGTGTGCTACGTTTACTTCAGTCTATTCTCTAATAGGCCCAAATTTATTTTTAGAGAAATTAAATTATTTTCTATTTTTAAAATATGTTTCAAAATTAGTTTGCCAGTAAGGGTTTTCTTGCACGCGCCCTATAAATGAAGCGGGGGGTGGGGGTGTCCTTGAACATTTTTTTTTTTGCAGTCAAAATAACAAACTTCCCATTGGTGCCTATTAACATCTTATAGTATATTATTAAATATTTTTAATAATTCGTCAAAGTTGGTGTACGAAAAATCGTACGAGGGTATAAAATGGGTTAATAATGAAATTAATAAAAAGGCTAACATCGCCGAATTTTGCTTCATTGCTTGCATACTTCTGACAGTTCCTGAAGGCGGCCATTAAGGTGACGAATCTTATGTACGTCCCGTTTCACATTGGCCAAGAATTGAAAGCAATTTTTTTTTGACGAAAGCTTTTACATTAGACAAGAGTTGAATTCAATTTCATATCTTTATTGTTTGTTTTCTTAAAATTTAAAGCAAGCAAACGAAAGCGACTGAGGCTGTGTGCTATACAGAAACTTTTCACACGTGGTAGGAAAGAAGTTACTGAGTTGAATACAATTTCTGTCTGTTGAAATAAAATTGTCATTTTTGTTGTGCCAAAATAACAATGAAATTTTGACAACTAGAAATTTTGGCGTTTTAGATTTCGTTAGTTTATTAGCGCGAGAATTTCATTTATTTTGCAAAATTGTTGATATAACTGAAAATTAACAGAATTTTACGCAAATATTTTCCACTTCTGGCTGCTTTGCTGTCGGAGGCAAAAAGTTTTGAACTTCTTTATGACTTTTTTTAAAGGAAGGGGGAAGAGTAAGTACTGCTTTTGCTTTTCTGCTCCGGACAACTACCTAAAACATTATTCCTTTAAGGATATTACCTATATTCGGCCAAGAGGTTATTCCGAAACATTAAATGCCATTTTGAATAGAGACAATGCACAAACTTAAATGCATTTAAGAGTGTCTGCTAGCTCTTTTCGCAAAATTGTTTAGTATATTCCAGCGAAGCATCATGGAAGGTCAATAGAGCATGAAGTGGTTTGCTATCGAATAGCAAGTGGCTTTATGGGATTGAGGACAGTATGTAATATAGTTCTACATATTACGTAGAACTTCCTTTGCTCTTATGTTGGTATTTCCATTTTTTTAATTTAATTTAATTTAAATTAACTTTTAATTTATTTTATTAACACACATTTGACTTATACTAAACTAAAAAGTTTAGCTTTCATTAATTCCACTCTAGTTATTTTAAGCGCGAACTTACAAGTGTTTTTTTTTTCTATTGCATATTGTCAAAATTTATACTAGCCCCTCAGGCTACATGGATTTTTGACAATCATATTCACCTCGCAAGTGCCAAATATTCTCATTTAGACTGTCAAAATTTCATCATCCGAGTGAAAAGTTTCCGAATAGCCTGAAGCCAACGCCTGAAGCCAACAAATTTTAAAGAGAGAGAGAAACGCATGCCGATATAAAAAAAAAATTAAGTATTTGAGAAAAATGCGTAAAGAACAAAAGAGAACACGAAAACATTGACGGTACAGAGACATCGAGACCGTCAACTTTTTCTCCCGTTCGTCGCTTCTGATTTGCGGCAAATTGCCTACAAGCTCTGAAAATTAAATTCAATTCTTGACCAATGTGAAAGGGGTCTAGGGACACGCATATCGTATCGATACTTCAGAGTATCGATACTTTTTTTTCGATACGAGTACTTTTTCGATACTTTGGATCTATTCGATATTTGACGACATCGATACTTTTTACCTAGCATCGAAACAAAATGTACATCATTATACAAAAAAAAAAAACAGCGCCTAAAAAGTAAAAGATATGGGAAATTTTTCAAGTCAAGCGACAAAAATTCTCCAATCGAGAGTAAATCAATTTTAATTTATATTTTTTATGTTAGTCCCATACTTAAAATATATATCATGAAGGTCTATGTTTGCAGAAGGTGTGAAACACGAAAAACTGACAAAGAGCTTGTTGCGTTTCACGTGCCGAGCTTAATTAAGTTTAAAATAAATATAAGTTCTTTTCTCCAGGAAAAGTTAAAATATTCATAATTTTCCGAAATATTTATTTGAATTTATTAAATACTAGCTGAACCCCCGCCCGCTTCGCCAGGCTCTTTTTTAACAGGTTTGCATTTATGTAGCTAGGTAAGTGTCTGAAGTTTCTCTATTCAGAATGGTTGGCTTGGGTCTGTCTATATGAACTGTAGAGGTAGAGCTTTTTTTGAAAATTGTAGAGAATTTTGATGTTTTATTTTTTACCAGCAAATTCGTAAAATAAATATATGGCAACTCTATAAAAAAAAAATTACAGACCCATTTTTACCTAGTGTTCGCCCCAGCATCGAATTCATAAGCGTGCACTGCTTAATGGAACTTTTGCCGAAACTATTCATTCAAATAAAAACTTGTTTCTATTTTCCAACCGCCCACTAGCAGCGTCTCAACGCGTCACAAATTTTCGTGAGCTCAATACAGCCCTCCAGGGTGCCTTCAGCGCCCACAAGGGGGCGATTAACCCCACTTTGAGAACCTATGGTATAGACCGTCACTATGATATTTGCCAAAATCGGATGAAAACCACGCCTACTTCCCATACAAAGTGCCTATATTTTAAACGTATAATCACTTAAAAATCCACAAAAATTAAAAAAATATCTTAAGATTTTGCACATTATCTTCGATATATAACCACGCCTACCAGTAACGTCATGAAAATGTGGGTTCACTGTTGAATATTAAATCAACTTTTTTGCCTGGTCATGATGGTATTGCATCGATTTTGCTTAAAAGGTGCGCGGCTGTAATGTCTCGCCCATTAACTATTATATTCAATAAGTCGTTTTCTAGTCGAACGTTCTTCCATTCTTGGCGAATGGAAAGTTTCTTACACTGTTGCAATCTACAAATCAGGTCCGAAGCAAGACGTCTGCAATTACACTGTGCGACACGAAAATCTGTATATGATAACTTCAATATTTTTTACTAAATTTTCGCATGAGGAATCTCGTGGTGTCATTCGTTTTGCCACTTAGAACAAAAACTTTTTTCAAGATAAATGTATAGCTCAAAATAAAAAATTACTCAAGATAGATACGTCGTGCTCATCAACCATTAGGATTTTCATTTTGATTTCTTCAGCAAAGTTATTCCTATTATTCTATACAACAACTTTTCTGAACAAATAAATATGAAAAAAATCGAATCCAGTGGGTCTTATCGAATGAGTCTTACAAAAAGTCGTTTCTCTACAGTTTCTTCACAAATGGCTTCTGAATTAAATATTACTCATACGCCGCGTATGCTGGAAATAGCTGGCAGTTAATTTTTTATTTATACAAATAGTAAAAATAGTTTATTTATAAAAATAACAAGTAAATAGCTATAGAATTTTGCTAACAAATAAAAATTCAAAATATTCATATACAAAAAAAAAAATGTATCTTAAAAACAAATTACCTAGTTGATCTCGTTTATTAGCCGGTGTCGGTTGTGTTGTTTATTAAATTGATACGTATGTGTTTTTGTCTTGTTTCGACGCTCCTGTTGTAATAATCGTGAGTGTCTTTATATTAAAATTATTATTACATGTTTAGTTATTGTCATTAATTTGAATTTTATTTTTTAACATTAAAAAATCATTAATCCTTTAACTAAATTTGCTTATGTTAATTGAGAAGTTTTGTTTGCATGCTTGCTTGTTTTGTCGTTTTTTTTTTCTTTTTGATTTCCTCTTTGTGCGGTGTTTTGTTTATCGCTAGCGTAGTGGTTGTTGTTACTTTTTAACTGTTGCGCTCACTGCATGTTAAATATTAAAATAATATACCCTTAAAGCACTTTTTGCATTTAGTCATTTTTTTAATAAGAAAGAATTACTCGTATAATATTTTTTTTTTTTTTTTATTTAAAAACGCTCACAAAATAATTTAAATTTTTTTCCAATGGATTATTTTTCCATTGATAATATTGCTGCTTGTTCTCTGAACGAGCAATGCAAAAGCCAGAATATTCTGTACCCTATAATCGTGCCTTGACGATTTAATGTCAGTCCGATCTGGTCTTCGCTGGTATTGTGCTTCGTGCAGGGCCCTTTCCCCGGATGAACTCTATTCTAAAATAAAGCTTTTTGGGGAAAGCCTTAACTTATTAAATAATAACTTCAGAGAAATTGTTTCATTTTTTAGCGAAGTTAGTGCCGCACCCACTACCAGCGTTTCTGATGAAATTACTGTTCAGGATAATATTTCGGTTCCTTCGTCCATGACTGCATCTTCCGGAATTTTGTCAGTTTCATCAGAAAAAGACCTAAAAAGCTCTAAAAGACAGAGAAAAAACAAAAACAAAAATAAGCGTCGGAAGGCGTCCTCGAGACCTTCCAAGGCAGAGCAGCCCCCAGCAATGCCATCAGAAAATAATAATACGGTGATTTCTCATACACCATCTTCTATTCCTCCATTGACTAGTAGCCCAAATACGATTTCAACTACGCCTAACAGTCATTTGACTTTAAGAGCAGTTTCGAGGACCAGAAATGTTTTCATTTCACGTCTTCAGCCCGACACATCAATAGAAAATATATTGACGTTTGTCAGGCAATCCAAGTTAGTGAACTCAAATGCATTCTGTTCATGCAAAAAAAATGGTAATAAGCCTTCCTAACTTCTAACAGTTGCAGCCGAAGATTTTACAACTGTTCTTAAATCTAACTTGTGGGCCGATAATATTCTTGTTACTGAGTTCAAGCCAAAAAATAAGTCTAAAAGGGTGACTCAAGCCGCCCGCCAGACTCAAAAAAACTAAATAGGCTGTCCCTTTACTATCAAAATGTAAGGGGACTACGTTCTAAGACGCAGAGCTTATTTCTATCAACTCAAAATTGCTCTGAGGATATTATCGCGTTAACAGAAACGTGGCTAAACGGAAGCATTACTGATTTGGAATTGTTTGACAATAGTTTTCAAGTTTTTAGAAAAGACAGATACACTGACAATATTTCTTCTGTCGGTGGTGGTGTCCTTTTGGCTGTGAGGAACTGCTTTGTCAGTTTTATTGTTGACATTCCCTGCTCTTGTAATATTGAACTAATTTGCGTTAAAGTTATACATTGTAACTCTAATGTATATGTTATTAATGCATATGTTCCTCCTAAGAGTAGTGTAGAGGTCTACGCAAGCCTTGCGCAGTGCATAGATTACATAATTGATTTACTTGACGTTAATGACGACATTTTATTATTGGGCGATTTTAATCTACCTGATTTAAAATGGCATTCTTCTGACGATGATACGTACTATTGTGCATCTAATTCGAAGACCCGCCAAGAACATATATTTGTTGATAATATATGTTCAGACTTACAACAAGTGAGTTGTATTTATAATAGTCTTGAAAGACTTCTTGACCTGGTCTTAACTACAGACAGTAACAATGTTGTTGTTAAGAGGGCCTTTCATGCTCTAACTACTGTTGATGAATATCATCCACCATTGAGTATTTGGTACAAATCCGACAGAGCAAATATAGTAAATTCTAATTCAGCAGATAAGCTTTATGAATTCAATTTTAAAAACGCTGACTTTTTGAAGTTGAATCAGTTGCTTTATGGTAAACTTAATGCAATTTTAGAATATATAAATGTAAATTGCCTTGATGACTCCATACATTTTTTTTATTATGGAACTCTTTGCTGTGTTTTCTCAATCAGTACCTTATAGTCTCAAATTTGCGAGGAATTCTGCGTACCCGTGGTACACAAAGGATTTAAAGACTCTTCGCAACAACAGGAATAGGGCATGGAAGAAATACGTCTGTTCAAACGACCTAGAAACTTACAAACGTTTGTTTCTGGAATTTGAAAATCGCTCAGCTACATTATATCACGAATATTTAGATAATGTTAAGCTGAGAATATTGACAGATCCAAAGATATTTTGGGGATTCGTAAACACAAAGAAGAAATCTGATGGATTTCCTTCTTCATTTAGAACTCCTGAGGGATTTACTGACAATCCCGTCAAAATTTGTGGCCTATTCGCCAATCTTTTTAAAGAATCATTCTGTTCAGATTCTTTTACTCCTGATGGAGAGTACTTTGAATATATGAATTCCGAACCCAGAGTATCTTTGGAACATATATCCTTCACTCCAGAGGATATTTTAATGTATATTAGATCGATCGATGAGGAGTTTGGTGCTGGACCTGACGGTGTTCCTGCCGCAGCGTTAACACAATGCGGTTCCGTTTTGAGTCAACCACTTTCTTTATTATTCAATAAATCTATTAACGAAAGTTATTTTCCACTTTTTTGGAAAAAATCATTTATAAGTCCTATTTTTAAAAAGGGTTGCAGGAACGATGTTAGTAACTATAGGCCTATCGCTAAGCTCTCATCGATTCCAAAACTTTTTGAGCGGATGGTGTATGATCGGGTGAAAATTCACTGTGGGGAAGTCATAACAACTCGTCAGCATGGTTTTGTGAATGGCAGATCCACTGTGTCTAATCTTCTCGATTTTACAACATTCTGCTTAAATTCTATTGATTCTGGTAACCAGGTCGATTGTGTTTACACTGACTTTAGTAAGGCATTTGATAAGCTCCACACAATCTAATCTTATTTAAACTTGAGTTAATGGGATTTCCACAATATTTTGTGAACTGGATTAAATCGTATTTGGTAGAGCGATCTTATCAAATACGTTTCCGAGGCGCATTGTCTTCTGAATTTATTGCTGGATCAGGTGTTCCTCAGGGTAGTCACCTTGGTCCTCTTCTGTTTATTTTAGCTATCAATGATGTAACTCACGTCATTGAACACTCTCATCTGCTTATTTATGCCGATGATATGAAAATATACAGAACGATTAATTCTAGAGATAATTCAGATCTACTCCAGTCTGATCTAAAATCCTTTGAAGTTTGGTGTTCTAAAAATAAAATGTTTTTAAATTCAGATAAATGCCAAACTATGACCTTTTCGCGAAAAAGGAATAATTTTATATTTGATTATAAGATTAAAGATACTGCCTTGAGTCGTGTAGACACCGTCAAAGACCTAGGTATATGCATGGATTCTAAGCTGTCGTTTAACATTCATATTGATAATATTTGTAAAAAAGCATCTTCAATGCTTGGTTTTGTAAAACGCTGGGCCAAAGAATTTAATAGCATGATTACAACTACAACGTTGTATTACGCAATCGTGCGTCCTCACTTAGAGTATGCAAGTCAAGTTTGGTCCCCAAGTTACAATGTGCATGTTGATCGAATAGAAAGAATCCAAAAACGTTTTGTTCAGTTTGCTCTAAGGGGCTTAAGTGGAACTGACATATTAGACCTTCCTCCTTATGAGGATCGTTTAAAACTATTAAAAATGCAGTCTTTAGGTGATCGAAGGAAATCGGCAGATATCGTATATTTACACCAGCTCATAACAGGTGTATTCGATTCTCCAGAACTTCTTTCTCACATAAATTTTAACACTAACCGTAGAAGCAGTAGAAACGCTAACAACTTAATTTATTTGCCATTTAGTAGAACAAATTATATGGCTACTGCTCCTTTAAGTCGCATGAGTTCCTTTGTTAACAATTGTAGCGTTTTTGATGTTAATTTGTCAAAAGGTCAACTCAAAAGTAGATTAAAATTAGTTGTGTAATTAGATCTATATATACGCATGGTTAGTTGTTACGTCTTGTGTTGTCCATGAGCCCAACCCATTTATTGGTGGGTAAATTTTTCCCACATTAACTTGTTTGTGGTCACGGGTATCCATAACATTGATATTTTCAATGATTACTGGGTAGTGGCTTTAGATGGGTTAATGCTGAGGAAGTGCGATATAGCTGTAGTAGCTGAACTCTATTGTTATTGCATGTTATATAAAAAAAAAATTTTTTTTGTTCTCAACTGTTTGGTAAAGTGGCAAGGCGAATGACACCACGAGATTTCTCATGCCAAAATTCAGAGAAAAGTCTTTAAATTATCAAATACAGAAAAAATAAAGGTTACAAAAAAGCGCACAGTGTTATAGACCAATAAGTAAAATTTTGTGTGTGGCTAAGTCTAAGAAAAAATTATTTACGGTAATGTAAATTACCGTTTTACGTAAAGAATTTTATTTCTATAAACCAACATGACTTTAGTAGATCAACCGCCACAAAATTAAATATTTTTTGTTCTTCTATAGTAAGTAATTTCTCTAATAGCTTACAGCCTGATATCA
Source organism: Coremacera marginata (assembly GCA_914767935.1). Classification (NCBI taxonomy): domain Eukaryota; kingdom Metazoa; phylum Arthropoda; class Insecta; order Diptera; family Sciomyzidae; genus Coremacera; species Coremacera marginata. The sequence goes on along the minus strand of OU612043.1, from coordinate 142,261,934 downwards.
TCTTTACGGACAAGCTTTAAGCTTTTTGCTCTTGGTTTTATTCAAGTCTTTTTCCATGGCTAAAATCCTATCACCTTAATCGATGGCAAAATGTTAAAATCAATGAATGGTTGTCTTCCGTCTTACAGACCACATCTGGTGTACCTCAAGGGAGTCATCTTGGCCCACTTTTCTTTTTCCTCTTTATTAATGACCTCCCTTTAGTCATTGAGCACTCAACATGCCTTCTTTTTGCCGATCACTTAAAACTTTTTCGGTCAATTAAATCTGATAATGATTTTAGACTTCTTCAACATGACCTTCACTCTGTCGCTAATTGGAGCTTTATTAATATTCTGCCCCTTAATATTTCAAAATGCCACTGTCTCTTCTTTTCTAGGTCTTCCTCCCCTTTCTATTGGAATTATTCCATTAATTCTACTTCTCTTGAAAGAGTGTTTTGCAAAAAGGACTTGGGAGTTTTACTGGGTCCTAAGCTATCGGTTAGAAATCATATTGGGCTTGTAATTGCTTAAGCAACCTCAATGTTAGATTTTTAAAAAAATAATTCTACTGACTTCACTGATCCTTATACCTTGTTCTCACGGCGCTCTGAATTAAGTAATTCGGTCTATGAATTACGATTGTGAATTACCCCGTTCTCACAAAGCAATCGTTATTTAGTTTGGCTTGCTTTATTATTTATATTAATTTTTAAAGCAAAAATACTCGCTTTGACTGCTGACAGCTATTTCTTTTGTTTTGTTCTCTTTTTTCTTAGTACTGTTTTAGATTAATTTTCGATACAAATTAGAGATGAAAACCATTTCTACGTCATTCGGATGGTAATTCAAACTGAATTTGAATTACTTAAAAAAAAAAAAAAAGAAATGGCCACTTCAGCTATTAAAAGGAATTTGACCGAGCTTCTTATGATCAATTGTGTTGTGCGTGTTGAGAAATGTCTGAACACAAATGATCGAGAACTGAACCCACAAGTTTTATGCCGACTCCGAAGGGCTTATGTTCTCAAGAAGCTTTTCATGGCAGTTTTTACTCTCTGAGGTTTGCCATTGTCTGCAGAAGGGTGACGGCTAACAGAAAAAATAATTCAATTGAAAAAACTTTCTGTGTCAGGTGGGAATTGAACCAGGGTTCTCTGGCGTATGAGCCACGCACTCTATACACTGCGCCACGGCCGCCACATTTCATTCAGAACAGAATTGAGCTGTGAATTATAAATGAGAGCCGAATTAAGTTATTCATCGTGCCGTGAGAACATGCTATTATGCTCTTAAGGCACTCTATTCATTGTAAGTGTGTCCGCACCTGGAATATTGTTCAACGAGTTGGAACCCTTGCTACCAACTATACTCCAATAGATTAAATCGGTCCAACGCAACTTCACTAAATGCATGTTGCTTAAATTCAATTGAAACCTACCCTCAGTTCCTCAATATAGCAACCGTTGCGCCCTAGTTTGCCTCACGCCTCTTTCTATTCGTCGTAAAATATTCTCCGTTATGCTTATTTGGGATCTTATTCATCATAACATTTTGAAGCTTTTTCAGCTTAACTTCTATACTCCATCTCGGTATCTACGCAGCCAATTCAACTTCCGTGAGTCGTTCCTTAGTTAAAATTATTCTCGCAACATGCCTATGGTAGTATTCAGGAAACCAATGAAATGCTTAGCGTCTCAGACCTATTTAGAAATATTTTTAGAAAAACTTTTAAAGATAATCTTGTACTAAGCATTGCGACTAGTGAATTATGAACAAATCTTTTTTTTAACATTATTTGTATTATAAAATTTAAATTTTCAGTATTTCAAATTGTTCTTTCTCAAATAATTTTATTCTTGAATTTTCTTTGTAAATATAATAACATCTTAGTTCTTACGTAGTCATAAGAAGTCTTACACTACGTTCACACTGATAGCTAAATGTGCATTTACGAAATGCAGTGTATACATATGTCCCTTTTACTCCTACAAGGAGTATACGGCCACGTATTCTAAATGGCTAATGCGCATTTGGTTAAATGCACATTTAGCGCTCAGTGTGAATGTAGTTTTAGTCTTAAGTTATCTTACACTACGTTCACACTGACAGCTAAATGCGCATTTAACGAAATGCGCATTAGCAATTTAGAATGTATGGCCGTATGCTCTTTGAAGGAGTAAAAGAGCCAAATATATATTTTGCATTTTGTAAATGCGCATGAAGCTCTCAGTGTGAACGTAGTATTATGTAGTCTGTTAGAGTTGAATACTGTTTGATGGAGTAAATGAAATAAATAAATAAAAAACATCTACTGCATAACGTTAACATAAAACTAGTAAGGATGAAGCTTCGGCAGGGTACTGAAGCTAAAATACTTACCCCCCCGCGGCCATATTGAAGTATATTCGAGGTCTTTAGCCACGACATACACGATGATATTCAGTTTTATATATTAACGAAAGTTTTCCTATTTTGATGACGTCACTTTGTATAGGAGGTAGGCGTGATTTTGATCCGATTTTGCCATATATCATAGGGATGATTCATATTATATATTAAAGCTAATGTGCAAAATTTCAAGACATTTCATTAATTTTTGTGGATTTTTAAGAGATTTTACGTTTAAAATAAAGCCACTTTGAATGGGAAGTGGGCGTGGTTTTCATCCGATATTGCCATATATCATACAGATGGTTTATATTAAATATCAAAGCTTATGTGCGAAATTTTAACACATTTCTTTAATATTTGCAGATTTTGAAGGGATTTTACGTTTATAATTAAGCCAATTTGTATGGGAGGTAGGCGTGGTTTTCATTCGGCTTTGCCAAATATCATAGTGATGGTCTAAGCCTATATGAAAAATTTCAAGACATTTCTTTAATTTGAGCAGATTTTTAAGAGATTTTACTTTTAAACTAAAGCCACTTTGTACGGGAGGTAGGCGTGGTTTTCATCCGATTTGGCCCATTCTCGAACTTGATCTTCCTTTTTTAAAAATAAACTTACATTTTAAATTTCAGCGCGATAGCTTTAATATTGCGGCTGTATTCCTGTCGACAGACGGACAGACAGACGGACACACGGAAATCGACTCAGGAGATGATGCTGATCAAAAATATATATATTTTTCTATACCTGCCACGCCTCTTTCTTGGCGTTACAAACGGAATGACAAAGTTAATATACCCCTTACGCAGTACGCGTTGGGGTATAAAAACTCGAGCTGATTTTGGCAACTAACCGCCATTTTTTTTCTTTTTACTTCTATCTTCACCGAGTGCAGTTTTTTTTTTAATTGACGCTGGTGTTTTTTTTAACCCTTGCCTTTTTTAACCTCAAGGTTTATTTTTTAAGCCTTTCCCAATGAGTATATATATAGCAGAGAATTTTTTTCGCTCTTGAGTTTTAACTAAGTCAAATCGTGGTTAACAAATAAAGGGACACCGAAAAATGTTCGAAAACAGCGCAGTCGGTATTTGTGCGTCGAAAGATTTTATCTTCGAAAACAGCGCTCTCGGTATGTGCGCATGCGCCGCCATTGTTGTGCGCTCTCAGAATCTATGAAAGTGGTTTGACTGCTTTTTTCCTTTTATTGAAATAGATTCTGCACAATGTTTACATTTTTGGCTGGACGGACTTGCATGGATTTATTTCAATATGCCGATTGGATATTTGCAAGATTCTGGCATTTGTGTGAATTTATGAAATGATTTTTTTTCAATATTTTTATGTAAATTCCTTTTTTTTAGGTCAAATAGGAAATTTTTCATTCATTTCAAGTCTAATTTAATCGAATTTAATTTGAATAAATTTTTCATTTAATCCAATTTTTATTTTCAAATAAATTGGATTAAATGGAGTTTAATGTTACATTTTTTAGCTTTAGATGAGTTCTTAATTATCTCAATTTAATCGAACTTATTGTAATTTTAAAAAAATTCCAGTAAATAAACTTTTTTTAACACATTGCTTGCATGCATTTATTTCTATATGAATATATTGAGTATGAAAATGATTTCTTTCCCAATATTTCTATTTTTTTAGGTCAAATAGGAATTTCTTTCATTTAATCCAATTTATATTTTCAAATAAATTGGATTAAATGAATTTTAATTTTACATTTTTTAGCTGCTTTTGCTTGCACAGTAATTTCCGTCGAAATGCTTGCCGCATATTACCCCAAGTTATTATATGATATAATAAGATTTTCATTTAGTTTGTAAGTTTTTATATTATATAATAAGATTTTCATTCGTTATCGAAATTATTATATGATATAATAAGAATGCACTTCACTTTCGAAGTTATTATATGACATAATAAGAGTTCACGTTAGCATGTGAGTTATTATATGATATAATAAGATTCGATTTTAGTTTTTTAAGTTATTATATTGTATAATAAGCCAATAATTTGACATTTGGGTCAAATAGCACCCAAATTTTACTCTAAACTTTACTTACAAGTAGCACGTACGTTTCATCGATGAAAAATTGTTTTTTCAGTGCACTTTTTTATGTTAACTTTAGATTCCATTTAATTTTGCTTTAGCTAAAGTTTGTACATATTTCACATATATATTTTGTGAAGATAGTTTTTCAAAAATGTTTGAAATATTAATATATATTATCCACATTTATTCTTTACTATTTGAATAAATATGCATTGGATTTAATGAAACATTTTAAATTTTACATAAATAAAATTGTATAAATATTTTAAACATAGTTACACATATTTTGTAAAGTAAGCTTTTGAAAAGTGTTTAAAATATTTTGAATATAATTTATTGGCCAATATTTGATTATAATAAATAATAAATATAATAATAAATAAATGAAATTTAAAATATATATGTTTTTCTCCTTCTTTTTATTTTAATTCGTTCTGTTTGAAAATTAATTTCACTAGAAAATTAGAAAGAAGTGTACAATGTTGTTTTAAGTGCACTTGTTATATGTTGGAAGTAAAAGTTTTCTTTTTTTCATAAATTTTATCAATCACAAAAAATTATCATAAAAGTTTTGAAAAAATATTCGCTAAAGTGACGAACTAACAATAAAAGATTGATAAAAAAATACTTTTCTTAAAAAAAATGTTTTCATATTAAAAAGTCGGTTCCGTTATGCATTTGAAATGAATTCCAAAAAAATCAAAATGAGCTAATCGAAAATTTTCCGCAATTCCGTTTCTAAAACGATGCGACTATTTTAAAAATCTCGTTTCGAAAACGTTTTGATTATTTTAAAAATCTCGTTTCGAAAACGTTTTGATTATTTTAAAAATCTCGTGTTAAATTGTTATACCTTGCAAGTTGAAAATTTATTCCACCACTTTTTAAAAACATGTTTGAAATATTTACAATATATTTTCCACATTTATTCCAATTTATTTCAAAATATAATATGTAAATTGCATTGAGTGAAGTAAAACCTATAATATAATAAATTGAATTAAATGCAACATTTTCCATTAATTTTTTCATACTTCAATTTGTCAATTAAATACCTGCAAGTTGATTGAAAAGCTTTGAAGTTGATGAATTCCTACCTTACCATAAGGTAGCAACAACAAGCAGACCAGCAGAATATAAAAAAATGCATGCAAATTTCTTTCTTCCATTTCAGCTACCCACACACACGCATGCGTACAAAAACAATAACAAACTTATTCTATGAATTTGTCTTTTTTTCCCAGTGGGCAATTCAGTCAGGCCTCTTGAAAAAAAGGCATGCATTAACTGCTTTTTTTGGCGTCAACACACTTAACAACATCACTGCATCGGTGAGGGCTCCTAAAAGGCCTGCCTGCTAAAAGGAAGGCAAGAAGTTTTCGTTATTTCTCTGTGATGTGACTGCTACACAGGGCATTACAACAATTATATTTTTCCTACAAAAACTGGTTCTGCTTATATTTCAGGGTTACTTTTTCGTTAAAAGTTAAAATATATGTTAGTTCAAATATGCTCAATAATAATCAACGTCATGACTTAGAAATATTCTTATCCGGCAAAAATATGTAAAATAAAATAAAATCATAGAATCACTGAATAAATAGGTAGGTATACATAAAAAGAAAAAAAAAAATATTTTTTTAATTGTTTTGGTTAACCCCTTCTTTAAGCCATTTTAAAGGAGTGCTTATAGCAGGCCTCTTTAAAGCAGGGAGTGCGGAAGTACTAACAAATTTTCTCGTTTCACACAAACAATACAAGGGAGCTTACAAGGATTGTGTAAGGCCTATCGAATGCAAATACAGGCCTTTTAAACGGCCTTCGGACTGCTGCATTTGCCCACTGGGTTGTTTGTATCATCGTAGAAAAATATTTTAGTACTTGTAAATAAATAAATAAATAAATTTATAAATTTTCTAATTAGAAATAGAAGCATTTTCTATTTGACTTGAAATGAATAACATATAGGTAAGAAACATTAAAAAAATAACATTTAATATTCCATACTTCAATTTGCCAATTAAATACCTGCAAGTTAATTGAAAACCTTTGAAAGTTGCAAATATCTAATTGGGAAGTTGAACAAAAAAGGAAATGTTTTCCATACAACGCGTTCTTTTCAGCGTATATAAATTTGTTAAAGAAAATATTGATTTCATTTCATCGAACTTGCTGTTATTTGTTATTAAGAAAACAACCCTTAAATTAGATTTTGGCGGCCTGGCTAACGTTTTTGCCTTGTAATAAAAGAGGCCGGGTTCGAAGTCCGGTGGCGGCGCATTTTTTTTCTTTTTTTTTTATAAATTTGCTGGTTTAACTTAGAGGTGATTACAAATATTAAAAAAAGGACATTTAATAATTTCTAAAATACCTGTAAGTGGATTGAAAACAATTAAAAGTTGCAAATATCTTATTGACAAGTTGAAATAAAATCTATGCAAGCAAAAGCAGCTATAAAAAATTTAAAATTTAAATTCATTTAATCCAATTTATTTGAAAATATAAATTGGATTAAATGAAAGAAATTCCTATTTGACCTAAAAAAAATAGAAATATTGGGAAAGAAATCATTTTCATACTCAATATATTCATATAGAAATAAATGCATGCAAGCAATGTGGTAAAAAAAGTTTATTTGTTGGAATTTTTTTAAAATTACAATAAGTTCGATTAAATTGAGATAATTAAGAACTTATCTAAAGCTAAAAAATGTAACATTAAACTCCATTTAATCCAATTTATTTGAAAATAAAAATTGGATTAAATGAAAAATTTATTCAAATTAAATTCGATTAAATTAGACTTGAAATGAATGAAAAATTTCCTATTTGACCTTAAAAAATGTAATTTACATAAAAATATTGAAAAAAAATCATTTCATAAATTCACACAAATGCCAGAATCTTGCAAATATCCAATCGGCATATTGAAATAAATCCATGCAAGTCCGTCCAGCCAAAAATGTAAACATTGTGCAGAATCTATTTCAATAAAAGGAAAAAAGCAGTCAAACCACTTTCATAGATTCTGAGAGCGCACAACAATAATGGCGGCGCATGCGCACATACCGAGAGCGCTGTTTTCGAAGATAAAATCTTTCGACGCACAAATACCGACTGCGCTGTTTTCGAACATTTTTCGGTGTCCCTTTATTTGTTAACCACGATTTGACTTAGTTAAAACTCAAGAGCGAAAAAAATTCTCTGCTATATATATACTCATTGATATTGAGCTCAATATGCTAATTCTGAAATGTGTTATTTTGCCTGTTAATTTTTTGTTTTGCATACAAACACAAGTTAAACCGGTGTGTTAATTGTTGCCACTTTTGTACATACCCTAAGGCATGCTTTGGGGAGATTACGATTTCCGGGGCGCCGCGATTTGACGATGGATTCGAAGAGTACTCTCAATATAAATAAGAATAGCCAAAGGAAAAATTGATTTATCGATTTGTTTTGGAGTTATCCATTTTTAAAATTTTTTTTTTTTTTGTTTTAAGATCTATGATGATAATTGACTATATTATTTTAAATATATAGCCGATATTAATGATTAAGGTATTATTTAAAAGGTAATATATAAGGAACAAAATCTGTCGAATACTTTGTATTTTATAGGTATTTTTATGCAATAAAAAAATATTTTCTTACACAAAACCGTTTTTTTGTCACGTTATTACTCGTTATTACTATAAATTATAAAGAGTAAATTATTACAGCTTTAAAATTTATCTTTCATGTGGTATATAATATATCTGTTTACACAAGCAATAACAGCTTAAGTCTGATTTTTGTGTTTGGAGAAATCTTGCTTCAAAGTTCTTAATCGCAATATAAGTTGAAGGAAAACTGTTTTGGGTTTCCTATAATAACTTTGGCTAGGATCAAGATAGAAGCTTCAAATTTTGTGTGTATATTAATATATTCTCAGAAAACACAGCTACATCAATAATTTAGATCTGTCTTAAGTCGACTTAAGCGATTATTGCTTATTGTGACAGATATATGATTTATTTGATTTTTTATGGTGTTTTTTAAGATACAATGATTTGCCCTTGTACGGAAAGTTGTTTATTTCACTCATATTTACCTTAGATGTTTCGCTTTGTTACTCCATATTTTCGAATATCGCCATTACAATAAACAATTGTTTTTAAGGCAACATTGTAGCTATAATATTTATATGAATTAACGGGATTTTCGAGCCGGTGAAAAAAATTTTTAATTTTTGGTCGATCAGTTTTGGAAATTGATTTCCATTTTAATAAATTGAAAAATTGTGAAATTAAAATAAAGATACATATTTTTATATATCAAACAAAAGGTTAAGCTGTAAGCTTAAAAAAAAATTTTTTTTAGTGACTTAATAACGTAAATTTTTTAAAAAATAACGGCTCTTTTTATTAAAAAAATCAACTTTGGAATAAATTCGCTTATAAAACTAAAAATATTGTAGCAATGATATTTATAATAAATATATTTGAAGGGTCATTTTATGACCATTTTGTTTCTCCCCCCTTATTGAGTCAGCTTTCATTTAAATCAGCTGTTTTGAAACTACAAATTAATGCTTTCACTTAAGTTGCGCTCACAGTTGTAAAAAATAGTACATTAAAATATTTTGCCCAAAGGTTTCTCAAATATTGCAATCACCCTCTTATTTCCTTGTGTTCCGATTCAATGTGTTCCTGTTGATTGCCATTCATAGTTGCAAACAGTTTAAGACTTGAAGCTTAACGTTTGTCTGGGAATATTCTGATCTTTGTTTATATTTATAGTTTTAAAGTAAATTTACAAATTTAAAATAAAAAAAAGAACAAAGCTATAATGGCTGCAACTCGTTCTCGTCGTACAAATGCTGGCAATAAAATATCAACACTATTAGATGATGAAGAGGAAGATGATTTCTATAAAACGTCCTATGGTGGTTTTCAAGAAGTGGAGGAAGACAAAGAATATGTGTAAGTGACTTGGTAAAAAATAAACTCCCTAAGTAAATAAGTAATAAAATATAGACAAAAAGACGAGGAAGAAGATGTCGTAGACTCAGATTTCAGTATCGATGAACAAGATGAACCCATTTCCGACGCAGAGGATACAACAGACAAGAAGAGGAAGCGATCCGGAATCAATACAAAAGCATACAAGGTAGGAACGCGTTAGTTTAGACAACAAAAACACAATTTAGTGTTTCATTTGTGCAGGAACCTAAACTGGCGATCAAAAAAGATAACAAGGCTGTTGGTGAATCTCCCAAAAAGAAAGCTACAAAAGTTGTTAAGAAAAGAGCACGTCCAAAGTTTACTGTACACGACTCGGGTCGCAAGTCAATACGTGCCTCAACTGCATTTAAGACACAGGAGACAAAAATAAGACTCAAAGAATTGAACGAAGCCAGAAAACGAAAAAAGAAGGTGGTAAAAGTGGAGGAGTACATGCCAACGCAGGAAGATCTGTTGGAAGAAGCGAAAATAACTGAAGAAGATAATATCAAGTCATTGGGTGAGTTATCTGGATTTAATTGCATTAGCTATGAATAACAAAAAACTGGTACACGTAGAAAAATTCCAAAAAATGGAGCTGGAAAAGAAAAAGACTCGCCCAATCAAACGCGCTTTCAATGGTGCAAGAATACGATTTCAATCTGTGACGATGCCAGTGGTACGAAAACCTACAAGAGGAGCGGCGCTTGCTGGAGACAACGATCCAAATTCAAAATATGAGCGCACGTTTATTACGTTCGAAAATGATTTAAATGATAAAGTTTTTGAGTCCATATTTAGGCCTAAACACATTGAACGTAATACAGGCTATCTCTGCCCGATCACAAAGTATGTTTTATTTTATAATTTTACCTTTTTATACATCATAAGGGCAATTGTATGGTTATTTTTCCAATTCCGTATTTATACATTATCAGATTACCTGCACGATACTTTGACCCTGTTACGAAACAACCCTACTACAGCATACAATCCTATAAAATACTACGCGAAGCTTACTACATGCAGCTGGAGCAGCGTGGCAATACCGATCATCCAGATCTTGTCAAGTGGCTAGAGTGGCGTAAACTCGTTAAGGAAAACCGTGTAAAAGTCTTAAGCAATAAATTGAGTACCAATTAGATTAAACAAAAAGCATTAAAAGAGGCCAGGAAAAAATGGGTTTTCTATAAGTCTTCTAACACTCAATAATATTTATTTTTTTATTGATTCTTCAAAGATATTCATTTTACTAAACGACTTAACATTTTCTTAACACGTTCACGGACGCTCAAAATTTCAGTTAGCTGCAAAAATTGGCAATTTTTTTTAAACAGAAATTTACGGAGGAAATGAGATTACAGAAAGAAAAGATAAAATAATTGAAAGTACCTAATAAATCCGTTTTTCATAACTTTGAAATATATATTAGTTACAAAATCATAATGTTGTGTAAAACTTTATGAATAAAAATTGGCTGTTAAATTTGAATGTTTAGCACTCACGCCATTTTGCATCACTATGAAAATGAATGCTTCTCGTATAGCATCTGCGTCCGCAAACGTGTTAATACAAATACTTTAACTTAAAATGCAACAGTTAATTTTTTTGTCTTGTATTTATTTATAGCCAAATAAATATATGTATAAATTAAAGCATGTATTGTATACTACAGGTTAAGTAAAATAACGCCCAATGAAATAACATCCAAAATAAAAAAATGAAATATTTTGAAATAATGAAATAACGAAAAAAATTAACGCACAAATTGAAAATTTAATAACACCCAAAATATTTATAAAGCAAGCAATTTTAATTTTTTCTTGGGTCATTTTTCATAATGCTTTAACACCTAATACACAGGGTGTCTCGCAATTGATTGCAACTATTTATGGAGGTAAAAGGTTATGTCGAGCTGAGCAAAAAATCGTATGGGAGGGGGTCTTTTTTCACATTCTTAGGAACTACAGGGTTACTTAATATTTCACGACTTTGATTCACGTTATAAAAGGTCATAAATGACCTTTTCCGTAACTTAGTTTTTGTGCTAGAAACAATAACGTGAATCAAAGTCGTGACATATTAATTAACCCTGTATCTCCTAAGAATGTGAAAATAGACCCCCTCTCCTATCGATTTTTTTCTCAGCCCGACATAACCTTTCGCCCCCGTATATAGTTGCACACGATTGCGGGAAACCCTGTATGTATGGAAAATGTTTGCGTTTTATTTAATTTTATATCGCCCATTTTTAAAATAACGCCCAAATTCAATAAATAAATCCCAATATTTGGTATGGTACATTTTTCTGCTTTATTTAATATTTTATTTTGGGCCTAATTTCATTGGGCGTTAGTCATGGAGTCTATACTGTATATTATGTATTTTTTACAAACATTAGTCTACTGTACATGGTTAGACTTTGAGTATAAAAATATTACTGATAAAACGCTTAAAAATATTATTTTAGCTTAAAATCTAATTAGATATTGGTAAGAATATTTAAGCAAAGATTTTGTCATCAAAAGCATTTGTAAACGAATAAAATAAAACAAATTTTTCCGCATAACAGCACAAATTTTGAAACCTGAATTAAAAGTGGGTAAACAAAACTATTTCTTTTTGAACTAAGTTAATTATAGAATTTTTAAGAAATGTGCTTAAGCTTGACTTAAACCCTTTAATTATGCTGTAAAACTAACAGCTATTTCTATAAATCTTCATACACTTGACTTTGTTCATTAAATGTGATTCTTTAAGTAACTTTAATTGCTTAGCGGGCATTATGATAAAAAGTATTGTGCAATTTGGGTTATTTTTTTTTATTTTTTTTTATAATTTTTAAAAATAAAGGCCTTATTTTTTAATATGAAATAAGTTTTTTTTATAGGATTAATTAACATCATATCGCTTATTTCGATCACAAGAAATGCAATCTCACCATTTGTGCCAACTACCGTAGAAGAAGCCTCCTAAATATCGAATATAAGGTCCTGTCGAGAGCATTATGTGTAATATTGAAGCTAATCGTAAACCAACTGATTGGACCTTATTAGTGTGTCTTCAGACCTGGAAAATCTACTACCGACCAGATATTCACGCTATGAGAAATCTTGGAAAATACCCTAAAAATCAAATCTACACCCACCGTCTTTTTGTCGATTACAAAGCCGCCTTCGACAGTCCAATAAGGAATCACCTATACTCCACCATATCTGAATTTGATGTACTTGCAAAATTAATCCGTCTATGTAGGATGACACTGAGCAACACAAGCAACTTAGCTAAAATCGAGAAGGACCTCTTCCTCCTATTCGTTACCAAACGGGGTTTATGGGGCCCTACTCTCTATTACGATGCGACAAAAAAAATTCGCAAAATTAATTTGATTGTACGGATTTGCGTACGCATCACATTTGATTTTCGCATCGTAATACAGAGTAGGGCCCCAGACAAGGTGATTCCTTATCGTGCGACTTTTTTAATCTAATTCCATTAGTGAACAATTTGGAAAACAATTTTTGTGCGGCGAAAAAAACATTGCTTGTTCGATTGAGTATTGTTTCTACATAATAAAAATCATTAAGACTTTTCCAAGTTGGTTCAGTTTTTTTTTTAGAGGGATTTTTAAATTTGAGTTTTGAAAAATATGTCCCCAGTTATGATCCCATAACTTCAAAAACATTCATTTATATTATAAATTTTATGCATATTTACAAAAGAGACATTTATACCTTTCATTTAAGCCATCGTTTGTACAAATCTGATGATTTTTGTAGAAATTTTCTGAATACTACAATTGTGAAAGAGTTAAATATATAACGATTTTTTAACATTTCCCCATTTTAAGTAGGAAAAAAATAAAACTTCAATGCATATTTTAGTTTTGTTTTTTCTCATAGCTCGTTTTTATTTAAAAAAAGGACGAACTGATTTTTAGCGATTTTATATGAGAAATCGTATGATCGAAAGGGGATCCAATATTTTTGTAACATCTCGAGAACCGCTCATTCGATGTTCTACAAATAAGTACTAAAACTAGATAGATTTTATTTTTTTTTTTTAATGGAAGAAAATAACATTTAGGTTGCTATAATAACCACATTTTTATATATTATATTAGAGTATAAAATATCAATTAGAGTAAAAAATCAAATAATATTATTTGATATAACATAAATTATATTAATAATTGAAATACCCTGAATGCCATACCACCTCGAGCAACGCCGGGTTTTCCAGCTAGCAATTTTTCTTTAAAAATTCGTCGGTGCTTTTCCCTACTTTGATTCATTTAAAAAAAAAAATCATCAAACTCGGTTGAGCAACACATCCTATTTATATATAGGCTATTTCCTTAGCCTATTTGTATATAGAAGATAAGCATCCATCTTGACGACTAACGTAATATAAAGAATGGCCAATAATGGTCTTTATTAGTTTTAGAATATTTAATTTGAATAATACGTATTTAAAAAATTAATATATTAACATTTTTAAGTATGAATTTCTGACAAAACAAGTAACTAAAAAACGAAAAATCATATAATTAAATTTCGACTTGTAATCATATTTAAAGCTTGCACTTTAAAAATTTTGAAAACAATATATTTTAATCACGCCCGCTAATTTAGTTACGGTTCAAATTTCTACTATTAAAATAATTTTATAGTTTGCAAAATTGATCAAGTTTGCTTGCCGTTTATGCGGAACCTGTTGGTTTTTGTTTATTTTTACGTTCATATTCGTAATAAAGGAAGAATTTTATATGACATTCCAAAATATTTGAATTGACAATTTTTTTTTTTTATACTTTTGTCCACCTAGATTATGAAATTCTCAGACAGTGCGTTGCAGCGAAGAAAATATTTGATTCGGTACCCAACGGCGCACTGTGGCTTCAAGAATTAAATCCATTTTCCCAAATGCCCATTTTTTTGTGGTAACCGATTTATACCATTTTGTAGTAAATATATCCAAAGTTAGGCAGCCAAAAATTTGGGTCAAAATATCTAAAATTGTGGGCGTATTTTTTCATTGAAAATGAATGGCCATTGCTCGCAAACTTTAATCAATAGAGGGCTGAAAGGTTGGTTGGACTATTGTCGTTAAATTATTGTATAAGGTTGTAGCTCTACTATTTATATTTTGGGTGTTACGAAATGTTTTCAAAATGACTCTTTTTTTTGTATAAATTTTAACTTTAGTGGAATAGAACTTCTAAGGATCAAAGCGGATCAAAAAAATGAAAGCATCCAGTTAAAGGTAAAAGTCTCCTCTTTTACCCCATATATATTTTTATACCCCCCACGATCCCCTAGTAGAAGCGTTTTCGTTTTACTGAAACTACTCACACAAATATTCGAATGACGCTAATTAAAACGCATCCCTATATGTATGCAATGAAATATTCTAGATATTTTATTGCATACAATTTAAAGGATATTTTAGTTTAATTTACCCTTTTTATTCCAACTCTGTAAGACGGGCGCATTTTCAAAATATATATATAGGTTCTGGTAATAAAAAAGCGCCTACAGTTTTTTTTAATTAACCCATTTCATTCTATCTGTATGAAACAGATGGAGTTTTAAATTTTACCTTTATAGAACTGGTGCAGGTAATAAGTAAATAGATACAGGTACTGATACTTGATATAGGGCTTAGGAAAGCACTACGGTATGGAAAGAAAGTATTTCGGTATTTGAAAATCTACAATCAAATATGCTTTAGATTTTAAACTTTTTCTCAGTTCTGCTAAAGTCGATATAGATATTCTGCTTGAAAACGGAGAATGTCGTCGCACACATTATAAAATAATCAAAGTAGTAGTGACAGCAGACTATTTTCTCATAAGCGGCGATCATAGATTTTCATTTGCATATATATTTTACCTTTTTATTTTTCATTTTTTAGTTCTACATTTAATATTATTTTGGACAAGCAATGTTCGCCAAGCGAACTGTCACTACTACCTAGATAATTGTACCATGGTCGAACATGTTGGATTGTTTGAATGTTCAAAAACTGTCCCGTTACTTGTTCAATAGCATGTTAAATTGTTTGACAAGAGCTATTGATTTTTGAATATCATATTAAATTTTTTAAACTTTTTGAGCGCTAGTGTATTTCGCTTTTTCTACAATTTATAAAGTGAGAATAAAATGATAGAGTTTTTCACCCCCAAGCCTCTTACCTATCACCCAAACTTTTATAATAAGGGAATGGGGGAAAAATTAATAATTTACTCGAGAGTTTTGTTTCATGATTGAGCTTATTATCTTCTTTATTATATAAAATGCTTATCAATGTATTCATGGTAGAATAATCTACCATAGTAATTTTACCATGATTGGCAAAGCCCAAAGAAAAGTTTTGGTGTTTATCGCATTTTGTGAACCATGTACTGTTTTATTTGACATTAGCGGTCAGCGACTCTCCTAATTGCTCCTACCTAGATTATTCTACCATGAATGTATTCAATTTTTATTACACATTTTGATTCAATTTTGAGAAAAAAATTAAAGTAAATACAGTTATTTATTAAAACAGTTTGCGTCTAACATTTTAAAACATCGACTCATATATTCGGCATGACTTCCATGATAGAAATATATTTTATTTATTTATGAAAACATTATTTAAGACTAAAATTTTAAATTCAGTTTTTTAGAGCAACAATAGAAATATATATTTAATATATAACATAGTAGCTAAAAATTGTAAGAAAACACTAAATACACTAAAAGTAGTGCTTTTAATACATCAACAAGTTTATCATAAAATGTTTAAAAAATGTCTTAAAAGCTTTGAAGTTTTGACTGTTGAAAGACTAAAAAAGGTGTATTTTATAAAAAAAAAAAAAAAAGTAAGAAATTAGTGCGTTCTATACAAATAAGTGAGTGTATTTTTTTAACTATTTTGAAAAAGTGTTTTTTAAAGTAGTATTTGTATTGCCCTTAATTTGTGCACAATATCCACAATATAAATATAACAGTAGTATACACCAAAATATTGAAAATACATCGAATTTAACACTACTCAAGCTCAAAGTACCTATTGAGCAGTTTGTTTTGATTAGTTTAATATTTTTAACTCTTTGATCAAAGGCGACAGAGAATACAAACTTAAATTATTTTTAAGTCTGCCTCTCCACGGCGGAAAATTGTGCATGCTAGTCGCCATTTACCCTTATTTGAATCATTTCCGAGGTGCAAGGTCGACCATTTCAATCTATTCATCTGCCAGATCATCCTTTGACTGTTAAATGAGCGTATCTTCATCCTGTCCTTCGAAGACCATCAAAAGAGAATGTTGCGATGGTGAACGGCCCAAAGTCAGACCTCCTAGCGAACCGTCAGGTGAGAGCAGCCCGGTTTGCAAACTGTTGTTATCCCGATAGCCCGAGGTGGACGATGTCTGAGACACGGAGTCCCAAGAAATTTCGTTCAAGGGTTTCGGGTGTTCATCGAGCGAGATGGTAGGAGCCACGATTGGAACTTCTGCGTGTACTGTGGGACGGTTGCGCTTGAGTCGAAATGTCTTCCGGCTTGATACTTTTGTGCGTTGTAGGCGTGAACGCGAGTGCTCTCCGGAACTGTCCTCTGCCGGACTCTCTGGCGACAATGGCGTAGTTGACGTTTCGCCTGATGAGTGCCTAAACTCCACCGATGACACAAAACGAAGCTTTGGTGGTTGAGCCTTAAATGGCGCCTGTTGCAGGGATTGTGAGTGAGAAAGCTGAGCAGCTAATCCAGGTGGCAAAGCTGAAGCGATGTTTGCGGAACTCGTTGGTTGACTGGATCCGGCAGCAGCATTTCCTCCCGCCAACATGGGTGCTGAACCAGCAGCATTTTCACCGCTGTGGCTTTCGCTGGTGTGCGTGTGATCGCGATGTGTGGTTGTGGAACTACTAGACAATGACTCTCTGGGCGGATGTAATGTTTGCTGGGAGAGTGTATCGCTGGGTGTGCAAATGCCACCAGAACCGCTGCGCGAATCAATCGGTGCGGCTGAAATGTGCGAGTGGGTTGCTTGGCCAGTCGTCGTGCCAGTAAATATTGATATGAGGGATGGTCGCTGTTGGGATTTGTGTGCCTCCGTAGCTCCACTGCTAGCAGCTGGTGTGTCGCGTTTGGTGTGATCCGAACTATCACGATCTGGAAAATATTAAGGTTAAAGGCAGGTTCTTTTTATTTCAGGAAATAACCAACCATAACGTTTCTCTTCCAGCTCATCGCGTAGATCCTTTAGTTCTCTAGCTAGTTCCAGCATTAGTGCACCTTTGGACTTGATACCACCCTGCGGAGGAGTGCCCCTTAATCGTTCACGAATAATAAATTGCATGTGACGCTCGTGGTCACCGATGGGTGGCTGTGCAATCTGATTAAGAAAGAATTTCGAGGAAGAAAGAATTAAGTTCAGATAAAAATTATACTTTACCCACCTTATGCAGTATAAATGGCATGAGAACAATGTATAGCGGAGTCCGATGTGTCACCACAAACTCAAGAAAACTCCACAAATCCGGGGCTGCTTCATTGCGTCGTCCCAGATCACGCATGACCCTCACTATTCTGGACCATTCCGTAGACAAACGATTCTCAAAGCAAATGCAGACAATTCGTAAAGCTAAAAAGGCTGCCTGATACAGTGAACCTGATATTCTAGCTGGTCGCTTGGCGTCTCGACTACCCGTGAACGTTAAGGAACCCGCCCGCAAGTCACCACCAACGCGGTTTATTTGTGCAACTGCTTGACCCGTGCGACCAGCCGGTGGACTCATAGCATTCAGTACAGCAGTCAGCAGAAATGAAACATCGGACTGCTTCAACTCGCCAATATCGGAAACTCCGCGTCCAGAACAGACCTTCAAACACAATGGCATGATCAGATGCATTAGAAAGCCTTCGGCCTTTTCTTGTGTAGCAAACTCTGCACTGCCACCGCAGATATGAACAAGCGTGAAACAGTCTACGGGGCTGACCACTTGCAGCGCTACCAGGCGCACCACTGTCGAGCAGAAAAAGGCCGGAGGATTCTGAGACATAAGAGCAGCACCTGCGCTTGACACACCATCCGGTACCGCCGATCCTGGTTCGTTAACAATCAGATTCTGCACCGTATTGATAAGTGTTTTGAACTGCTGCCAATGCAGCACATATGGATGACGTACAATCGTCTCGTGTATGCCTTTAAGCAACCCAGCAGCGGCTTCCCAGTCTGTGTTGCGGCGTATAGAAGGCTTCTTTGATATCTTAAGGAAAACTTTATCAATTCTACGCAAGATGGTGACCAAAGCATTGCGTAAAGCATCGTTGGACCATTCAGCGCGCGGCAATATGGCTTGCATGTAGCGTTGTAGACCTCGGCATGCCATAGATTCAGGATCGTATGGCGAAACCTTGAGTAATGAGTGGGCAATATCAGCCAAGCGAATGTGACACTTCACGTCGAGCACCTCTGTTGGTTTACTGTCGCTGGGCAGCTTCTTAGCCAACTCCTGTAAGCGCGTGGAAGCTTTGCTCAAAAAGTCACCAACAACCGATAAAAGCACATCACGTGGCCTGCGATATTCAGTGCGTATCATCTCGGAGTCTTCGCCGGAGTCCATTATATTCTTTGATCTAGGGTCACTGACGTACTTCGAGTGAGATTCTTCTTCAAAGTCTAAGCCGGGTGAGCAGGGTGGTCCGCGACTGCAGTTGCGTTGAGAAGAACCTTTATGCTCGGGACTATTGCGATAAGGTCCATTGTAGCTCTTGGCCAAACCCTCGCAATTGTGCACCATGGTGCGTATGGCCACGGCAAGTTGTAAGATGATGTCCCGCTCCGACTTGCCTTGCAACGGAATGTAGCTAGGCGATTGTATTTGCTGCAGATAACATGGGAGAATAGCTTCCAGGATGATCTGTTTAAGGAACACAACAAAGAACCAAGTAAGTAAGTAGATTTTATTAAGACTTGAAAAGGATTTTTACACATTGATTTTTTACACACTAATACAAGAAAAACTTAGAAGTATTATTCTAAAAGCAAGGAAATAGATACATGCTGCATGCAAACACATAAGAAATAACACAAGGACAATAATAGTCAGAAATATTAAATGAAAGACAATGTTTGCTCTCGGCATTTAGGCTGTGACTTAGAGAGAAATCTCAGATAGACTTACAAACTAAATAACACTGAAAAAATAATTAAACAGTGAATGAATGATGATCAAATTTAGTAACAGAAACGAAAAGATAAAAAGTAGAAGTAGAAACAGGGTTTATCGATATTAAATTATATGAATTACACAAATTAGTCTCTATGAGTACCAGGTAGTGTTTTAATATAAAAATAAGGTAACAGAGGTACGGAAAGTCAATATCCAAAGGAATAGTTTCATAAATTAAGCCAATATGAGAAGGGGTAGTGGAGCTAGACCAATTAAAAGATTTTTGATACTCGAATATATCATTTGTTTAGATAGTTATTATGAAAAGAAAGATTTAAAATAATCTTGGTTTGTAAGGTTTGAATATTTACAGAGAGGAATAATGTAAGCCTAAGTACAAATAAAATTATTAGAAAAACGTTTCTAATTTCTGTCTACACTGAGTCTTAAAACATTACGTTCAAGGACTCATAACTTTTTGGCCACGCTGGAAGAAATGGAAAACCAAATAGGAAAAGTATAAATTATAACTGAAAGTATGCAAACTTTATATATTAATAATTTTGTTTCATTTTTAAGATATTCAATGTTAAAAGGTCTCGAAAACATGCCTTTTCTAAAAGAAATGTTTTCCAAACTGATCTGCTATGATCATTAAATTTGACCAAATTGTTGAAATTAACACCAAAATATTTAAAATTAGACTTGAAAGGAATTTTGACACCATTCAAAAAGACTTGCAAGCGTTTGATTTTAGGAACAACGTAACTTTTGCATTTCCCAGAAAAATTTTTAAGGCAAGGAAGTTTTCCATTTATCTGGAAGTATTTATAGTAATACTCGTACCCAAGTACTCTAAAAATTTATCAACCTTAGCCAAGTGCTTCGACACTAGGTCAAGAGCTTTCAAAGGAGATTCATTGTGAGCATAAATCAGCATATAAAATATCTCTTGAGCCATCTAATTTAAGAGGAAAATCATAAACGAAAATATTACATAAGTGAGGCACACAGAACCCTGGGAAATACAGCTCTTAACTTCAACCAGTTGAGAGACACCTGCATTATTCTGAACACAAAACTGCCGATCATTAAAGAAATTTCTAAGCAATTTAATTATAAATGGATCAAAATCTAATCTTATTAACTTTAGCAAAATTCCATCATGGTATGCTCTATCAAATGCTTTTCCAATATCTAGGGACACCGCACTTGTACAATTACGATTTCTTAGATTACACATTATGTCATCATGAAATTTTAACAGAGCATGGATAGTCGATTGACCCTTTTGAAAGCCAAAATGATAAGCGGTTATGTAATTAATGTCAGACATAATGTCTATTTTTAAACGTAGGACATGTTCAAGTAATTTACCATGATTCGAAAGTAAAGAAATTGGTCTCAAGTTGTTAAGGTGTGAAATATTAGGTTTCTTTTTAATTAGGTTTATTTTTGCAATTTTCCAAATAATTGGAAAGTAACCATTGCTTAAACAATTATTAATCAAAATTATAAGAACATTTAAAGAAATTCGATCAAGACCATACGATTTTTTACCATTTATATTTTTGATTATAAAGGTTTGTAAAACGAAAGGAATCATCATTACTCAAGGAGGAGAAATTATCGTCAAAGAAATAAATAGAATAAGGATAATTGGATAAATAATTTTGGACAGAGTTTTTGATTTGATAACAATAAGATCTGCTAGATAAGTTGTCAGTATACACCACGCCCGTAGACAAGGGAGAAGTTTTGGGTGCTCAAACCCCCTCCCCCCTTAGGGTCCAGAAAGTATAAAAAAAAACACAGGTGTGTCGTTGGACACACGAGAGAAGCGAAGCTTTTTCGCAGCTACATAGATTTGATAGCTTAATAATTTTGTCTTTTTAATAAATTAACTTTTAAATAACATAAATAACATAAAATAAATTACATATATACAGAAAACATATTTACTGCTTATTTTTTTTACGGGCATATAATGCCAGCGACTCTCCATTTTAACTCTCCACACATGGTTGTGAACTTGGCTGCACTGACTCATGCATGCGTTTGTTGATTCCATATTTATTGATATCTATTTTTTTGACACTTAAAAACGCACTTGTCAACGCACTTCTCATAGAGTGTAAATTATTATTTCAGAGTTATTTCACTTAAAAACATGAAGAAAAAAAGCTCTGTTAACCTCTGTTAACACATGCCAGAGATTTAGCAGAGTTGATGCAATCTCTAGATAATAATTTATACTCTATGCACTTGTGGGCATTGCTAATTTTCTGCGTACCAACAGCATAGAGTAGAAATTATTATCTAGATATTGCATCAACTCTGC
The DNA here is from genome assembly GCA_914767935.1 of Coremacera marginata. Taxonomy (NCBI): domain Eukaryota; kingdom Metazoa; phylum Arthropoda; class Insecta; order Diptera; family Sciomyzidae; genus Coremacera; species Coremacera marginata. The sequence continues at coordinate 142,240,007 of OU612043.1, read as the reverse complement.
TAAATCTCTGGCATGTGTTAACAGAGGTTAACAGAGTTTTTTTCCTTCACGTTTTTAAGTAAAGTAACTCTGTTAACACATGCCAGAGATTTAGCAGAGTTGATGCAATCTCTAGATAATAATTTACACTCTATGCCAACAGCACCACAAAAGCATTCACAATACAAACAAACCGATGCTGGAGACACCTTGTGGCAAATAAAAGCAAATTTTTGATAGTTGTAGCATAGCAAATACACAATCCTCTATCTATTGATAGATGGTGACGATCTACTGCAGCATAGCTTCTGTTATAATTAGGATTAAATTAACAACTTTTTCTAACAAGTCTTTGTGGCCTAGTGGATAGTGCATTGGACTCTCGGGTACGAGGATGTGGGTTCGATCCTCACGGGCAGGCCAACAAGTATTTTTAGTATTTAATATTAAAGTATTAAATTTTCTTGTTGTAATAAGCACTAACAACAAAGAAATCATCAAATTTCCAAGAAAAAATCTGTCGAAAATTTTTCAGATTTCACTCCAAGCAAATCACAGAACGAGGAGTAAAAAGCTTCGCTTCAAAAATAAAATATAATCATTAATATTGAATTTTGCATTAAACAAAATTGTTATTATGTGTTGAAAGAAAAACACACAGCGTCGATATGAAGAATGGTCTGTGTAATCACCGCCTTATCCCCTTTTCCGGAACTGCTTGTCACCAGCGAAGGCAACCCTGTTTATGCTACTTTTCCTCTTTGCATACAGGTTGCACCTCTGACGAGCTGTCACAATAATTCATAGCATCTTCACCAGGAAGCCATTCCTGCGACGCTGTGTGTTTTTCTTTCAACACATAATAACAATTTTGTTTAATGCAAAATTCAATATTATGTGATTACCTAAAAACACACAGCGTCGATATGAAGATCTGTTTGATATCTTCTGGTGACAAACACAAAACGCTATGTGAAAATTTGAATAACAATGTAATTTAATTCAAATTAAAGTTATATATGATTCATGTAAAGTTAACAAACATATTAATAAAATTAATAAATGAAATAGTTGAGTAAAATAATAAAGAACCCTTCTCAAAAATTCACTCTGGTTGAAAATTCTTGAAGAGCAGATCCGCTCCTCTGGACTACCTTTGTACCTCTCTACAATAATATTTCTGAAAAGTATTACCACTTTTCCAGTTTCCTCTAGCAAGAATCTCTTCCACGGAATGGTTTTCAATCCAACCTGCTGAGGCCACTGCTGACCTAAACGTTCCGGGCGAAGCTATGATACCAATTTCTCTTAAAACCGATCGCACCCAACCTCCAATTACTGTTCTAGATGCTGGGCGAGGCAAGCCAGTAAGAGATATAAAAAGGTGAGTTACACCCTTGACTTCTTCCCGTCTCTCTTGGGATAACGAAATTAACTGCGTTATTGAAGAAACTGGACAAATATTTTTATTCGAGTGGCTCGTTAATAACCAGCCAGACTGTCTATGTCCTAAAGAGTCTGTTTTCGAACCAAAAACAGGCCATAAAACAACTTTATTTTCTGACAAGTAAATGTTCTCATCAGAAATTCTTAGTAATGTAAGATCATGAACTCTCCTTCCAGAAGCCAAGAGTAGAATTACCGCCGTCCGTCTTGAAATATCAAATAAAGTACCCTTACTGGTAGATCTAGATAACCAATCAAATACCAACTGAGCATCCCAAATTGGTACCTTTGACTTAGAGGGCTGAGCTGATGCAATTGCTTTTAAAATTTGCCGAACAATCGAATATTCGGATTCTATTAGCTGTATTCTACAAAATGTAACTATAGCAGATTTATGCACCAAAATAGTACTATAAGATAGCTTTTCAACTAAGTGGAAATGAGCCAAAAATTTGGCAAGATCGTGTATCTTCGGACACCGAGCATTTACTTTATTCAAATCGCTCCAATTTAACCACCTTTTAAGCGCTGGGAAATAAGTACCAATTGTTGATTGCCTCCAACTAGAATTCAGTAGTTGCTTCTCTGCCTCTGTCCACGATTTTGTGAGATCCCCCCACCTCCAATTAACCAAGCCTGCAGGGTCAGTTGGTCTATCTGTGGTGGCGCCCGACCCGTTGCCATGTCCACTAGATTTTGTGGGAGATTCCTTATTAATACTGGTGGCTCTAGTGCCCGAGCTCTTAAATCTGCTAGCCAAAAGGTCTTCTCCCACAGTGGCGCTATCAGAATGTAACGTCCTTGAGCTCTGTTTAGGTGAGCTAACACACGCGGCAAGAGGTTGGGAGGTGGGAAGACCCAGCCCAGGCGAAACTTCCACTGACGGCTGAAGGCGTTTGAGTAAAGAGCTGATTGATCTGTGCAGTCTAGAGATACGTAGCTGCTGACCACGGCTGTTTCTACAGATGCGAATAAGTCGACGTCTGGAGTGCCCCAACGATGAAATAGTCTGTTTGTTACCGTGGGTAACAGATGCCACTCCGGCAAGCGCCTTCCCCGAGATAGGTGCTCGGCAATGCAGTTGTACCTCCCCGGGAGGTAATGTGCTGACATAAGGATGTTTAGCCGGTCTGTCAACCTCAACAACCTGCAAGTCAGATCTAGTAAAAATAGCGAATGAGTTCCGCCCTCGTTTCGAATATATGCTACAATTGTGCGATTGTCTGACTGAATTAGAATATGAGCATTTTTTAGCCGGTTCGAATAGTTTCGAATTACAACATACACTGCGAACAATTCCTTCATGTTTGAATGCCACTTCTCTTGGTTTCCTGTCCACCGTCCTGACATCAAAATTTCGTTTAACTGCGCTCCCCAACCAGTATCCGCTGCGTCGGTTGTCAGAAAATGGCTGTATGGCATTGGGTGTAATGGTGACCTGTTCTGAATTGCTTGTTGCCACCATCTCAGATCTTGAATTACTCTTCCTGGCAATAACCGGCGCTCCCGAACTTGATTTTTCTTGAAACGTCTGAGAAAAATTTGCATATACCGACATCGCAGGCGACCTCCAGGAATAACGAAATTTGCGAAGTTTAACTGCCCCAATATCCTTTGAATTTGCTTCAAATTGCATCTTGGCTTGGCTAAAATCTCTGCGATGACTTCTTTTATTTTTCTTATCTTTGAAACTGCGAGGAATTTCATATTGGACTTGGTGTCCCAAACAATTCCTAGATATTCGACCTGCTGTGATGGCTGAAGAATTGATTTCTGATAGTTCACTTGCCAACCTAGAGACTCCAAGAGATTCACGACTTCCGCAGTCTGTGAAATCAACTTGATTTGATCTTGCTGTACTAGAAGGAAATCGTCTAAGTACACCAGAACTCGGAATCCCTTTCCCCGAAGGATCTCCGCGATCCAATTCGTTACTGCCGCAAAGGTTCGAGGAGCTGAGGCTAGACCAAATGGGAGTGATGTCATTTGAAGCAACTCTCCATTGAAAACCACCCTCAGGTAACATCGATGTGTTTCTGAAATCGGAATGTGAAAGTACGCATTCGAAATATCTATTTTCACTCATCTATAGTTCACTTGCCAACCTAGAGACTCCAAGAGATTCACGACTTCCGCAGTCTGTGAAATCAACTTGATTTGATCTTGCTGTACTAGAAGGAAATCGTCTAAGTACACCAGAACTCGGAATCCCTTTCCCCGAAGGATCTCCGCGATCCAATTCGTTACTGCCGCAAAGGTTCGAGGAGCTGAGGCTAGACCAAATGGGAGTGATGTCATTTGAAGCAACTCTCCATTGAAAACCACCCTCAGGTAACATCGATGTGTTTCTGAAATCGGAATGTGAAAGTACGCATTCGAAATATCTATTTTTACCATCCAGTCCTTCTCCTGAAGGAACTCGTGAACCAATGCATGGGATATTAATTGGAAATGTTTTGTTCTTATAAAGGTGTTAAAGCCTCGTAGATCTAAAATTGGGCGGAGCCCCCCACTGGTTTTTGGTATTAAAAACATCTTTGAAATAAAACTTGGGCTCTTTTGGAGTGGTATCTCTAAAACCTTCTGCTCTATTAGGGTCTTTATCATTCGTAACATATGTGGTGAGCTCATGGTGCTGTAACTGCGCATCAACTCTGATATTGGATAATTTAAAGGGGGCTTGTTTGTAAACGGAATTCGAGCACCAGAAATTATTTTTAAAATAAATTTGTTTGCCCCTAGGGACTGTCATGCAGGTAGAAATTCTTTTAGACGACCTGCTTTGAAAATCGGGACTTGAGTGTCACTTTTTATCTTTGGTGCGAAAGGAACTATTCCCCCCATTAGAAGTTCTACCATCTCTCTTAAACTTGGTATTGTTTAGTCTATTTTTTAGATAAGGTCGTGAAATATTAGACCGCTGTAAGATCTGTCCTTGACTTGATGCTTGTGCATCCGTAGCCCTCTTCTGAGGTCTTGACTCCCTCTTCTCTTTAAGATATGTGGGAACATTAAGCTAACTTCTTGTCCCTCCGAGGGATTGAATCACCGGCGTTAAACTATTTACGTCAAATAAATGTTCCGCGCTAGGAGGTAGCCTCCGCAATGTAGCTTGTAAATTTCTATAATGCGCTCACGTCTAACCTCAATACACTCAGCTCGTTTTCCGCAAACGACTTGTAGTAATTGTTCCATGTTTTTATAATTTTGTGAGCTTGGCCCAAACAGAATCATAATTTTATCATACAGATTTGTTGCATTTAACTCACCAGGCGAGCTATTTTCCCAGTTTAATATCTGTTGTAAGCCCGACTGAATCGTGTCTTTCTGTTCCAACAAACCATTTGACAAACCAGCCATAACACGCTCTGTTGTTGCCAAATAGTCTTTACCTCCATTTAAATGACAGAGTTCATCATTTGTCTTTAACTCTACAAAGCCTGGCTTTTCCAAAAACCCCTGCAATGACTTTGCATACTTAACCTCCTTCCAAGTCTCTGACTCAAAATGCTGCAACTTGTGTAAGACTGCTAAACGATCTTGCAGAGCATCCTTAATTGTTCTTTGGCTTTCAGCCACCAATTCAATTTGACCGAAATCAAGCTTCCCAACAGATGTTGGCCTTTCAAGAAAATCATTCTCGGACGTCCGCGGTTCCACAGCACCACGTGACGTAGAGGCATCCAGTGCATTCAAAGGCATAACACACGACAAGCAGTTGGTCAAGTAGTTTACCTGATTGATCAACTCATCCACACGTGGATCCCTCTTAAAACGCTTGTTTGAAGGACGCAATGGAATACCTTCCGAGTCCGAAGTAGATACTTCCCCACTGTCATCATTAACAGGCCTGCGCTGGCCTCTTGGTGTAGAGGCATGCACCTCTTTGTCCACGTGCAATTCTTGGCCTACTGAAACATCGTCATCGGAGCTCTGTGGATTATAATTGACTTCTAAAAAGCTCATTTTTTATTTAATGACTTAATTAAACGACTTTTAATAACTTAAAACTCGTTTTATATTGAATTCTTTATTCAGCGATAAAAGACTTCTTTTCGCGGGAAATACACAAAACGCTATGAATTATTGTGACAGCTCGTCAGAGGTGCAACCTGTATGCAAAGAGGAAAAGTAGCATAAACAGGGTTGCCTTCGCTGGTGACAAGCAGTTCCGGAAAAGGGGATAAGGCGGTGATTACACAGACCATTCTTCATATCGACGCTGTGTGTTTTTAGGTAAACACGTAATACAAACATATAAAAACAAATAAAAGTCAAACAAAAGTTTTATTAAAAATTCATTAAAGTTTTATACTTAATTCCTTTGATTCATCGATATCAAAAAATATCGATATATTTTTTATGAAACCCCCCCCCCCGCCCCCTCGGGTAAATCCTGGCTAAGGGCCTGGTATAGACAGAACTAAAGTATTGATGAAAAGATTTTAGAATTTCATTTTCAGAATTAATATTTATCTCATTAATCGAGATTTTATTACAAAAACCAAACTTTTTAATTCCAAGAATACCAAAAAATTCTTTAAAAGGATTTGGACAAAAAACTAAGTAGTCTAGAATTAAATTCAGAAGATTGATCTATTTTAACTTGTTTCTGAATTAGAATTTTGAGTAATTGTGTTTGTTTAGAAAGTAATTTAAATTCAGAGTTAGCCGTATTCAAATTTCTATGAAATATAATTTTCTTTGAAAATATATTCTACAGTCGAATTTACAGAGGAGTTGAAAAAAATCATCAATTTCATGACAATTTATGTTACGATAAACAGGTGAAGAGTTTAAAGCAAGGGATATATACAAATCGTTTCTAAAGTTATTCCAATTTGTATCTTTAAAACAGGTAAAAAAACGCGGTCTTCTTAGTTGAAAGTCAAAATTTGGAAGATCAAGTGTGATGGGAAAGTGATCCAAAAGAGTGGGAAGTTTAAAAAAATCAGTTAGACTAGAAGATAATAAAAAATGATCTAAAAAAGGGGGACCATTGGGATTAGAAGGAGCATCACCACATATTCTTAAAAAAGTAGGTGAATAGTCATGAAGCCATTTTGAAAAATGTCTACTATTAAGGTTTTCAAAAGAGTCACCCTGGGAAGGGTTTCGAGCATTTAAATCACCTTCAATTATCGTCCCATCAAAATCTCTAGAAAATAAATAAATTTAAGAAAAGCCTTCATAAATACCAGTGGTAGAAAAATAACACGGATAATAAATAAAACCAAATAAAAATGTGTAAGAAGTTGAACCAGATAAAATAGCCACTTTAAAAAAAAAACATAAGCAAAAGCAGACCATGAAATTTTAAATCTTTGTATGCAATATTGATCTTCATTCCACATACCAACATCTGATAGCCGCGAGTGCTTTCTGCTGAATATGAAACCACCATAACACAAAGAGTTATGCAGTCCAAAACAGTCACATCGCCATCCTCGTCATGATAACAGAAGTCGATTGCTTTAAGTGGTTTTGGCTCCTTAACCAATTCAGCAATATTCAACGGATCAGGAGAGGGATCTTCTAAGCTCAAGAGTAAATTGAAGAGGCAACTGGACTGCACCTAAAAATAAAGTAAACCGGCCTTGAACTACGTGGATTTTGAGTAATAAGTTCCATAACATATACCTTATGTGCCTCGCCGTACGTGCCCTCCTCATCGGTATCCAAAATGGCGGATACAGATCCAAACATCTGCAATATAAACGGCTTACGATTAAGTAGATAGAACTGTTTGACTGCGTATTCTATAGTCGTGGTTATCAACTTGTTCGTCTGATGCAATGAGTAGACTTGCAACAGTGTCGGCATAATCATGAAGTAGCCATTTGTCGAAAAAATATTCTTAAAATTAAAGGCTGCATTGATATAGGTAGCCATTACGTAACGCATAATGCAAGAGTCTTCGGCATGTAGCATTGCCGCTCCAGAGAGCACGTTCAAGAACAGCTGTATATCTGCTGAGTAAGCAAAGTTGCCGGCCATAGCCTCGAACATGCGTGCAATCAATCGAACCCACATGAATTTGTGTAGCACATCCAAGCCCAGCAATGCCTATAGGAGAGACTTTGTTAGAATTTGCGATTTGTTAACCCTTAGCTGACACAATGGATAGTTCGTTACCACAAGGGTTTTTGTCAATTCAACTTTTTAAAATGTGTAGGCTTTGTTTTTTTTTTTAATAAATATATACAAAAGTATATATTAAATAACGTTAATCTCTTGTTTTGAGCGTGAGGTTTTATCATTGGGTAAAGTGTTACCCTCAGTGTGGTAGCCATGTTATGAGAGCGATGTGTGGTTGTCAAGGGTTAAACAAAACCCAATTATTACATACTAACCTTTCCATATTCTCCACTTTGGTGTAAATCCAAGTCAGCTTCCAGAGCCTTGCGTGGGAACGAAGGCAATTTCATTAACTCCTCATGCAGAAAAACAACACGTTGCACGACCATATCCACATTCTTGAGAATTGCCCATGTCAAGTGCACCTTACCGATTTCCACAAACTTTTTAGAAAGCTCTTGTTTTTGCAATGCCAAGAAAGACTCTTCCGGTTTCATAAGTATTAAACGGACTTCCGGATACTGCATACGCTTGAAAAAGTACAAGTCGCGAATGTACCAGTTTGGATTAAGAATTTTGTCTTAAAGTAAAAGAAAGTAAATAAATGTGGTTATCCAAAAATTCTCACAGCTGCGACATAAACTCACTGCTTTTATAATCTACCAAACAATAGTGACTTATATTCTTCTCCTCGACTGGGTAAAAGTCCAGTGCTTCCTTCAGCAGCTGACAAAATAGTGTATCTTCCTGGACAGGGAATTGTGACGGAATGTTGCCATCATCTGTGTTAATAATTTCATGAGTAATTCAATTTCATTCTATTCCACTTAAAGTTGCGCAGACTCACCCTCGAATGGACCATGCACAACAATTTTTTTGGCTGCTGGCACATTCGCTGTTAACAGTATAGAAGCGTCACATTGTTCTTTACGCAGTATTTGCTTCAAATCCTTAAACATTATGCCATGCACACTGTGTACAACCATCCACAGCACCGATAGAGCGGAACCAACCAACTTTATTTGCAAAAAAAAATTTATATTTAGAAGATGCAACTCAGTATTTATTTAGAAAAGCTTAATGCATGTGGTTTGATGCCTAAAACTAAAAAAGTATTTTTTTATTTATTTGATTTATTATTTATAAGGCATATACTGGTATAAAAGGTCATATACCCGGGTATGTGACGCCTGGCTGGGTCAATCAACTGTGTTGATTGATATTCTACTATTCCTTAGATGTCAATATATATACATATATTAGTGTGACAAGACGATACAGATTTGTAACTTTAATGATCAGAAATGATCATTTAGTGACAGAAAAAATTTTAAAAAAACTATATCATTATTTGGATTAAAATGACCATGGAAAATTGAATTTTGTTTGTGTCGCCAGAACTGAAACCTGGTGTATATGAAGAACATTAACGGCCAGTTTTTCAGTACGAGTTTAAGCTTTACTCAAATTAAATCGAGCTTAACCCACCAAAATTGGACGTTTAACTCGGTTTAACTAGATATTTAAGCATTCGTTGAAGTTAAATTGACTTAAATTATCATATGATGTTTCTTTTTGCCTAAAACGAGCTTAAACGTTTAATTTCGATTAGTTACACTCGGTTTAATTTGACTAAAGTTTAAACTTGTACTGAAAAAATGGCCTTTAGTAAAATATTGAAGCGAGAAACAGGCATAAGGAAGGTTTAAGCTATGGCCTACAATAGGTTTGTTTTTTGACTCACTATAAGTAAAGTTCGAGTAATAGAGAATAATTTGATTATCTGTTAAAACGTACAGAAACGACTTGAAGTAAATTTAAAGCACAACAGCCCACGACTTGAAGTGAGTACGGAAACAGACCTAATACGTAAGTACTTAAATGTAACTTTTTCAATTGATTTGAAAGAAGCATATAAGCAAATGATTAATATTGAATGGTGTACAACTATTTTTTTGCCGGAAGTCTTCGGAAGTTTATCCCCAAAGGAAGATCAACCTCCATCACGACAATGCGAGCTCCCACAGATCAGCTAAAAAAAAATCGTTTTAAGGCACTCAAAACGTGGATTGATTGATGGGTCATCCACCTAACAGTCCCGACTTGGCACCCGAACAGGCCGCTGAGGCCTTCAAAAATCTGGTTTCGGAGGTACCAACTCCAGTGTGGCAAACCTGATCATCTTCTATATTTCATTGTAAGGCACAAGACTTAAGGCGTTTAGAAATTCCGCTAAGTGATGAAGATGAGATTCACTTTTGGATCTTATGGATCCATTTGATATCGTTAAATTTCTGGGGTATTTTAATCTTCCCAACCTTCAATGGGTCCTCTCTGATGGCGAATCCCACTATTTTCCTTCAACTCCTAGTTCTGAAAAATAAATTCCTTTTATTAGCTGTCTTTCAGACTCCGGCCTTTACCAGTTGAGCGGAGTAACTAACAATATAGGTGGACAACGAGACCTAATTTTTTCTTCGTATTCGGATAACTGTGCAGTTTCCACGAGTAACCCTCTGCTTTCAACACTTTTATAACAATAATATCAAAAATATATAATTCAATTTTCGGAAAACTGATTTTGCAAAACAGTGATGATGATATTTGATAATTTTGGAGGGGACTTTTTTACTCTTAAGAAAGTCCTTTTTCGGACGCTAGAGTACTTTTTATTAATATGATTAAATAAGCTCTTGTTTTATATATTCTAGTTTTATTATTAGAGGCGGCCGTGACGTAGTGGGTAGAATGTGTGGCTCATACGCCAGAGAACCCAGGTTCGAATTCCCCATCTGACACAGAAAGTTTTTTCAATTGAATTAATTTTTCTGTTCGGCCGTTACCTCTCTGCAGACAATGGCAAACCTCAGAGAGTAAAAAAAACTGCCGTTCGGAGTCGGCATAAAACATGTAGGTCCAGTTCTCGATCATTTGTGTTCAATCATTTCACAACACACACAACACAATTGATCATAAAAAGCTCGGTCAAAGTCCTTTCAAGGGCTGAAATGGCCATTTCGTTTTTTTTTTATCCGAAAGTATTTTTTTTTGGGCCAAAAGGAGTTGGGGACTTTTTAAAATCGAATGGAGGAAAAAAGTCATTTTCCACTACAAATATCATCCCTGTTGCAAAATTAGAAATTTTATTCAGTAGAATCGATTTCCAACATCTTTGCGATAATGCTCATAAAAGCGTTGATATTGCAGTTGCTCATTTCTATGACATAATGTTTGACTGCTTCACACAATCTGTTCACTTCACTAGACTGAAAAACTTTCGTTATCTCCTCCCTAGTACAATAAGAAACGATGTTCACTCCGTAATAAAGGAACAAACTTCGGCGCGCATATTTAATTTTTCGTTCTTCTCTTGATCTCACAAGCTATCTTCACTTCTATAACCTTTTTCCACACTCTATGAGTGTTATATGAGTGTTATGAGTTATATGAGTCTTATCTTGCTCATATTTAAACTAAATTGTTGTCGGGTCCTAAAAACTTCTTAAAGTTCATGAATATTAAAAGAAAATCTGAAAACTACTCATCTACCCTTACTTTTTCGGACATCTGCTCAAACAACTTGGAAATAATTGCAAACCTATTAGAAAATTTTGTACAGTCAGTCATTCAGAAACCATAACGATGAACTAGACTACGAATATTTTTATTCGTTAAGGAACTGAATGACACAAGCTGATGTGTTAGGAAAGATATATAATCTAAAGTATGATTATTCTAATGGACCCGATGGGTTGCATGCTATTGTCATTAAAAAATTCGAAAACTTCCCAATTGGCTCTTTTCAACTTTCTATTTCAGTTTTTCCTAAGTTATGGAATAATTGATATATAATAGCTCAGCACAAAAAAAGACCTAAAAATGGTATTTCTAATTACAGACCTATTGCAAAACTGTCATGTACTCCCAAAATTTTTGAAAGTATTATCTATGACATTCTCTTTTTTCATTGCAAATCAATTTTTCCCACTAGTCAACACGGCTTTCTGAAGGGAAGATCGCCTACCACTAACTTTACAGAATTTGTTTCAAACACTTTATGCTCTTTGGAAAGTGGGTTCGAAGTTGATGCAGTTTCTACCGACTTTAGTAAAGCGTTCGACAAAAACTCACACACTATCATCCTTCTTAAGTTAAAGCCTTTGGTTTTTCCTCACTGTTTATATCATAGATTAAATCATATCTCGAAGAACGCCGTTATCTTTAGATTTTTCAATTCAGAGTATTTTACAATCCAATCTTTCTGTGTATGCTGATGATATGAAAATCTATCTTCAAGACGATCTGGTTAGTTTTTCCACTTGGTACCAAAAAAAATCTTCTTGAGCTTAACGTCAGTAAATGCCAGGCTATAACATATTCAAGTAAGCGACTCCAACTTCTCCCGAGAACTTATTACTCACTCGGCAAGCCAGTTCCTCCTGTAAGCTATTTACGGCACTTAGGTGTAATATGTGACAAGGAACTTAATTTTAGGTGTCATGTTGATAATATAATTAGTAGAGCCAACTCTATACTGGGTTTCGTGAAACACTGGTCCAGAGAGTTCTTCAACCCTTACGTGGTTAAATCTCTCTACCTTACCCTCGTTAGACCTATCATCGAATATGCCAGTCAGGTTTGGTCTCCTGTCTACAACACCCATTCTGTGCGAATTGAAGCCGTTCAACGAAAATTCATTCGGTTCGCGCTTCGCGGTCTTCCAGGTTCTGACAGTTTCAACTTACCTCCTAATTCAGACCACCTGAAGTTGATTAACATGCAAGCTCTTGCAAAACGAAGGAAGGTTGCCGATGTACTCTTCATTCATTAACTTGTATGCGGAACCATTAACTGCCCAGCACTACTCCAATTAAGATCCTTTAATACCAGCCCTCGTATCCTTAGGCCTATTCCTCTCTTCCACTTTACCTTCACCGCACCAAATATCGATGCAGTGTTACCAACAATTTGATCAATTAATTATGACAATTACTTATAAGTTTTAGTATTTGTAAGTTTCCTTTATCTTTACTTTTCTTCCTGTCTTTTCTTTTTTAAGATTACGTTATTCAGGTGGGTGTATTACGTCCACCATGACTTGGATACCTTTCGAACACTAAAACAAGGAAATGAGGGGGGAAAAATAAAATAAACCCTGTTAGAATAAGTTCATCAGCTTGCATTAAGCTAAAAGAAATAAATAAACATTAAGGTTTATTTGAAATGAAAATAAGATGAATCTATTCTAAAATATATATTTTTAAAAAAATATATGATAAATAAGGGGAAAGAGAAACACGAACAGAATACTACACAATCAAACTACAGTGGTTAAAAATGAATCGTAAACCACAGTTATCACACTAATAACATTTTTATCTTGAAGTTTTTGGAATATCCCGAAGTTTTAAAGGAGTAAATATTTCGTAGAAATGGCGCCATGTTGTCGTCCGGGAATTCATGTGCTCCATGCGCCATTTTGACAATTTTGAGTTAATGGTACCATCCGTAAATGAGTATAAGTTAATGGTGCAATTCGTTTTTGGCTATCGCTTCCAGATATTTCGTGTACAGAAACAGACATTTTTTGTGACCTTTTCCCCATACGCCCCATTCAATGGCCTATAGAGCAAAATTTCAGTGCAAAATATTGTTCTTGATTAACGAAAATCACTTTGCTCTACGTGCATTTAACTAACATAGTTCTGACTAGTTATTATTTTTTAATTAACTATTTTTTTTTATTATTTTTAATTGTTAAAAAAGTGAAAAAGTAGACTTTGTTGAAAATAAGAGGTATGTTAAGAATGGCGAAGTATTTGCGTAGATAGCTTGATTTACATTATTGTCATTATTGTTAACAAAACATCTTGTCAAGAATATTCAAATACACCCTTTTAACCCTTGTTGTTCGTGTTCTGAATTTTAAAGCAATTTGCAAATCAGGCGTAAGAAAATATTAAGAGCGAGAAAAAGTTTTCGGGAAGGGCTTGAGTCCAGAAAACTTCTGACTTATTTTAATTCTAAACCTACTTAACAGTCTAGGAACTCCGCCAGGTTAGCAACTTAGTTGCGCCTGCCTGTCCACAGCCAGGATAAAGGAGGATGGTTGTTTGTAGGATACGTCCTGCAAACGTAAAAACTGATAGGGCAATCCAAGAGCTCGGGGTGGCACCCATCTTAGTAGCAGGTCATATTCGGCATATCGATATGAAACAAGCTTGCGAAGTTATAGCAATTGACCTTAAAACTTGTTAGTACGGGGACAGTCTTAACTCGTCAAATGGGGTAGACTCTATCTTTCCACCGCACTGAGACCTTAATTCGGCTGGATAAAACTGATGTGGAGTGTTTTGGCATGCGTGCATAAAAGTGTCGACGCTCTGGCTTTCCTAAGTGGTTTGTTTGTCGACGTGTTTGACTCGCACCCTCAAACTGGCACGGCAGTCACTGAGGGAAGTGTAGTAATGGTTGTAAAACTAAGGGTTCTCATACTGAGCACGGCAGTCCCTGAGAACAATGGCCAATACTCTATGTCTGGATGTTGAAATCCGAACGGCCAGAGTAAGAGTGGCAATTGCAAAGGTCCCCCAGAATAGGTACCAGTCATGCGTAATAGCTTCCAGTTGTGTCGGCAGCTGAAAGTTGTTAGCCTAGCCCTTTAAGTGCTCAATGAGCACAGTCATGAATAAGAATGCACTTTTTCATAATTGCATTTGTGTGTTCTTGGTCTTTTTGCGTGGATGTTGTGGACCCTCATTTGGCGGGATCGAGTTGCTCAGATGACTGTCGTAGGCTGGCCCTTCGGGGAGTCTCGTACTGGTTGTGGTTGTGTGAATGCTACACAGGTCTAGATTGACCGGCGGGGTCGCGCAGTGGTACGACCGGGCTGGCATATCTGTCTTAATATGCAAGAGATTGGGTAGGTCTCGTCTTCACCAGTAGATGGATTGTAAGTACGTCACTACTGAAGTCTAAACTGGTACTGCTATTACGGGCAGTATGTAATTTATTACATAATGCTCCTAATCAGCAGGGCACTGGGTGATGCTTTGTGTTTGTGAAACAGCTTCCATGTTCGTGTTGCCACACCGGATGCCCCGTTTGTTTAAACGGGTCCTTGTTGTGGTACAACAAAACATTATTAGTTAAAACATAAACGGGTCCGTGTTGTGGTTAACACAAAGTTTTGGTTGTCCGTTACATGAACTATTATCTTAGTTCTGGAAGACCCAAGTACTTAAGCCTTGCGGCAGGTGTACTTGTCAAACCAGAATCTAATTTACAGTCTAGGTTTAGTTATAAGTCTAAGTATACTTATACATAATACAGGGTGTTGTTGATTGTTTGTTGTTTTCTTGAGAATGCAACATAGACCTAGAGCTCAAAAAATAGAATTCTTAATAATTGAAAAATTATTAGAGTTATAAAAAAAACACAACATAATAGTTTTAAATTAATTTACAAAAATTGTTTTTTTTTTGTTTTTTGTAAATGAAAAATTTTTTGATTATTGAATTTTTTTATTAATGCTACTTTCAAATACTTTAAAATACGTTTGAAATGGCGTATAGAGCAAAGTGGATTTTTTTACCTTTAGAAACTGCCCTTTGACTTGAGATCGAGGATAAATTTATGATGAGACATTTAAAAAATCCCATCGTAGTTTTTGAAAAAAATACATTCGAACTTTAGCTTCGATTTACTCAAAATGTGTTTTAGGCACGTAGAGCACATGAATCCCCGGACGATGATGTGTGATATCGAATATTTTTTAAGGAAATTAAAGCAAACCTTTTTATACTACTACTAAAAATTATAAAGTACCGCTTAAGACAGAAAAACTGGCTGTTGATTCGAGAAAGTATGGCCTTCAATGGCTTAAATTATGCACCTGCTTCAACGAAACAAAATATAATGTTTTGATTTCCAGAAATAGAAAAATTTTGTATAGATAACAATCATTTTCGGATACTGAATTTCTTAGGAGTTTGCATAAATGGGCTGACTTGTTTAATAGCTTCAAACTAATGAGTTCTGAAATTTCACCAATTGACCTACCTTGCTTCCAAGTTTAAATAACAGAAAAGTGGGAAAGTAAATTTTACACATATCCAATAAATTAAAATGAAATTCAAATTGATCACATACCATATAAATATGGGCAAAATGATTCCCGACCGATAGTAAACATAAAAAATGAATTAGTAGTTCACTAACTTACCTCTTGCTTTAGTTCATTTGAAGAACGTACATAGAACATTATATAACCTATGATGGAGTTATAAAGTGCAAAGGCTGCCTGTTGAGGTAGACGTGGCACAAATCTTATCAAATGCCTGAGCAGCTTGAACATTTGATCCTGACGATCGCGTGTTAGACGCTCAAGGACATATCGCAAAAAGAGCGCAGATTCCTCAACAAGGCATACCCAGATGACTTGATAGGCCACTTCATAGACTGAATTGCCATCCGAACCTATTGCTCCATCATCCAGACATGCAACAATCTGCATCACCGACGAACAGAGTACGGAGGGAAATAGGGAGTGAGCAGCATGCAGATGCGGAGCCATGCGAGCACCTTCTAGTTCTTCCTCCCCTTCAATGTGATCTTCACCCGGAGCATGGTCCATGCCGGGCTCATGTGAGGCTTGTTGATTTATAGGAATGGTTGTTATTAAAAAGCTGTGACGTTCAGCTCGCTGTTTGTCACGTTGTTGACGTAAAGCATTGCGTATAGCTTCCGTTTGCTGCATTTTGCGACTTTTGGTGGCGGTAACCAAAGAACGCTTCAAAATAAGAAAACATTTTTTAAATACACGATCGTTCCCCTTTATGGTGACATAATTTACATGCCTATCCTGACTCAGTGTAACATCCATGTCTTTGGTTTGCTGCACTGGTGACCAAGGTGGATCCACAACTGGCAGACTTTCGATACCGATTTTCGGTGATGGCAAAGTAAATTCAATACCACCGGGAGGCACCTTAAAAGTGACATCATGAGCTCCGTCTTCCATGCGTGGCCAAACCTGAAAACGTGTTTTCCACAGCACAAGGAATCTAGAAAGGATTTGAAATTTTGTTTGAATAAAAAATCCCACAAAAAAACTAATCATTTTGTTTATCTACCTCTGTATTGCTCCAATTCGTATATCGGGATCTTTGTTTTTGAGCGCTCTTTGCATTATATCGAAAGCAAAATTTTGAATCTTTACCGAGCCCATTAAAAATAGCGAAGCACAAGCTGCTGACGTTTCCTGATTAGATTCTAAGAGTAGTTCCCAAGCTGTTGGCATTGCTTCGGCGACTAGATCCTCTGTTAGTATGACTGCGCCTTTGAGCAGCGTAGCCATTGGAAAGTGGAAAAGATTACGAACATGATTTCGAATGAATTTTAAAATAGGCGATTCTTCTGGTTCCTTCCTTTCTTTTTCTTGATGAAACGCTTTGGCCAACTTCTCAGCCATTTCGATATCAGGGTCATCACTAATACTGGAAAATATTAGTGCCATTATTTTAAATATTATCATGTAACAATTTTTTTAATATTTTCATTTTATTATTGGTTAATGTGCCTGGAAGTAGGCTATTGTTATTGAACAAAAATATTTTGTTGAAACAATTTTTTTTTTGATCTTTCGAAATCGTGTTCAGTTGATCTTTTACCATTTTTTTACTCAAATACAGAATATTTTATATTAAAATTGCAAAACTTCTACAGCGATTATAATTGTCTGTGGATTCTTTATTAATACTCTCTTACAAACGTAAAATCGTTTTTAAAAAGTTTTCGCAATTCATGAATTATTACTAATATCTATTTCTGCCGTTTTAAACAAAATCTTATTGTTGCAAATTTAGCAGCAATTAAAGAGATATATAATCATATCTACATGTACGTATCAAAAACCTTACTTTCACCTAAATTAAGAATGTCGTGTTAAGTTTTAACAAAAATACTTGAAAGTTTTTGCAGAACACGTGTAAAATTTAAGTAACGTATCTTTTGAAAGTTTTTAGAAATGTTCGTGACATTCATTACCGTCCGATCAACACTCTGACTCTGTACTACATATAATATAATCTATACTATTATATTGTACAGAACTAAAATATAATCGTTATGAGCATTTTTATAATGGGCACCTTTTCTCGGACCATGTTGAACGAATTTTTGTTCACAAAAATTGAAGAGGAGGATATTGGCAACATTTGGTTTCAACAGGACGGCGCTACGTGCCACACAGCCGAAGCTACACTCGATGTTTTGCGCCCTGTTTTTGAAGATCGCACTATCAGCCGCAGAGCTGATGTCGTTTGGCCACCTCGGAGCTGCGATTTGACACAGTTGGACTATTATTTGTGTGGTGCCCTCACAGATAAGTGTTACGCCGACAAGCCAGAGACAATTGACGCTTTAAAGGACAATATTCGTGAAGCCATTGGTGAAATACAGCTGCACACAATCGACAATGTGCTTAAAAATTGGACCGATCGTGTAGGCTACTGCATGGTAAGCTGAGGCAGCCATTTGAATGAAATTATTTTCCATTATTAACCGGAAGGATTGTACATTCAAATAAAAAAAGAAATTTGAGAAAATATTCAGTAGGTTTTTTTTTGCATTTTCAAAAAAACAAAAGTTATTTGGCGGACCCTTTATAATATAATCTATACTATTATATTGTACAGAACTGAAATATAATCCGTTTGAGCATTTTTATAATGGGCACCTTTTCTAATAATCGGATTTATCGAAAATTCGACCTTTTTGGAAAAAAACCTCAATAAATCTATCGCAGAGAGCTATTCCTTCTTGTTACTAAACCTTCTGCTGAAAACTTATTTGCGCTACTTCTCACTTGGTTCTGACTAGATTTTTCCAATATTGTTTATATATATATTTCTTCCCGATATTTGTTAATGAGTTAATCCCAGGCCCTTAGAGAAAAAATTAGGTCCTGAGGGAAGAATATACGGCCCACAGTGGTGAGGCAGCCAACACATTTTGTTTTTTTTTTTTAATTTTGTTGAAATTTTAATGCTTTTAATAGAATTCCTTTTACTAAAATGAAAATCAATTGTTTTTCTTAATATTCAGTTTAACGTCGGCATAGCGCAGACTCAAAACTTTACTTTTTTAAACTTTTTCGATCGCTCATATCTTCACGTATCTATTGATTCCGTTATGGCAAGGAATTAATTGACTAAAATATTTTAGATATCTGCTTAGTCAAGTAATATAAAGTTTTTGCAGCCATTGGACCATGGATCTAAGCTAATATAAGTAAAGTACCATTTTTAAACATAATAAAGCGGGAAATCTTCCGTAAATCAACATAAAACTTGTTGGAGCGAGCGAATTTTTTTTAAAGATATGTTTAAAAAAAGACACAATTTCGATAGTATCGTAAGTGTTGGGGTAGAATTTTTGTTTGATATATTTGGTGATGAATTTTATGATCCTGTTCATTTTTATGTTTGTTAAAAATAAATAAATTTGAACGTTTAATAAATAAAAAATTTTCATGTAGATCGGATAAACGGCTTAGGAGTTTTTCGACTTTTTTAAAATATTTGTACTACAGCGCCCTCTGGTGTTTAAGATAGTACAAAAAGGATAAGTCCAAAACACTCACCGTATCAGAAAACCCTTATATACCAATTTTTATGCAAATCGGATAAGCGGCTAAGGAGTTTTTGTGGTTTTTTAAAAATATTTGTACTACAGTGCCTTCTGGTGTTCAAGATAGAACAGAGTAGATAAGTCATAACAACTCACCGTATCCGAAAACCTCTACATACAAATTTTCATGCAAACCGGATGAACGGTTTCGGAGATAAGCTAAAAAAAATAATGCCTGCAACCCAATCGGAGGGCCCCCTACCAGGTCCAACCTTTTTTACTGGATAAAAAGTAGCCTATATGATGACTAGGTATCTAAGGAACCTAGATGCCAAGTTTAATTTAAATCCATCCAGTGGTTTTCGTGTGATGCTTTAACAGACAGACAGACAGACAGACAGACAAAAATTTTAAAAATTCAATTTTTGGACTCAGCGTCATTCGAAATGTCCATCGCAAAAAAAAAAATTTTAAAAAAATGTTTCATGTCCAGATTTTTTTTGTACAATTTTATATATATACTAGCTGAATACCCGGCTTAACTCGGGAGTTGATATAAATAATTTTCGATTTCATTCGTCAATTTGAAAAAACTTTTCAGAAGGGCGCTGTACTACAAAATACAGTAAGGCGTAGCAAAGCGCGAAGGGTGATAAATGTCTTCTTTTCTTCTTTATGTGTATTTATATACCACTTTTTTTTCGCAAATCAGGACAGCTGATGCCGAATTCTGTGGTATTTGAGTACGCATTAACACATGCGCAAGTCAGTTGCATCGTAAGTTGGCGTTGTTTTGACATTTCAATTTCTATTTTCAATACTTATTTAATTTTTGTCCAGTTTCCTCGCGAATTGCCAAGAATTCGTTTTTGCTCTAATTTGAAAACTTGAAAATATAATTTTGCAAGCGATCGGCGGCACGCACACACAAATCACGATTTCCCCAACTTTTCTCATAATTTTCAGATGTTGAAGCTACATTTTGTTCATTTCGCCGAAGTTACCGGTTTGAAAGATGCACACAAAATTCCTTCTAAAGTTTGTGAAAAGTTTTTTCAAACTGACGAATGAAATCGAAAATTATTTATATCAACTCCCGAGTTAAGGTATTCAGCTAGTGGTTTATATGTAGTAGCGCTGCTTTTTTTTAATACCAAATATAAACTAATATAATAACCTATGCATCGCTTCTTTATATTGCAACGTCTCATTTTCTAAGGCATTAGGCGGACAAAGCGACGGCACCCCAATCCAATTGGAGTCTGCCAGCAGACTGAAAGCTTCTTACCGGCGTAAGCATTTATATGAGCGGAACTACAATGCGGCAGTGGCAAAGGCAGTAGCAGTGTCAGTAGCAGTGGCAGTGATCAGTTGTTTCGTATTTTCTGCTTAACACTTACAATGTAGCAGTGGCAGTGTTTGAGTTTATCGTTACGTTTTCATGTCATCAGTGCGTTTTATTATACAAAATTGAATTATTTTTAACAAATTCAATTAATTTTTCTTTCATCGCGTTTAATTTCTTAGCAAGCACAAGGCCGGTAGCAGATTAAGGGAGCTGATATAAATCCTTACCTAGTAACCTAGGAATATTTTAAAATTTGAACTATTTTCAGAGATATAACTTTTTGTAAGCGCGCACATGGCAGGTGAAATGCTGATAATGAAACTTATCGTGGTTTTTTCATACGTATATTAATATTTGAAGAAAATAATTATAGTCAGGTAATTTTTCATTCTAATGAACTTACAACAGATAATTTTAATTTTATTAACTCTACTGAACTATACTCAACTACGTTAACTTTCTATATAGACCTCTAACCCCCATCTTATGATGATGAACTTTTTTAAAAGTTTATTAAAAGTAAATTAAAATTAGACTTATCTATTCAATGTGACATAAATGGTATCCCAGACTAAGAGGACAATAAAGTGGGGGTGGGGGTTCTGCCTTGTGATGTCGTGAAGTCGGAAACGCCCCCTAGGGAGGTAGGAGGGGCAAAAATGTCATTACGTTTTAATTCATAACTAATAATCCTGAACTTAATAGCTTTTTGAAATTAAATTTTTTTTAAGTTATTTGTACAAAATTTTGCCTTAAAGTCACAACTAAAAATTTATGAGCACATAAAATCAAAAAATAGGTTTTTTCTTCAAAAAATCCATTCATATGGTAATTTTCTCAAAAAAACCAAAGTTTTTTATTATTATTATGATGTTTTTTTCCTTTGACAATTCTCAATACATCTGCTGTACATTGTTTTTTCTCAGAGCAGCTTTTTTCGTAAAAAAAAATTGATTTTCCTATCTTACCAATTTTTTCTGTCACTTGGGTTTTAAATGCAATCACTGCGACTTTCTTTATTTTGATAACAAATAATTAGTAAAACAGTCAGATTTAATGTGAAATTTAAGAAAATTATTGTTTTTTTAAGAAAAAGGCGTATTTTTTGATTTTAGCTGCTTATAACTTTTTAATTTGCAAAATTTTGCAAAAAATTACTTAAAGGATTTTAGATTGTTTAAAGAGGTTTTTGGCCAATCTTTAACAATCTAAAATCAACACTGAAATTGGCCCAAATATCAAAAATTGATAACTTGAATGATATTTAATATTCTTTTCGGCCGTTAGACTCTAAAAACACAATTCCTACACTTCTAAACTTATTCCAAATTCACCTTCACAGCAGTTATGGAAAAATCTCTAAATTATTGGTATTTGCAATAAAGACTGTGCGCAGTACTGATCCAAATCTGCCGAAAGATTATTTCATTACGAACACGGTGAGGGAAAATGCACGGTGAGGAAATGCCGAAATGCCGAACTCCATTGGTGAAGATGGTTTGTAAATACAATTCATCAAGCTCATCTTGCCTCATATCATCAATCATTGCTTCACTTCCTCGAGATTTCCTACCATCTGGCAAGTGGCTACAATTGTTTCAATTGCAAATATTCCTAATGCACGTAAGCCTGGTGACTTCAGACCGATCAGCTTGTTGTCATCGGTTTCGAAAGTGTGTGAATCTCTTATGATAGAGTAAATAAGTTAACATATTCAATCTTTGGCCCTTATGTCTGGTTTTCAGTTCGGCTTCCGTAAAGAACATAGTTGTTCAACAGCTATTATTAAAATCATGGATGACATCAGAGTTCCTTTCGATAATGTTGATCTGACCTTGTTTTGTCTTCTTGATTTTTCTAAGGCTTTCGACACTGTAAACCATAATATCTTATGTAATAAGCTTAAATTGCAGTTTGGATTTTCTGACTCATCAGTTCGCCTTCTGAGTAGTTACTTAAATGGGAGATCCCAGAGGGTTAGACTAGGCAGCAACTTCTCTGCGCATAAGTGTACTGAGCGTCACATGAATAGGTACAGAGCTTTTCAAATATATCAAAGCTTATTTCTTTGTTCCAAGCTTTTCAAAATGCTTTTTTTGTTTTTGTTGTAAAGATCATTAAATATTAAAAATATCTGGTGAAAGAGAGGTCTGATATTTTTACCGTTAATTTCAAATAATTTTTTTAAATAAACAAGTAGAAAAATGTGCTCTATTTTTTGCGTCACTTGAATAGGTACAGTTCCTTAAATAAAGAGAAAACAATGAAATAAAGTAACAAAATCCCCCTTTATTCGAAATTACTTCAAACATTCTGTTTGGTAGGCTGTCATACAGACTTTTTAAATAATTTAAGGAAATTTCATTCCATGCCACCTTTATCGCTGCAATGAGTGACTCTCGATCATCAAATTGCCGCCCAGATTCATAAACCTTGCGGGACAACCAACCCCAGACATTTTCAATGATGTTTAGATCCGGTGAGTAAGGAGGCCACGGTAACAAATTGACATTTTGGTTATTTATCTAGCTTTTGACAACTCCTGCGGTGTGTATCGGGGCATTGTCTTGTTGGAATGTCCATTGAATTGGCCCAAAAATATTTGAAAATTTCGGAAAAGCCCTTTCCAGAATTTGTTTGTATGATTTTGCGTTCATTTTTGCTGTCTGGAACTCGAGATCAACAGTACCATAAAAGGACACCGCGCCCCAGACCATAACTCCTCCTTCGAGACTATGGTGGCGGGACAGAAACGCTCCTCATTTCTTAAATCGTGAAAATAATAGTTAAACTCATCAGGGCCATCAAAGTTAAACTTTTTCTCATCTGAGAAAGCCACGGATTTCCACTCGTCCGTCCATGTCATGTGTGTCCTACAAAATTCTAGACGTGCATTCTTTCTTTGCTAATTATTCTAATTATTCTCCTCACAGTAGAAACACTAGCATTAAAACCACTTTTCGCCCTTATTTTGGCCGCAGAGTCGCTTGAATTGGATGCTAATCTCAATATGGCTCTTCGGTCAACAACGGTTGTAGCCCTTTTTTGCCTTCCTCTCATGTTTTTCCCGTAAAAAGTTGGATCTCGCAAAAAGCTACACACAACGTTAGCACTTCTACCAATTTTGTTGGCAATTGCACGACCTGAAAGTCCCTGCTCGGAATACGCTTCAATTTTGGCCTTTTCGGCGATAGTCAACGGTTTCGCGCGTCCCATATTCACTCTGTTGAGATTTCGATTCAAAGAAAAAAATTCCTACTTTGATAAAAATACACTTTAAAAAAAAATGTGGATCACCCACCTGATTCAACAGCAATGCTTTGACTGATGTACCTATTCAAGTAACGCAAAAAATAGAGCACATTTTTCTACTTGTTTATTTAAAATAATTATTTGAAATTAACGGTAAAAATCTCAGACCTCTCTTTCACCAGATATTTATATAAGCTCTGTACCTATTCATGTGACGCGCAGTATATCACTAGGGGCGTCTCTCAAGGTTCTGTCCTTCTTCGGAGCACTTTTGCCATGTTTATCAACGACATTTTTGCGAAATGTGATAACAGGGCTTGTTGAGGACTTGTGCGCAAGAATGAATGAAGATCTGAAATTGGTAGCGGAATTGTCTAGGGAAAATATGCTTACACTCAATCTCTCAATCCACTCAACCCCTACACTCAAAACCTAGTTCAAAGTTGTAAGAAATGCAAAAAAACCTGGGCTTTATCCTAAATTCATCTTTTTCCTGCGAGGATCATATAAATATGTAATCTAAACGTAAGCAAGGTCTACTATGCATTAAGAAACTTAAGAATGACTTACTGACTGAGTTAACTAAACGTTATCTTGTCCTGCAGATTCTAATGCCAATAATCACATACTCGGAAGTAGGGCTGTTCATATTCGGTTTTTTTGATGCTTCGAAGTATTCGAATATTCGAAGCAAACTTCGGAACTTCGAAGTTTTTTGAGGCGAAGCTTCAAAGGATACTATTCGAATAGGAAAAACTTCGAAGCTTCGAATGATACACAGTTTAAGATACATATTTTGTTTTTATTTATTTATTTTAATTTTACATAAATTTTTGATCACTTCAATTCATAACTGTAGGAGGAAAATACTGCTACTTGTTTCGGTCAATTTTGAATGCGACATTGAAAGCGTTCCATAAACGAAAGTTCTCTGCAATGTACTTTACATTGGCCTATGCATAAAATAAAGGCTTAAAGTCAATGCTGCGACTCCAAGTAAGTATTCTAACATTGCACTGACTAAACTGATAGCTTAAATTGCGTTGAAAGCTTTTTAACATGTATCTGGCCTGTTTTCAGTTTGTGAACAAATTGCAAAAATAAGGAAATGTATTTCAGTAAAAAGGTTCAGATTTTGCAGGCAGCCTCTTCAGCAACTTTTCAGGTGTGCGAGCATTTTTAGTAGTTTTTTCAATAGTTAAAAAGTTTGCAAAGGTTTTTCAGTTTTTTATTTTGTTCACAATATTGTTTATTTAAAAAAAAAAACACAGGTGCGTCGTTGGACACACGAGAGAAGAGAAGTTTTTCGCAGTTACATAGATTTGATAGCTTAATAATTTTTTCTTTTTAATAAATTAACTTTTAAATTCAAAAATTTAAAATAACATAAAATAAATGACATATATACAGAAAACATATTTACTGCTTATTTTTTATTGTTGAATGTCAAATTTCCACGCCAATTACATATACGGGCATATAATGCCAGCGACTCTCCATTTTAACTCTCCACACATGGTTTTGAACTTGGCTGCACTGAACAAATTTTTTCCTTCAACAGCGTACTGCGTAGCGAAAAAATCTGTCGAAAATTTTTCAGATTTCACTCCAAGCAAATCACAGAACGAGGAGTAAAAAACTTCGCTTCAAAAATATATATTAAAGAACGCACACGAAACAAAAATTAACAAACATTTTAGATACCTTCCGATTTCATGCATGCGTTTGTTAATTCCATATTTATTGATATCATCTATTTTTTTGACACTTAAAAACGCACTTGTCAATGCACTTGTGGGCATTGCTAATTTTCTTCGTACCAACAACACCACAAACGCATTCACAATGCACACACCGATGCTAGAGACACCTTGTGGCAAATTTTTGTAAGTTGTAGCATAGCAAATACACAATCCTCTATCTATTGATAGATGGTGACGATCTACTGCAGCATAGCTTCTGTTATAATTAACATTGAATTAACAACTATTTCTTACAAGGCTTGGTGGCCTGGTGAATAGTGTATTGGACTCTCATTTAAGAGGACATGAGTTCGATCCCCACGGGTGGGCCAACATTATTTTTAGAATTTAATATTAAAGTATTAAATTCTCTTGATGTAATAAGTGCGAGCAACAAAGAACACATCAAAATTCCAAGAAAAAATCTGTCGAAAATTTTTCAGATTTCACTCTAAGCAAATCACAGAACGAGGAGTAAAAAACTTCGCTTCAAAAAGAATGCGATACTTCCAAAATTTAACAGACAAGTTTGGTGTAAAACTATTTTATTTAATAAACGTTTTGATTCAATAAATTTATATAACTTTTTGATAACAAAAAATAGGAATACATTTTATATATGATTTGAAAATATTTTTATACAAGTGTTTTCTTAACTAAATCTAGTTTTCACATAAAGTAACAAGGTAACAGATAATAACACATAAAACACACACTGTTAAATATCTTGGACTAAATTTTAGTAAATCCTGTACTGTATATATGACGACAACGATATTGTATTAAAATTTAAGCCGAAAAAGTAACTCTGAATCATAAGACTTGAATCTTGTGATTCCTGAATCTTAACAATCTGAAAATTAAGGCGGAAAGTATTAAAATATTATACAGCATGGCTTAAAATGTAATACATGTTGGATTAAATCTAATATCATGGCTATCTTAATTCAAAATCTATTCCAATTGTACAAGTTTTTGAAACCGATCTTATTACTTTTCAGTTATTTTGAAGAGTCTTAATTCTAATAAAAAATGGTTTAAGAAATACATTATTCCAACCATTGTTGTAAGAATTACTCCAAGATTTTTAACCGTGCATAAAGTAATTAATAGGTAAATACATAAAGTCATACAATTTAGAATACAAGAAAACAGTAAATGATATTGATGTTAAATCAATGTAACAAAAAAAGGTAAGTTGTGTGTTAAGATAGAGTGTAGGAATTAACATGCGGCGATGCGAAACTGTCAAAAAACAAAAAACAGTGAGAGTAAGAATGGAAAAACGTTTTGTACACCGAGCAAAATATGGTAATTTATTGCTTGCTGAACATTACAGCCGTGTCTAAAACAGGTAGTAGCCGGGTTTTAGTGTTACGAAGTCTGACCAAGGACCTTAAAACTGGTACCACGGGCAGCCAGCGGTCCCTGGCTTATGACAGGTTTTGCATTCTCAAACCGGGTGCCATACCCCATAGTATGGAAGAGGTTTAAGATAGGTCTCCCCCTTCCCCCCAAGAGTTGCCTTTGGTACCTTTGAACCATCAACGGGGCGTTGACTAACGCAATGCTTTGGTCCCAATGTTATGGAACAAAGACATCTGCATGTATGCAAAAAAAGCTACCGATGAGAGTCTCACTGAAATTAGTGTCATAGTCTCATTCAATTCGTTCGCGATGAGACGCAATGATCGCATGAGAAAGTAGACATGAAGTTCATTGAGAATGAGAACAGCAAGTTCTTTGTTCTCACATTTCTCGCACCATCAGTGAACCGAACTCAGAAGAACTGGATTAATATTGTTCATTGCTTGTTTGGAATGAATGAATGTTGTGCTGAGAAATGATGGCATGACTGAGGCATGTTAATGCAAAAGCGATGGGTATAGTGTAGGGGTGGGCACAAATCTTACTCGTGTTGCGGCTGCATGTAAACAGCGAGCAAGCAGAGTGGAAAATCAATTGCTTGATGAATTCAGAGGTGAATCGGATTGCAGGACGCAAAATTGTTAGATCATTCTTGAGATTGCGAAGCAATGCGTCGTAATTGTCGTTTATTACTAAAACAAATGACTTAAGTTGTTTTTGCATGCAATCGTTGTTAAAATGTGAGAATGCCACTGTAGAAAAACGCCACTGATATCGTATTTAAAAAAACCGTTACATTGTATTCACTCAACGAATTTTGAGCGGGATATAACAATGAGTATATATATAGCAGAGAATTTTTTTCGCTCTTGAGTTTTAACTAAGTCAAATCGTGGTTAACAAATAAAGGGACACCGAAAAATGTTCGAAAACAGCGCAGTCGGTATTTGTGCGTCGAAAGATTTTATCTTCGAAAACAGCGCTCTCGGTATGTGCGCATGCGCCGCCATTATTGTTGTGCGCTCTCAGAATCTATGAAAGTGGTTTGACTGCTTTTTTCCTTTTATTGAAATAGATTCTGCACAATGTTTACATTTTTGGCTGGACGGACTTGCATGGATTTATTTCAATATGCCGATTGGATATTTGCAAGATTCTGGCATTTGTGTGAATTTATGAAATGATTTTTTTTCAATATTTTTATGTAAATTACATTTTTTAAGGTCAAATAGGAAATTTTTCATTCATTTCAAGTCTAATTTAATCGAATTTAATTTGAATAAATTTTTCATTTAATCCAATTTTTATTTTCAAATAAATTGGATTAAATGGAGTTTAATGTTACATTTTTTAGCTTTAGATAAGTTCTTAATTATCTCAATTTAATCGAACTTATTGTAATTTTAAAAAAATTCCAACAAATAAACTTTTTTTACCACATTGCTTGCATGCATTTATTTCTATATGAATATATTGAGTATGAAAATGATTTCTTTCCCAATATTTCTATTTTTTTTAGGTCAAATAGGAATTTCTTTCATTTAATCCAATTTATATTTTCAAATAAATTGGATTAAATGAATTTAAATTTTAAATTTTTTATAGCTGCTTTTGCTTGCATAGATTTTATTTCAACTTGTCAATAAGATATTTGCAACTATTAATTGTTTTCAATCCACTTACAGGTATTTTAGAAATTATTAAATGTCCTTTTTTTAATATTTGTAATCACCTCTAAGTTAAACCAGCAAATTTATAAAAAAAAAAGAAAAAAAATGCGCCGCCACCGGACTTCGAACCCGGCCTCTTTTATTACAAGGCAAAAACGTTAGCCAGGCCGCCAAAATCTAATTTAAGGGTTGTTTTCTTAATAACAAATAACAGCAAGTTCGATGAAATGAAATCAATATTTTCTTTAACAAATTTATATACGCTGAAAAGAACGCGTTGTATGGAAAACATTTCCTTTTTTGTTCAACTTCCCAATTAGATATTTGCAACTTTCAAAGGTTTTCAATTAACTTGCAGGTATTTAATTGGCAAATTGAAGTATGGAATATTAAATGTTATTTTTTTAATGTTTCTTACCTATATGTTATTCATTTCAAGTCAAATAGAAAATGCTTCTATTTCTAATTAGAAAATTTATAAATTTATTTATTTATTTATTTACAAGTACTAAAATATTTTTCTACGATGATACAAACAACCCAGTGGGCAAATGCAGCAGTCCGAAGGCCGTTTAAAAGGCCTGTATTTGCATTCGATAGGCCTTACACAATCCTTGTAAGCTCCCTTGTATTGTTTGTGTGAAACGAGAAAATTTGTTAGTACTTCCGCACTCCCTGCTTTAAAGAGGCCTGCTATAAGCACTCCTTTAAAATGGCTTAAAGAAGGGGTTAACCAAAACAATTAAAAAAATATTTTTTTTTTTCTTTTTATGTATACCTACCTATTTATTCTGTGATTCTATGATTTTATTTTATTTTACATATTTTTGCCGGATAAGAATATTTCTAAGTCATGACGTTGATTATTATTGAGCATATTTGAACTAACATATATTTTAACTTTTAACGAAAAAGTAACCCTGAAATATAAGCAGAACCAGTTTTTGTAGGAAAAATATAATTGTTGTAATGCCCTGTGTAGCAGTCACATCACAGAGAAATAACGAAAACTTCTTGCCTTCCTTTTAGCAGGCAGGCCTTTTAGGAGCCCTCACCGATGCAGTGATGTTGTTAAGTGTGTTGACGCCAAAAAAAGCAGTTAATGCATGCCTTTTTTTCAAGAGGCCTGACTGAATTGCCCACTGGGAAAAAAAGACAAATTCATAGAATAAGTTTGTTATTGTTTTTGTACGCATGCGTGTGTGTGGGTAGCTGAAATGGAAGAAAGAAATTTGCATGCATTTTTTTATATTCTGCTGGTCTGCTTGTTGTTGCTACCTTATGGTAAGGTAGGAATTCATCAACTTCAAAGCTTTTCAATCAACTTGCAGGTATTTAATTGACAAATTGAAGTATGAAAAAATTAATGGAAAATGTTGCATTTAATTCAATTTATTATATTATAGGTTTTACTTCACTCAATGCAATTTACATATTATATTTTGAAATAAATTGGAATAAATGTGGAAAATATATTGTAAATATTTCAAACATGTTTTTAAAAAGTGGTGGAATAAATTTTCAACTTGCAAGGTATAACAATTTAACACGAGATTTTTAAAATAATCAAAACGTTTTCGAAACGAGATTTTTAAAATAATCAAAACGTTTTCGAAACGAGATTTTTAAAATAGTCGCATCGTTTTAGAAACGGAATTGCGGAAAATTTTCGATTAGCTCATTTTGATTTTTTTGGAATTCATTTCAAATGCATAACGGAACCGACTTTTTAATATGAAAACATTTTTTTTAAGAAAAGTATTTTTTTATCAATCTTTTATTGTTAGTTCGTCACTTTAGCGAATATTTTTTCAAAACTTTTATGATAATTTTTTGTGATTGATAAAATTTATGAAAAAAAGAAAACTTTTACTTCCAACATATAACAAGTGCACTTAAAACAACATTGTACACTTCTTTCTAATTTTCTAGTGAAATTAATTTTCAAACAGAACGAATTAAAATAAAAAGAAGGAGAAAAACATATATATTTTAAATTTCATTTATTTATTATTATATTTATTATTTATTATAATCAAATATTGGCCAATAAATTATATTCAAAATATTTTAAACACTTTTCAAAAGCTTACTTTACAAAATATGTGTAACTATGTTTAAAATATTTATACAATTTTATTTATGTAAAATTTAAAATGTTTCATTAAATCCAATGCATATTTATTCAAATAGTAAAGAATAAATGTGGATAATATATATTAATATTTCAAACATTTTTGAAAAACTATCTTCACAAAATATATATGTGAAATATGTACAAACTTTAGCTAAAGCAAAATTAAATGGAATCTAAAGTTAACATAAAAAAGTGCACTGAAAAAACAATTTTTCATCGATGAAACGTACGTGCTACTTGTAAGTAAAGTTTAGAGTAAAATTTGGGTGCTATTTGACCCAAATGTCAAATTATTGGCTTATTATACAATATAATAACTTAAAAAACTAAAATCGAATCTTATTATATCATATAATAACTCACATGCTAACGTGAACTCTTATTATGTCATATAATAACTTCGAAAGTGAAGTGCATTCTTATTATATCATATAATAATTTCGATAACGAATGAAAATCTTATTATATAATATAAAAACTTACAAACTAAATGAAAATCTTATTATATCATATAATAACTTGGGGTAATATGCGGCAAGCATTTCGACGGAAATTACTGTGCAAGCAAAAGCAGCTAAAAAATGTAAAATTAAAATTCATTTAATCCAATTTATTTGAAAATATAAATTGGATTAAATGAAAGAAATTCCTATTTGACCTAAAAAAATAGAAATATTGGGAAAGAAATCATTTTCATACTCAATATATTCATATAGAAATAAATGCATGCAAGCAATGTGTTAAAAAAAGTTTATTTACTGGAATTTTTTTAAAATTACAATAAGTTCGATTAAATTGAGATAATTAAGAACTCATCTAAAGCTAAAAAATGTAACATTAAACTCCATTTAATCCAATTTATTTGAAAATAAAAATTGGATTAAATGAAAAATTTATTCAAATTAAATTCGATTAAATTAGACTTGAAATGAATGAAAAATTTCCTATTTGACCTAAAAAAAAGGAATTTACATAAAAATATTGAAAAAAAATCATTTCATAAATTCACACAAATGCCAGAATCTTGCAAATATCCAATCGGCATATTGAAATAAATCCATGCAAGTCCGTCCAGCCAAAAATGTAAACATTGTGCAGAATCTATTTCAATAAAAGGAAAAAAGCAGTCAAACCACTTTCATAGATTCTGAGAGCGCACAACAATAATGGCGGCGCATGCGCACATACCGAGAGCGCTGTTTTCGAAGATAAAATCTTTCGACGCACAAATACCGACTGCGCTGTTTTCGAACATTTTTCGGTGTCCCTTTATTTGTTAACCACGATTTGACTGAGTTAAAACTCAAGAGCGAAAAAAATTCTCTGCTATATATATACTCATTGGATATAAGTTATTTGCAATGAGTATATATATAGCAGAGAATTTTTTTCGCTCTTGAGTTTTAACTAAGTCAAATCGTGGTTAACAAATAAAGGGACACCGAAAAATGTTCGAAAACAGCGCAGTCGGTATTTGTGCGTCGAAAGATTTTATCTTCGAAAACAGCGCTCTCGGTATGTGCGCATGCGCCGCCATTATTGTTGTGCGCTCTCAGAATCTATGAAAGTGGTTTGACTGCTTTTTTCCTTTTATTGAAATAGATTCTGCACAATGTTTACATTTTTGGCTGGACGGACTTGCATGGATTTATTTCAATATGCCGATTGGATATTTGCAAGATTCTGGCATTTGTGTGAATTTATGAAATGATTTTTTTTCAATATTTTTATGTAAATTCCTTTTTTTTAGGTCAAATAGGAAATTTTTCATTCATTTCAAGTCTAATTTAATCGAATTTAATTTGAATAAATTTTTCATTTAATCCAATTTTTATTTTCAAATAAATTGGATTAAATGGAGTTTAATGTTACATTTTTTAGCTTTAGATAAGTTCTTAATTATCTCAATTTAATCGAACTTATTGTAATTTTAAAAAAATTCCAACAAATAAACTTTTTTTACCACATTGCTTGCATGCATTTATTTCTATATGAATATATTGAGTATGAAAATGATTTCTTTCCCAATATTTCTATTTTTTTTAGGTCAAATAGGAATTTCTTTCATTTAATCCAATTTATATTTTCAAATAAATTGGATTAAATGAATTTTAATTTTACATTTTTTAGCTGCTTTTGCTTGCACAGTAATTTCCGTCGAAATGCTTGCCGCATATTACCCCAAGTTATTATATGATATAATAAGATTTTCATTTAGTTTGTAAGTTTTTATATTATATAATAAGATTTTCATTCGTTATCGAAATTATTATATGATATAATAAGAATGCACTTCACTTTCGAAGTTATTATATGACATAATAAGAGTTCACGTTAGCATGTGAGTTATTATATGATATAATAAGATTCCATTTTAGTTTTTTAAGTTATTATATTGTATAATAAGCCAATAATTTGACATTTGGGTCAAATAGCACCCAAATTTTACTCTAAACTTTACTTACAAGTAGCACGTACGTTTCATCGATGAAAAATTGTTTTTTCAGTGCACTTTTTTATGTTAACTTTAGATTCCATTTAATTTTGCTTTAGCTAAAGTTTGTACATATTTCACATATATATTTTGTGAAGATAGTTTTTCAAAAATGTTTGAAATATTAATATATATTTTCCACATTTATTCTTTACTATTTGAATAAATATGCATTGGATTTAATGAAACATTTTAAATTTTACATAAATAAAATTGTATATATATTTTAAACATAGTTACACATATTTTGTAAAGTAAGCTTTTGAAAAGTGTTTAAAATATTTTGAATATAATTTATTGGCCAATATTTGATTATAATAAATAATAAATATAATAATAAATAAATGAAATTTAAAATATATATGTTTTTCTCCTTCTTTTTATTTTAATTCGTTCTGTTTGAAAATTAATTTCACTAGAAAATTAGAAAGAAGTGTACAATGTTGTTTTAAGTGCACTTGTTATATGTTGGAAGTAAAAGTTTTCTTTTTTTCATAAATTTTATCAATCACAAAAAATTATCATAAAAGTTTTGAAAAAATATTCGCTAAAGTGACGAACTAACAATAAAAGATTGATAAAAAAATACTTCTCTTAAAAAAATTTTTTCATATTAAAAAGTCGGTTCCGTTATGCATTTGAAATGAATTCCAAAAAAATCAAAATGAGCTAATCCGAAAATTTTCCGCAATTCCGTTTCTAAAACGATGCGACTATTTTAAAAATCTCGTTTCGAAAACGTTTTGATTATTTTAAAAATCTCGTGTTAAATTGTTATACCTTGCAAGTTGAAAATTTATTCCACCACTTTTTAAAAACATGTTTGAAATATTTACAATATATTTTCCACATTTATTCCAATTTATTTCAAAATATAATATGTAAATTGCATTGAGTGAAGTAAAACATATAATATATAATAAATTGAATAAAAAAAAGCAGCTAAAAAATGTAAAATTAAAATTCATTTAATCCAATTAATTTGAAAATATAAATTGGATTAAATGAAAGAAATTCCTATTTGACCTAAAAAAAATAGAAATATTGGGAAAGAAATCATTTTCATACTCAATATATTCATATAGAAATAAATGCATGCAAGCAATGTGGTAAAAAAAGTTTATTTGTTGGAATTTTTTTAAAATTACAATAAGTTCGATTAAATTGAGATAATTAAGAACTTATCTAAAGCTAAAAAATGTAACATTAAACTCCATTTAATCCAATTTATTTGAAAATAAAAATTGGATTAAATGAAAAATTTATTCAAATTAAATTCGATTAAATTAGACTTGAAATGAATGAAAAATTTCCTATTTGACCTAAAAAAAAGGAATTTACATAAAAATATTGAAAAAAAATCATTTCATAAATTCACACAAATGCCAGAATCTTGCAAATATCCAATCGGCATATTGAAATAAATCCATGCAAGTCCGTCCAGCCAAAAATGTAAACATTGTGCAGAATCTATTTCAATAAAAGGAAAAAAGCAGTCAAACCACTTTCATAGATTCTGAGAGCGCACAACAATAATGGCGGCGCATGCGCACATACCGAGAGCGCTGTTTTCGAAGATAAAATCTTTCGACGCACAAATACCGACTGCGCTGTTTTCGAACATTTTTCGGTGTCCCTTTATTTGTTAACCACGATTTCACTTAGTTAAAACTCAAGAGCGAAAAAAATTCTCTGCTATATATATACTCATTGTTCGGAGGCCTTTAGTTTTCACTCTAGTTTTGGGTAGATATTTCGCCATGACAAAAACTTACGGCAAAAAACCGATGATTTTTGAAAAAAAAAAATCAAAACTGCTAGCAGACTTCTTCTTGAACACAGCTTTCATTTTGAATAAAGAACTTGCCAAACAAAATTTATAGCATCTTTGTGTAAAACGAACGACACGTCGATTTCGTGCATAAACGAGAACAGCTGTTCCAGTAAAGAACGATAACGTAACCTTAGTATGAAATTGGCTTTGTGTAAGAAAAAAATTACGAAAGAAATGTCAAAATTTGACGATTAGTAAATTGCCATCGAACAATTTGTTTGCCAGTGAACATTTTTAAAATGGAAGTTGCTATGAAGAAAAGGTAAATAGAATATAATTTATTTTCATCTAAGAATACACAAATACTTTCTATATTTTTAGTACAAAGAAAACAACAATTTGGATTGCTAGAAATGGAAAAGAGTCCAGAGCTGGCAAAAGGCACTCCAGTCCTCGGTGCAATCGCCGAAAACGTTTCTAATATTATTTAATTTTCACAGTACATAAATCCTAAAACTGAATTTGCAGCAGAAGTAAACAAACAATTATCCAATTAACAAAATAAACGAAACAGCTGATGAAAAAATTTTTAAAATTTTAAATTTTAAGTTTAAGGTTTTTGTCAGTTTTACGCAATATGCTGGACTTTAACGATCGGGTAATAATGTTAAGAGTATTTGAGCAACGTAAGCA
Source organism: Coremacera marginata (assembly GCA_914767935.1). NCBI lineage: Eukaryota > Metazoa > Arthropoda > Insecta > Diptera > Sciomyzidae > Coremacera > Coremacera marginata. The sequence continues at coordinate 142,204,395 of OU612043.1, read as the reverse complement.
ACGTAACAGTAGACGACGACGCAAGGAAGAAATACATCAAGCCAATATTGTCCGATATCGTCCGAAAACGAACGAGGCTTAAGACGAAGGCTTCGTTTTACACAAAGATGCTATTAATCTATGTTAAAAATTTTAACGGGGTGCGCCAAAGGTAATGATTAAAGTTTTTATTTCATATCTGTGAGTTTTATATGCAAACAATTTTTAATGTCTTCAAAAATAAAAATAAATCTACCAAAATCAACCAAATTAAAAAGAAATTTACCAAACTACCAAAAACCCGATTTGGAGAAAAAAATCTACCACATTTGGTAGAATTCTACCAAAGCGGCAACGCTGCCCAATACCCCTTTAGCAATCACGTAATAGAGTGAAACATTTTGATCTTTATTGAAATGTTTAAAAAAATGTAAACTTCCTTATTAGCACAAAATCCACTCCAATTCAAAAGTGTAATTTTATCACCACAGAATTAATAGACAAAACTTACCGATCCTTTTTTGATAGGCTATCTTTTCGCTTCGAGGGTGATGTTTGGGTTGAACTCTGTTCAGATATTTTACGTCCCGAACGCTGTCTTGGTTGATTTGTTTTTATTGTAATATTGCCTTCGATAATGGGATGATCAGCTTCGAAAGTGAAGCCAAACTCTTCACCATAGACCTGAAAACAACAAGAAAAGCTATTCAAAATATCTTTGTGTTGTACATCCTGTGAGTTTTGAGCTCACGACCACTGTGATTTAGGAGTGGCTTACGAGAGCACTGAACTAAAGAGGCTAGCATCTGATAAGCAACCAAGTTGGAAGATAGGAAGCTTATAGCTAGTTACTTACTTTTCTTGTTGCCTTCACCAGTCTCGAACAAGCCCGCATGTGTCTCTTATAGCAGTAGGGGTGACAGAAGCCCTTGTGTGTGCAGTAGAAGTTATAGCTGTTCATCAGATCGATCACTGCCTTCATCCATGGCATATTCTTGGCGGTGTCATCTGTTTCGTTAGAGTCTGTCGGTGAATCTGGTTGCTGATCATCACTAAGTATTCCAGGCGATTCTTCGCCACCACTGGCGATGCCCTGTTCTGATGTGTCACTGCGATCGGAAAGCGATGAAACCTTGCGCCTAGACTGTATGGAATCCACACGTTTAACTATATAATAATGGAGTATGATAATAAAAATTGTATTCGTATCGAGTATAGAACAAATTACAAATGTGGTTCCTTACAATCTGTTTCCAAATCTTTGCCGTCCTTGGTACCCCGTCGTAACTTTAGAGATCTGCGTTTAAATGAACCTCCTGTAGCGGTTGCTGTACCACGACGCAGTAGGAACGGTCTCACTGCGGCAACGGGCCGTCGTTGACCTAAAAAAAGACAATGATAATTTTTTAACTACAAATAATTTTATCCCATTATAAAACAGTCCCATTTGTGTGAAAATATTCAAATAACATAAAATAAGTTTCAATAATTTTCTCATAACTTCAATAATGCCGAAACGATGACCATTTGCACATAACGTACCATCCTCTCCTTGCAGTGTTAGTGTTGTGTTGCTGCTATTCTCGGACTCATTATCGGGTTCATGCAGTACAAAGGATATTTTTCTTTCTGTCTGTCCACCTAAATGATGAAAAACCATTATAAAATTCCCTTAATTTTTAAATCAACAGTTATCTATTCACCTCCTCCTTCATTTCCTGCTGCAATGGACTGTAGACTCTGAGCCGACGTCTGTGAATGACCCATTGAGCTGAGTGCCATAGACCAGCGACGATTAGCTTCTCGATAGACTTTCTCCCATGGTGCTGGCTTTTCTTTGTGTAACAGTTTTGAGGTCTTTGGTAAAGTTTGGTATGTGTCCCGCAAGAATGCTGTAATTTCGAAAAGCAATACACAGGCTATTAACTTGAGCGCATGTGGACAATCATTGCCATGGGGATTAACTGAAGACTCGTCCAGGAAATCTTCTTCTTCGTCTTGTTGTAGTAATTCGCGTTGGCGTTCAGGATCACCTAAATTAGCATTGATAGCTTCGAAATTCATACGTTCGACAAAGAGCAACTCCTCAAGGCGAGCACCAAGCATTTCGGCCCACTTCAATGGAAAACGATGACGGTATATTAATGCAATAATTGTGTAAACTATGAAACTTAACTTGAAATAATATGTCAAAAATATTGATCACTACTTAATTCCTAGCATTGTTTCCTGTTTAAGAGACTATTTTAGCAAAATAATATTTATTTGCGTAATATAGTGAATTTGGCATTTCTGAGTTCCACTTTAAATACGATACTTAAATACTATCGATACGCTCAAAAAAAGAAGCTAAACATCTTCTTTAATCAGCACAAAAACAGAAAAGTAACAAAATCTTTAATTTTGTAAAAATATGTATCTCTGAGATTCAGGCAAAAAATAATGGTATTCAACCAAAATCATGACTCATTATTTTCTGTTTTTACAGACTAGGTGTAGCCACAGTCCAATAGTCAACTAGCGCTATTTTTAATATTTGACTTTTGAATAGCCTATTAGACAAGAAAGAAGTAAATTAAACCTCTGAATAATAGTGAATATATTTGATGAAATTTCGAAATTCCGATAGTTTGTTTCTTAATTGCATCACAAATTTCATGAATATACCCAAAGAAGTACAAAGTAGTAAATAAGTTAAAAATGAAAGGTTATTCCAAATAGACGGTCGCTTTTTAATGATTATACTAAGTTAGTAGCCTATAAGATCAAATGTGTATGTTTAGAGGTGAAAAGTATTCATAAAAAAGAAATAAATTAAACAATTTATTTTCCCCGAAAGAAAATGAGAATTGCATCTTATTTTCCTTTCAAGAATTCTTTATGGAAAATAATATAGGAGAAATAATGCATACCAAGGTAAGTGAAGAGAAAATGTGTGCACTACTCCTTCCGATCTTTTTGCGTTACCATGCTCTTGAATTGAGAATTCTTGTGAAATTTAATGTATTTCTTTGATTCGATGCATCAAAATATACATCGATATTTCAAAAAACATCGATGCATTACCGAGCAATATAAGAATTCCTCAATAACTGCGCTTGAATTTATAAACACAAAGAAGAAATCGATGGATTTCTTTCTTCATTCAAAACTTATAATATGTGGTCCATTTGCCAAGCTTTTCAAAAACCCATTCTGTTCAGATGCTTTTAATCCCGATGGAGAGTACTTTGAATATATCAATTCCATACCCAGAGTTTCTTTGGAATCTATATCCTTCACTTCTGAGGATATTTTAAAGTATATTGGATCAAACAATGAGGATTTGTGCGCTGGGCCCGATGGAATTCCTGCCGCAGTGTTAACAATGCGGTTCCGTTTTGAGTCAACCTCTTTCTTTATTATTCAATAAATTAATTAACGTAAGTTATTTTCCAATTTTTTGGAAGAAATCATTTATAAGTCCTATTTATAAAAAAGTTGCAGGAATGATGTTAATAACTATAGGCCTATCGCTAAACTCTCATCAATTCACTGTGGGGAAGTCATAACAACTTGTCAGCATGGTTTTGATAAATGGCAGACTGTGTCTAATCTTATCGATTTTACAACATTCTGCTTAAATTCGATTGATTCTGGCAACCAGGTCGATTGTGTTTACACTGACTTTAGTAGGGCATTTGATAAACTACCATACAACCTAATCTTATTTAGACTTGAGTTAATGGGATTTCCACAATATTTTGTGAACTGGATATAATCGTATTTGATGGAGCGTTTTTATCAAATACATTTCCGAGACGTATTGTCTTCTGAATTTATTGCTGAATCAGGAGTTCCTCAGGATAGCCACCTCGACCCACTTTTATTTATTTTAGCAATCAATGATGTAACTCTCATCACCGAATACTCTCATCTGCTTTTTTTTTGCAAATGATATAAAAATATACAGAACGAATTTTAAAGATAATTCAGATCCACTCCAGTCTGATCTCAAATCCTTTGAAGTTTGGTGTTCTAAAAATAATATGCTTCAAAATCCTGATAAATGTCAAACTTTTTCGCGATTATAAGATTATAAGATTAAAGCTCCACTTGTAGAGACGAAAATGAATATCTAAATACGGATACACAGTGTGTGCTGAGATTGTGGAGACAGCACTTCTCCAATTTACTTACTGGCGACGATTCCACCAATGCCCGCCCATGGAGAGCGCAGTTCAGTGCCACCAATCAACGATGACGAAGTGGAAGTATCACCACCTAGCCATGTAAAGGTTCGAGTTGCTATCCAACGACTCAAAAACAATAAAGCAGCGGGTGCTGTCAGCTGATTTGTTTAAAACTAGCGGCAATGAGTTGATAAGGCGTATGTATCAGCTCATCAGCAAAATATGGCTAGCGGAAATATGGCGATGGAACTTTGCCCTATACATAAGAAAGGAGACCCAACAATCTGCGCCAACTATCGAGGTATCAGTCTTATTTCCATCGTACATAAGGTTTTCTCAAGCGTATTCTGTGAAAGATTAAAGCCGATTACAAAAAAACTGATTGGACCTTATCAGTGTGACTTTCGACGTGCAAAGTTCACCATAGACCAGATTTTCACGCTACGACAAGTCCTGGAGAAAACCCACGAAAATCAAATTGACACACTTCATCTCTTTATCGATTTAAAGCTGCGTTCGATTGCCCGAGAAGAGATTGCCTATACTCAACAAAGTCTGAATTTGGTATACCTGCAAAGTTGATTAGACTTTGCAGAATGACGTTGAGCAACACACGCAGCTCCGTCAAGGTAGGAAATGATCTCTCCGAAACCTTTAATACCGAAAGAGGTTTCAGACAAGGCGATCCACTGTCTTGAGATCTCTTTAACATCTTCATGGAGGGGATCGTATAAAAGGCCAGTGTGCATCGTAATGGCACCATTTTCTACAAAGGTGTCCAGCTCCTTGCATACGCTGATGATATTGATATTGTCGGCAGAACCAAGAGAGATGTTACCGCTGCTTTCACCGCTATCGAAAAGGAATCAGCCAAAGTGGGTTTGACGATAAATGAGGGTAAAACAAAGTATATGCTGTCTACAAACAAGGGAGCGCGGCGTTTAGACTCCCACGCTTCATCCGGCAGTTATAACTTTGAAGTAGTCAAGGAGTTTGTATACCTTTGCACCGCCATTAATAACAACAACGAAGTCAGCCTGTAGATAAAGCGAAGAACAATAATTGCTAATAGGTGCTACTACGGGCTCAGTAAGCAACTAAGTTCCAGAGCCCTCTCTCGATCGACAAAACTAACACTCTACAAGACGCTCGTTCTACCTGTGCTGCTTTATGGCGCTGAGGCATGGGTAGTTTCGCAAACTGACGCAGCCGCTCCGGGGGTGTTCGAGAGAAAAGTTCTTCGCAAAATCTTCGGTCCTGTTCGAGTCGGCGATGACTATCGCATCCAAATGAACCACGAGCTGTATGAGCTCTACGAAGACAGTGACGTAGTTCGGCGTATAACTGTGCAGCGACTACGCTGGCTGGGTCATGTCCATCGTATGGACGACGAAGCTCTAGCGAAAAAGGTGCTCGAGACGAAGGTCGCTGGTCAACGACGACGAGGGAGACCATGCCTCCGATGGATGAACCAGGCCGAGGAAGCCCTAACCGCACTTGATGTATCCGATTGGAGAAGGCGACCGCAAAGCAGAGATACCTGGCGAGAGCTAATGAGGTCGGTCGAAACCTGAACACGGGTTGTTAAGGCCACCTAAGAAAGTAAGTAAGTAAGATTAAAGCTACTGCTTTGAGTCGTGTAGATACTGTCAAATACCTAGGTATATGCATGAATTCTAAGCTGTTGTACAACATTCAATTGATTGCTTTTGTAAGAAAGCATCTTCAATGCTTGGATTTATAAAACGATTACAACTACAACGTTGTATTATGCAATCGTGCGTCTTCACTTGGATTATGCAAGTCAAGTTTGGTCCCCAAGTTACAATGTGCATGCTGATCGAATAGAAAGAATTCAAAAATGTTTTGTTCGGTTTGCTCTAAATGGCTTAAATTGAACTGACATATTAGATCTTCCCCCTTATGAGGATCGCTTAAAAGGAAGGAAATCGGCAGATATCGTATTCGATTCTCCAGAGCTTCTTTCACATAAAAATTTCAACACTAACCGTAGATGCAGTAGAAACGCTAATAATTTAATTTATTTACCATTCAGTACAACAAATTATATGGCTGCTGCTCCTTTAACACTAGAACTACCGAAATTTTGAAGAAGTTATTTCTACCAAAACCAGTCAAAATAACTGGTTTTTAAGAAAATATATGATTTTTTATATGACCTTTTTTTCCAAATTATTTTCTTACAAAAGGATTTCAATATGTAAATAAAAATGTATTTCCATTTCATTGTTGGTTTTGTGGTACAAAGCAGGGTACGGAAAGGTCTGCTTGCGTACCTTTGTGAGCGTACCTTTTAAAAAGTTACACAAAAAATCGTACGCGCTCGCGGATGTATACCCTAGAAAATATTTTATCGCTCTCGTCCAGTAGCGCGCACGTTTTGGTAAAACTTTGAAATAAATCTCGTGAACGTGAACGAGAATGAGACAGCTCGTGAGCCGCTCCCATAAATGAAAGGCAGGAATGAAAACTGAGCATATTAGAGAAAAAGTTAGCTCCCAATAGAGTCTATTGCAACTTTTATGATTTATGAAGATTCTGTGAACAAAAGGTTCCACTTCGATTATATATGGTACTAGTCGAGTCATTTAGTTTTTTTTTAGGTTCTATGGACACCTTGGGGAAAAATCTTTGGTTTTTTGAGACAATTTCTTTTTAATTGGGTAAATATGTTCTAATAGTAATATTTTTTTTTAACTAGTTGGGTCATTGTTACTTTATTGAACTAAGTGGACTGAGACCTTGAATATTTTTTTTGACAAATTGGGTCCACTCGGACAAACACGTTCCACTTCAATATTTTTGGATCTACTTGGGTCATTGTAACTTCCTAATGATCCATAAATATTGAATACACTTTCATTTCACCTATTTGACCAAGCCTATAGAACCTATTTGAAAAAAAATTTGTGTAACTTGTCTACTGAACTCAAAAAAGTTCGAATGGCCCAAATAGTTCAAAATGTAATCCAAGTGGAGCCCATGTCGAATCCATTTGTCAAAAATTACATCATTTTTGTCTAGGGAGTTCACTTAACCGAAAAAGTTCCAATGACCAAAGTCACTACAAAAATATTAAAAGTTGAACGTATTTTTCAAAAAAAAAAACCAAGATTTTTTTCCAGAGAAGCCACAAAACCAAAAAAGTTCTAATTATTCAACTAGTTCCAAAAATATTGAAAAAAACGAAATGGCAATTAAACAACAATAACTAGTATAAAAATACTAGAACAACAACAACTAATGTTGCTTACGGGGACGAATTACAGTGCTAAATTTCCAACAACATAAAACAACAAAGTAGCAAGAAGAGATGGCTCCAAAAACTTTTGTTGTAAAGTTGTAAACAAGAGTAAACAGAAGCTTCCATTAACAACAGTAAGCCGAAGTAAGCAATGAATGATAAATAATTTTAACACTCTTTCGTATTTTGACAAGAACCAGTCATTTTGACTGGGGTTGGTATAAGTAGCCAAGGAACAAATTTATTTTGGTTTCAACTGTGCAAAATAAAAAATTATTTTATTATAAAACATTTTTATTTGTTGCTGCAAGTCATTACATTGGGGTTGATAGTTCTAGTGTTGAACCGCACTCATACGTTTGTTAACAATTGTAGCGTTTTCAACGTTAATTTGTCAAAAGGTCAACTCAAAAATAGATTGAAAACAGTTGGGTAACTAGATCTATATATAGGCATGTTAGTTGTTACGTCTTGTATCGTCCGTGAGCCGAACCCATTCATTGGTGGGTAGATTTTTTCACATTAACTTTTTTGGGGTCGTTGGCAGGAAGGATATTTGGGGGCTTTTAGGGATTTCTTGAGCCCGTTTTTAATTGTAAAAACCCCGAGGCCTTTTTTAGTCGTTTTAGGCCCTTTTGAAAAATTGCACCGAAAAATTATCGCAATTTTTAACAAGAAAAGTTTAATGGTTAATATCTGTTGACAACATTTGTGTCCTATGCCATCGTACTACAAAATTTTAAAATTGGAGATAGGAAATGGAGGTAGGAAATATCGTCCACAAAAAAATTATAACATATAACATATAATAAAATCACCCAATAAAAACGAAAATATGCCCAAAATTTTAAAAAATTGCCTAAAATGCAATCTTCGGAGTGCTTGACAAGAATAAGCTCTCTTGAATTTATTAAATAAATGAAAATATCTGGAGGAAGAATAAATATTACTCATAAGTAATTATCAAAAGGTATGACTACCGCGGGACGGGGACCGATTTTAACTAAAAACTTTTAATTTTTTTAAAAACATGATGATCGAGTGATAGTAATAGCTATCATTACCATTTCACTAGTAGTCAATGTGAACTATCACTCGAAAACAAAAAGTGAAATTTAGTCCTAAAAAATTCGGTCAATAGCCAAACAAAAAAAAAAACGGGATTTTGCCCAAAAACGTGCAAAACCTCATAATTTTTTTTATGCGGTTTCTAAACGAAAATTAACCGAACTTTTTATGGAGAAATTTTGGGTGATTTTTATTTAAAATCTATATTTCCAATCGCCTTTTTAAATGTTCTCATTAAAATTAGTTCCGTTATATTCAGCCCTGATCACATAAAAAGCATTCTTTTTAGTAATCTCAACTACAAATTTAGTTTGTTTTTCCAAGTTATATGAAAAGAGCGATCCCTATCATCGTAATCCTGACTTAATATACATACAAATTAATCAATTTTGTTATCAACGCTAAGGCCAGTACCATCTCTCTACACCCTGATGAAGTTTTGGTAGCAAATTTCAAACTTATTTCTTGGCGAATGTTTTGTCATCTTATCAAATATATTTTGACTTAATTTTCTTCTTGCAAAATTCTTTATTCTAAAATTGTGGTCATTTATGAAACAATTTTTTGTTGAATTCAGCCATGTCTCAATATATTTTTTGACAGGAGTGAATTTTTTCTACTCAATTTCGATCCGCTTCGTTGATTCGTCTTCTTACAAGTCTTAACGGAGAAGAGTCTACATTAAATTGCACATTAATTTCTGGCATTCTACGACTGTTTTAAGATGGATATAACCGATTTGCGGTTTTATGTGGAAATGCTTCGCAATATTTTGCTTAAAAGTTTTTTGAAGAAATACCATATATCTAAAGATGGTTTTTGCCATTTTTTGACTTAAAAAAATTTTGACACAAATAATACGTAAAATAAAATGTATTTGAAAGAATCACCTTAAACACTATTAAGATGGAGAGTGATTTAATTTAATCATTTAAATTAGAGTGTGCTATTTTTGTGATCAACTAAGAACGAAATAAAACACAAAAAAGTAAAAGTTTTTTTGATTTCCCAAAACTGTTAATTCGAAATTTCGACTATTTTTACCAAAAATAAACTGGACTTGTTGAGATTATTTAAAAGTGTGCTATTTGTTAGACCATGGCAAGACCGTGTGACCAAGTCTTCATTATTGAATTGCCACTTTTTAAAACTTATAGCCCTATTAACGTCAAATTGGCCCAATTTTTGTTTGAATTCTGCCCTTTTCCAAATAAGTCTATTTCATTCCTGGTCGTTGGTATTCATAACATTGATATTTTTCAACGATTACTGGGTCATGGCTTCTGATAGATTATTGAGAAAGTGCGAAAAAGCTGTAGTAGCTGAACTCTATTGTTATTGCATGTGTTATGCAGTAAGGGATTATTACATTTCCTATGACATCTCCTTATTAAAATTCATCGATGGAGATTATGCATAGCCATGCAAGCTATATATTACCTTTTCGCTTACCTAGTCCTAGTCGCTGAGTTTTCTACTGGGTTATGGTTTAACAATTTATAATCTCTTTTTTTTATGTTGTTCTTATGCGATTTAACCTTATTCTTATCCTTACCGTTTCCCCTATTTCTTTTCCATAGCCTTGTTTTCATATTTTTCATCAGAGCTGGGTCGCAATGATTCCTTTTTTTAATCAATTGCACCTCAAGTACAATTTCTTGGAATTAGAAATTGGTAATTTAACACCTCCATTCCTTAGGAATGTAATTGGGAAACTCTTCAAATACATTACAGGAATTGTAATTGGTAATTGGAAACATCAATTCTTCAGGAATGGATTTGGAAAAAAATCGTCAATTCCATTGCAGGAATTTCTTACATCATGTACATTAAAAACATATCTTATTTTCTTGCTATTTTTATAGTTGTACAATCGAAAGAGTCGATAGTATAAAACTAATACGTCAGTCAGGAAAAATTAAAAATTACGGTAACCAGCTTAAATTAATCTTATTTCATTCAAACTTATTTCCAAGCGCCAAATAATTTGAAGCAGAACTACAAAAAAGCACTAAAAAAAAAACAACGTGTATACATAAATAAATGTGCCGTCTCTTTGATTAGTCTCAAATTTTTATATCGAGTGGATGTTTGTGTGTTGACAGATTGCTTTTTATATACATGCTTATATATCGTTTTTGTCACGAAGTGCGGCGTGACGAGGTGGCCGAGTGGTTAAGGCGTTGGACTGCTAATCCAATGTGCTCTGCACGCGTGGGTTCGAATCCCATCCTCGTCGTTTTTTTTTTTTTAATTTTTATGTTACTGTGATCGGCTGCTTTGACTAAAGTGCGTGCTTTCTGAATAAAATCTAACTGTGAACGATTTTCCCTTACATGATAAATGGTTCAAACATGGTGTGAGGAATTTAAATCTGAATAAACTAAGTCATTTAAGCCACGCTTTTCGAGGTAGTAAGTCGTTCATTACAAAAAGAAAGAATTTCTTAGCGGCAAAAGTATTTTGACGTTTGTGCAAGTTACGATTTGTTAATTAATATTAGTGTATTTAATAATTATTCAACTATATTCAAATGTATTTGTTTTTTTTTTAGTTATTCTTTTATAAAGAAAAATGGAAAAAAAGTCGAAACAAAGTGTTGAAATGAGATGTGCAATCGTAGAGAAGCATAGATGTGGTATTTCTGTCGAAGAAATATGCTCCGAGTTACATTTGTCAAGGAAAACCGTTCACTATCAAATAAATAAGCACAAAAAAACAAATTCAGTGAAAAATTTGCCACGTTCTGGCAGAAAACGTAAAACAATACGTAAAGAAGGCCAGCTTATTATACAGGAGTTCTCAAAGAACTCTGACTTAACTTCAAATAGTCATAAATTACAGATGAAAAATTTTTCTCAGAATCCAGTTAGCGAACGCACAATTTGCAGACGTTTAAAGGAATTCCAATTCGGTACATATTCCGTTAGGAAAATACCGTATATAATGCAAGCCATTAAAATCAAACGACTCAAATTTGCCAAAGATTATCTCTGCAAGACTATGAGCTTTTGGCACCGAGTTTTGTGGACCGATGAAAGTATGCTTGAGTATCACGGCTCACCTAAAAAGAGATTTGTCCGAATTCCAAAGAAACACGAAAAGAAGTAGCTCCAGTCTTACAAGCAAATCGCCATGGCGGCGGATTGGTAATGTTCTGGCGATGCATTTCCTCTTGTGGTCATGGTGATTTGGTTTCAATTGATCGAACGATAGGCTTTCGTGGTTTTATTTACAATTGGATTATATCCTTCTTAAATTGCAGAAACCAAAGAGTAAAAATTTGTAACGAACTAAGTGACTCTAAATGTATAAATCTAGGAGTTCCCCAAGGCTCTGTACTTGGTCCGGTTCTATTTCTTGTTTATATTAATTCTGTTTTTTCCGCTAAATTTTGTTGGTAAAGTTACTGCTTTTACCAACGATCTAGCTATTGGCTATACATCAGTGAGCCCTTTAAACTTAATTGCAGATATAAATCATGATGTCAATTTACTTAGAGTTTGCTTTGCAGAACATAAACTACTTGTTAGCAAGAATACTAAACGAATGTATTTTGGCTTATGTAATATAGTTTCGCCGGAAATTGATATCATATTTCATGGACAAACAAGTTGTCTTGGGCAATGATTCTTCTACGATTTTGACAAGGATAAGGACAAGATTTTTGACATGGATTTGGAAAAGTATTTGGATAAGTATTTTGTCAAGGATTAGTAAAAGTATTTGAACAAAGATTTGGACATGGACTTGGACAAGGACTTGCGCAAGGATTTGGGTAACGACTTGAACAAGGATTATATTAGAAAAATAGTAGTAGTAATCGAAAACGGTAGTATTAAACTGTAGTAGATATGGAAGAGGGTTACTGATTTAGAATATGATGTTAGAATTTGAAAAACTCTTTGACACTAGGGTGGACCCTCAAAACTTTTTTGCTTACTACATATTCCACATGGCAGTATTAAACTGTCACTGATTTAGAATTTAATGTTTGAATTTCAAAAAAATTTTTAACGCTAGGGTGGACCCCAAAAATGTTTTTTTATACATTTTGTGCGTGCGCTGGCAGAATTAGAGAGTCTGAGTTTGAATTTGTTATTAGGATTTCACAAATTGAGTGTGACATTAGGGTGGACCCCAAAAATGTTTTCTTTTTTAAACATTTTGTGCATCAAATAAATATTGTCAAATACAATTTTTGAAATTGTAATCAGAGATTCTTAATCAGCGATCCCTTATACTACCAGCGCATGTAAAAAATATGTAAAACAAAAGAAAAATAAAACATTTTTGGGTTCACCCTAGCGTCAAAAACATTTTTGAATGCTAACATTAAATTCGATATCACTAACTGTCTAATTCTGCCATACACAAAATGTAGTAAGCAAAAACATTTTCAGGGTCCACCCTAGTGTCAAAAAAGTTTTTGAAATTTTAACCTCAAATTCAAACTCAGCGACTATCTAATTTGCCAGCACATGCGCAAAATGTGTGAAAAAAACATTTTTGGGGTCCACCCTAGCGACAAAAATTTTTTTGAAATACTAACACTAAATTCGACATCAGCGATAAAAACGTTTTGAGGGTCCACCCTAGTGTGAAGAAATTTTTTCAAATTCTAACATCAGATTCTAAATCAGCTATCCCTATTTACTTCCATACTACTGTTTAATACTACCGTTTTTGATTACTACTACTATATTCCACATTTTCCCTATTTAAAACCTTTATCTGGTCCTTATTCAAATCCTTGCACAAGTCCAGCTCCAAATCCTTGTTCAAATACTTTTACTAATCCTTAACAAAGTCCTTATCCAAATACTTTTCCAAATCTATGTCAAAAATCTTGTCCTTATCCTTGACAAAATCGTAGTTTAAATCCTTGTCCAAGACAATTTTTTATACGCTCAATAACTTTCTAATTTGAACCCAATAACAAGCGTAAATATTGGTTTGATTGAAATTCTCATCGATATTATTTTAATCAAAAAATAACGTTTTTAATCTGATCGGGAAAATAGCGATCAATGATTGGTTTTTATTTCTGATCTAAAAAATATCGATCAAAAAATAACTATTATTTCTGACCGAAAAAATAACGATCACAAAAGGATTTTTATTTCTGATCGAAAAAATATCGACTGAAAAATAACTTTTATTTCTGATCGAAAAAAAACCGATCAAAAAAGAACTTTTATTTCTGATCGAAAAATAACGATAAAAAATAAATTATTTCTGATTGAAAAAAACAACGATTACAAATAACTTTTATTTCTGATCGAAAAAATTACGATAAAAAAATAATTGTTATATTTGGTCGAAAAAAAATCGGTCAAGAATAATTGCTCTAAGATGATTTTTATTTTAAAAATCATGAAAAAAATCATGGTAAAAACGGGATCTCTGACTCCCTAGCATCATATTGCTACATTTAAATTTTTTTTACAAATACTTTTTATACATGATCTTTTGGTCTGAAAATTAAAAAAGAATAGTTACTTTCCATCCCTGCTGCTGACACAAGCACAAATGCCGAAAATTGTTGTATGCGCTATAGAACACTACAGCTATAGATGCACCTAAAACATCATGTATAACTACAACTTTTTTTGTAAGTTAGCATAATTTTTAAATAAAACTGAAAGAAAAAAGCTTTTTTGGACAAAAACCAACGGAGGTTTTATGCAGTCCGAAACGTATTTTTAATGATTGCGAAAAACAATTCAGTCATTCAGTCAAAACTGGAACCTAAACGCGCTGTAAGACTAATAAAATTTGTACACATTATTGCAATTGTTTTGATAAGTAATAGAAAAACAATAAAAAATTTTCTTAATTGAATTAATAAAGAGGTAACAAATTTCTGAAATAGAATAAGTTAAGTCTTTCTTTTCACACCTACATTTCCAAAACATTTTTTAAGTGATGCCACAAATATTGTGAACTAAATTTTGACGCGACATTGTTACGTTTTACCGAGCAGGTATTCAAAAAAATTGAAAAAAGGGGTTCTTCAAAATACACTGACGAATTGTTACTCGATGAGTATAGGTGATGTAAGATTATACTCTTAGCACTTATAAAATAAAAAAACTTTAAAAAAAAAACCGACTACAAAATCACTACAAAGTAAAAAATAATTTTAAATTTTCCTTTTAATTTCTTGGTTATATTTAAAAATTTATTTAAACATATTATTACATTGGAAAACTTATTATATTAATTTTTTTCTAATTTTTTTTATTATCATAAATATATTAAGTTCTTTATGAATACAAAAGCTTTTAAGGTCGACGCTAATACAATCAGACTTTTAATCAGAAGCGCCAACTTCAAAGCTTGTATTCATAACGAAATTAATATTTTTATGATAATAAAACAAATTAGAAAAAAATTAAATATAATAAGTTTTTCAATGTAATAATATGTTTAAATAAATTGTCAAATATGACCAAGAAACAAAAAGGAAAGTTTTAAAATTATTTTTTAATTTGTAGTGATTTTGTAGTCGGTTTTTTTTTTAAAAGTTTTTATTTCTTCCTTTTTAGAGAATATGATAAATTTTCTTTCTATTTTAATTTTTGTTCAATTAAATTCTGAAAGTTTGTTGGTTATTTCAAATATCTGTCTCTTAAATTTAAATTAGACGTCACGTGTTTTGAAATAATTATACATATTCTTGTAACGCGTTTTATTACCCTAGTGTCAATATTATTCGAGATATAGTGTTTTTTATATTGCCACGCCCTTTTGTTGAATAAGCGCCCATTTTCTTGAGCGTTATTTGTAATAATTGAGCCTACCCCTTTACTTAATTTCATTACCCCAGCGTCAATATTAACTGAGATAGTGTTTATCTAGTATTGCCACGCCCATTTGTCGAATAACGCCAACTCTATTGACGGTATTTTTTAATAATTCTCCTTACCCCTGTACTAACATAAATATCAGTGCCCTAGTGTCAATATTATTCGAGATACACTGTTTTTATTATATTTCCACGCCCACTAGTCGAATACCGCCCACTTTATTGACCGTTATTTGTACTAATAATACCTAGCCCTATACCAAATTGCAGTACCATAGTTTCAATATTATTTGAGATACACTCTTTTTAATATTGACACGCCCATTTGTAAAATAACGCCCATTTTCTTGACCGTAATTTGTATTACCTGTGTCTGCCCTTACACAAAATTGCATTACACTAGTATCAATATTATTCGAGATACAGTGTTTTTCTAATATTGCCACGACCATTTGTGAAATCATGCCCATTTCCTTGAAGGTAATTTGTAACAATTGTGCCTATCACTACACTAAATTGCAGTACCCTATTATCAATGTTATTATTAATATTATTCGAGATACAATAGAATCTAGTATTGCGAGATCTAGTATTGCCACGCCCAGTTCTCGAATACCACCCAGTTTTTTACGGGCACCTCCGTGCTTATGATATCTATCTGTTCATCAAAAATTATGGCAATCAGGCATATGGTTTAGGAGTTATCGGTGTACATACATTAAAAAAAAATAAAAAAAAACACAGGTGCGTCGTTGGACACACGAGAGAAGCGAAGCTTTTTCGCAGTTACATAGATTTGATAGCTTAATAATTTTTTCTTTTTAATAAATTAACTTTTAAATTCAAAAATTTATAAAATAACATAAAATAAATTCCATATATACAGAAAACATATTTACTGCATATTTTTTATTGTTGAATATCAAATTTCCACGCCAATTACATATACGGGCATATAATGCCAGCGACTCTCCATTTTAACTCTACACACATGGTTGTGAACTTGGCTGCACTGTGAGATGTTTATAAAATAGGCCCGTAAGGTAGCTTTAAGTTCCGTATGTTTAAGCTTAATTTTAAAGATAATACTAAGAATAAAGTTAGTCTAGTACCGACCACACGACCTGCAGTACTCTTTTCAATTCAAGTATACATACATAATAGTTGGCGACGAGGAAAAAAAAAAAAAAAAAAAAGAGTTTTAGTATACCGCGTGGACAGAAGCTGGAAGTTAAAATGAAAAGTTTTATTTTACAAGCAAAATAAGTGGCAATTGATGGAAGATAACCGAAAAAGTGAACTAGACTCAAATAAAGAAATTGTGGTTATAAAAGCAGAAAATCATACAATGGCAGCGTCAAGTGTGGCATTAATTGGTTCGATCGAAAATTATGTGATGGGCGAGGATTTTTCGCTGTACATCAACCGTATAAGTCATCTGTTAAGCCTTAACAAAATCGAAAAAAAAAAAAAGACGAACATAAGACGTCTTTCCTTATAAGTTTGGGAGGAGCTGACCTCTATAAGACATTGGCAAATGTCTTAGCGCCAAAATCGGAAAAGGATTACAAATACGAAGAAATTGTCTCGAAATTAAAAGTTCATTTGGCTCCAGCAAGGAACATAATCTTCGAGTGCTTTCAATTTTTCAAGAGAGACCAGAGAGTGGGAGAAAGTATTTCCGAGTACATCGTGGAGTTAAAGCATCTGGCACGTGAGTGCGACTTTGGTGAATTTCTTGATAAAGCTTTGCTCATCAAGTTCGTATGTGGGCTAAGCAACAGCAACATTCAGAATAAGCTTTTAAATGATCAAGGTATAAAAAGTTTTGAGAAGGCTGGAGAGTTGGCGTTATCGATGGATATGACACACAGCAGCGTGGAGCAAATGAGATCGAACAGTACACAGCAGATCAATTACGTTCAGCGAGGTAGAGGGAATTTCAAAGCACAGACCGACAAGAGCGACAGAGATAAAAGCAGGCGGAGGTATAAAAGTGTCGATAAAGGAAAATATGTATGTTATTATTGTAATAAGCCAGGGCACATGCAAAAAGATTGTTGGCATAAGAAAAATGGTAATATAAATATTAGGAATGAAAAATCATATAAATCAATGGGAGATGATCAGAAACACAAGCGCAGAGTTAATAATTTAGCAGAAGACATAACGTTAAATTGTTTATATAATTTAAAAAGTGAAAATTCGGAACCTTTAGAATGTGAGGTAGAAATTGAAGGTAAAAAGTTTTGGGTTGAAATTGACTCGTGCGCTTGTGCTTCGGTATGTCATGTTACTGATTATAGAAAATGGTTTAGTCATATTAATGTTAAGCCTGTTGTGAAAAATATTAAAGTCTTAACTGGCGAAAGCATTGTTGTAGTTGGGCAAATTGAAGTAAGAGTTCAATTTCGACAAAAATGTTGTGAATTAAGGTTGATCATTGTCGACTCTAAACATATGTTTAAGATCCGGATGGGAAGAAATTGGCTTGACTGTTTGGTATCCTCTTGGCGTAGCTGGTTTATAAGAGCGAATACAATTCATTCAATGGAGGAAAATTGTAAATTTGATTTTATTAAGTATGAAAAATTATTTAGTAAAGAAAATAATTCAACAATAATTGATTATGAGGCTGAGATAGTATTGAAAGAAGATGCTTACCCGATTTTTAGTAAAGCACATACAGTGCCTTTTGGGTTACGTCAAAAAGTGGAAGAGGAAATCAAAAAATTGTGCACAGAAGGAGTTCTAATACCGGTCAGTAGAAGCAAATGGGCTAGTCCGGTCGTTGTTGTAAATAAAGGTGATGGGTCGATAAGACTATGTTTAAATGGTAGAAGAACAATAAATAGGTTTGTTGAAATGGAACATCACGTAATACCGCGTATTCAAGATATTTTGGCTAATTTATCGGGTTGGAAATATTTTTGTAAAATAGACTTGACAGGTGCGTACTTGCAAGTTAAAGTGTCTGAAAGATCGCAAGAGTTATTGACGATTAACACGCACATAGGATTATTTAGGTACACACGAATGGTGTATGGACTAAAAACAGCGCCACAAATTTTTTCAAAAATCATAAGTGAAATTTTGAAAGGTTTAGACAAAGTTCATTCGTACTTCGACGATATCATTGTGGGGGGAGCTACCATCGGAGAATGCGAGCAAAACCTAAAAGCAATGTTAGATAGACTGTTAGAGTCGAACGTGAAGGTTAATTACGAGAAATGTCAATTTTTTAAAAATGAAATCAATTATTTAGGATATGTGATTAATGAAGAGGGAATAACGCCGTCCAAGGAAAAAGTTAAGGCAGTGGTAGAAGCGCCAAGTCCGAAAAATAAGTCTGAACTTAAATCATATTTAGGAATGGTAAATTATTATAACCATTCAGTTCCTAACTTGTCCGCAGAGCTCTCTCCGTTACATGAGCACGTAAAATAATGCCGCGTGGGTTTGGTCGGAACGACATCAAGAAGTATTTGAAAAATCAAAGCTGTTAGTAGCAAATGTCGGCATTTTGACGTATTATGATCCGCAAAAGCCAATTGTTATTTCATGCGATGCAAGTCCTTATGGCCTTGGGGGTGTATTGTCACACATTATAGATGGAAAAGAACGTCCAGTTCAGTTTGTTTCGAGTAGCTTATCGCCAGCCGAAAAGAATTATTCACAACTTCATCGAGAAGCTCTGGCGATAGTTTTTTCGGTGAAAAAGTTTCACAATTATATTTACGGTTTACCGTTCGTCATTGAAAGTGACCACCAACCGTTGAGAGAAATTTTTTCAACGAAAAAAGACCTGCCATCAGTAGCGGCTAATCGGTTGCAAAGATGGGCAGTGTTTTTATCGATGTATGATTATTCTATAAAATATAAGAAGGGATCACAAATGGGGCACGCCGACGCCCTATCCCGATTACCATTACAAGAAGAGACGTAAGAACTTATGTATGGTGGCCTGGTATAGACTTTGATATAGAAGAGTTCGTTAAGAGGTGTGAGGCGTGTTGTGTTAACCAAAAGGCTTCGAAGTCAATATTTGCAAATTGGGAAGCATCGAGAGCTCCGTTTGAGCGTATTCATGCTGATTTTTGCAAACTAGCAGATGTTAACATTTTAGTTATTTTCGATACATACTCAAAATGGCTTGATGATAAGATTTTGCGTAAGACAGATGCTTCAGCAGTCATAGACTCACTTAGATCAAACTTCGCAATTTTCGGACTTCCCAAGAAAATTGTAACGGACAATGGTCCACCTTTTGGATCAACTGCGTTCAAAGACTTTTGTAAAAATAATAATATTGAATGCTTAAAGTCGCCGCCGTACCATCCGCAATCAAATGGGAGTGCAGAGAGAGGTGTCCAAACTGTGAAGAGCGCATTAAGAAAGTATTTTTCTGATCCTAAGCTTAAAACAAAATCCTGGGATGTGAAAATAAATAATTTTCTTTTGAACTACAGAACTACTCCAACAACTACAACAATGAAGACGCCATCAGAAATGATTTTTAAGTTTAAGCCAAAAACATTGTTAGATGATATTAACCCAAAAATACGGGAATCTTTTAAAAAACAAGAGGAAAATAATGAAAATTGTAAGCACAAGAAAAAAATAAAAAATATTTTGTATGATAGAAGCTATCAAAATATTCAAAATTGTACAAGTATTCCAAGATATAAAAGTCTTGAAACAATATTATACAAAAATGTTGCAAAGAATTATATTAAATGGATTCATGCTAAAGTAGTTAAAAAATTAAGTATTGTTAGATATCTTATAAATATTAATGAAGTATCTAGAGTTGCACATATAAATCAAATGAAGAAATATAAAGGAAAATCCGTTAAGTTTAACCCTAAAGTGCAAACATATGTAATTGATTCACAAATAAATGAAAATAACGATATAGTTAAGAACCGAGAACTTCCAACTATTGAACTAACTGAAGAATCAGAATCTATTTTAACTGCTAATGCTAAAACAGAATGTAACTCAGACTCGGAAAAGAATCAAACAGAATTAAGACGTTCGAAACAGTCGAATAAAGGGAAACGATTTAAATCAAATTAAAAAAAAAAAAAAAAATATATAAATATATACATATATACATATATATTTATGTATGCATATATTATAATGTATTGTGTAGGTATATATACATATTATAAATGTATAAGGAAAATGAATTGGATATTTGAATTTCAATTGTTAGATTGTTCAAAATAAAAGCATGGAGGAAATGAGATGTTTATAAAATAGGCCCGTAAGGTAGCTTTATTTTTGAATTGAATTGAAATTTATTTATCTTTTTCAAATATTACATTTATATAACTTAAAAATTTATCTTAGAGAAATTTTAAATTATACATATTCTGAATTAAACATTAAACATTAAAAAAGTAAAATTGAAAAAGATCTGTTATCTATAGTTCGCAAGAAACTAGAGGCGATAACAGTTACATAAGTATAGAATAAATTAAATAAAATAAATTAAATATAAGAATTATTTTTACTATCACAAGATTTTTGTAATGAGAGGGGTCAACAAATTAATAAAACAAAAAAACAAAATATAATTTAAAAAATAAAAAACGAAATAAAGCAAAAAGAAGTGTTGAGAGGCTTTTAAGAATATTGAAACATGAGTAGAAAAATCGAACAAAAATGCAGAAAAAAAAATAAAAATTTATGTATTAAAATTTATTGGACTTGTAGAAACTCAAAAAATCGGAAGTAAATTAAAATTAAACAAGTTAAAACAAATGATTAAGTTACTGACCAACAATAAACATTGAATTAACATCATTATAACTTTGACTAAACAGCCATGCTTTTACTTTACTGAGAAACAAGGAAATATTACGTATACGTCTTATATCAATAGGTAGAATATTATATAGTCTAGGAGCTGATATAGTATAGAACTGTAAAAATAATTGAAGCGAATGCTGGGGAACAGATACAAGATTCTGAAAGTTGACTCTTAAATTATAGTAAGACGAGCATCTGCTGAATAGATATCCAGTTCTAAGAAAAAATATTTTTAAAACCTTGAAAACATACAGGTGTTTTAAAGGTAAAATTTTTAGGTTTCTAAACAGAATCAGACTACTATAAAGGCGAGGTCTATTGCAAATCAAGCGTATGGCATGTTTTTGCGAAATTAAAAGTGGACTTATTTTATTAGCGTATGTGCCACCCCAACACACTAAGCCATATTCTAATTTAGATTGAAAAATACCATAATATATTTGTTTTAAGAGATCAAGGCAACAAAAAGATTTCAACAGATAAAGATGTCGAGTTGAAGCTATTAAGTATTTTTTTAGTGCTCTAGTATGTTCAGACCAACTCATCTTATTATCAAGCAGTAGTCCTAGGTATTTGAAAGAATTAACACGCTCAATACGGAAAGACTTTGACGAGCAACTGGAAGATGCAAGAAACGTTTGCCTGCTGGATGACGATAGACAAACATCCTTACTTATCGAGAACCTTCCACAATTTGCAGAATGAAAATAAAACTGTCCGGAATCTATTTCTTTACCTATGACATTAAAATACATAATTCTAGTTTTATTACTAAGAACTAATTTATGCACTTTGAACCAATGACTAATCACTTCAAGATCATGATTTATATCTATAGTTAAGTTTAAATGAGAGCTGTTGATGAACGTACAGGCCATATCATCGGCAAAGGCATTAGTACTACTTTTGAAATTCTGCATAAAAAGAGAATTAATAAAAATTAGAAAAAGTATGGGACCAAGAACGGAGCCTTGAGGCACACCTATTGGTACGTGCATAGAAGAACTTAAATAACCTTTGAGCTTTACTTTTTGCTGTCTATTTGATAGATACGAACCAAACCAAGTACATATAGTTCCTCTGAATCCAAAATTTAATAATTTCTTTAATAGAATACCATGGTCAACTGTGTCAAAAGCTTTTGTAATATCCACGAAAAGAGCCACAGTTAATTTTTTGTCGTTAAGACCAGAGTAAATGTTCGAACAAAAGTTTAAAAGAGCATCTTCTGTGGATCGACCAGATCTGAAACCATATTGACATATACTAAGAAGGTTGTTTTTTTCCAAAAAGTTAACGATTCTGGACTTCATAGCTTTTTCAAAAATCTTTGAAAAAACAGGAAGGAGCGAAATGGGTCTGTAGTTGTTAATATCTGTTGAATCACCCTTCTTATAAAGAGGAATTACCTCAGCAATCTTCATATCCGCCGGGAACAAACCTGTTTCAACACTTAAATTGAACAAATGACTTAAAATATCACATATATTGTACGAAATTTTCTTTATAAAATTACTTGAAAAACTATTATATGAACAAGAATTTGAATTTTTTAGCGACAAAATAATTTTATAAACTTCAAATGAAGAAATTGGCTCATAAAAAAAACTACTAGCTAGACAAGGTTCATTAGATAGACAAATACACTGGTTTCTTACGGTTGAGTTTTCAGCAACTACTTCAGTTCCAATTGAAACAAAAAATTTGTTAAAACAATTTGCCAATATTTCTGTATCCGAAACAGGTAAATCATCAATAATTAGGGTTTTTATGACATCTTTGTTAGTTTTTTTATTAAGAATATTATTAACCAACTTCCATTCCTTTCGAATATCACCTTTTGCATTTTGAAATTGATTTCTGTAAAAGTTATTTTTGCATAAAATTACTTCTTTAGCAATATCCTTACAAATTGTTTTATAAGAAGCAGATATAGCAGAATCATTTGGAAATTTCTTTTTACGCTTAAATAACTTATTTTTAATTTTAATTTTATCAAGCAAATCATTCGATAGCCAGGGTTTTCATTTCTCAGAAGCACGTGATTTTTTCTTCTTCGTTTTCGTACAATTTTCAATATGAGAAACAAGTTTTTGAAGGAATAGAGTATAAGCCTTACAAGCGTTAGATTCATGAAACACTTCAAACCAATTTTCAAAACGCAGTGAATTGTTTAATAATCTAAAATCTATAATTTTATAGGTTGACGGAGAACCAATTGAGCAATCATTATCCAATTTACAGTTCCCAATGCTTAAGCACGTTGCACAGTGATCAGTGATTTGAAAATCAATAACTGAACTATATACTGACAAGGAACTACAATTCTCAAGCCGGACAAATATATGATCTATACATGTTTCAGACAAAGACGACAAGCGCGTAGGTTGGTTAATACAAGATTCAAGACCGACAGAAGCAAGTTTAAGTAGGTACCTGTCGATAATAGCACTGTTTTCCAATATATTTAAGTTAAGATCACCAATTAAACATAAATTAGAACGATTTTCATTATAAAGAAGGCTATCTAAGTCATTGAAAAATGATTCATATGAATTTGAGCTAGTAATTAATCTATAAAAACACAAGAAAGTGAGATTGAAATTATTTATTAAACATTTCACCTTTAAAACATCAGAACTGGGAAGATTAAAACAGGAATGTTCAAAACTAACATTCGAACGAATAAACGCAGCAACACCACCAGACGCATAACCATTATTACAGTTCACTATAAAATTATACCCTGGAATATCAAAAAGCGATATTTCTTCATCGTAAATCCAGATTTCCGTTAAAAAAATAAAAACCGGCTTGTTTACGAAAGATTCTAAATGCAGTAGAAAGTTATCAAAATTCTTACGCATACTTCGTATGTTTTGATGTAAAATCAATGAATTGTTGGAATAAATAGGGTTGTAACAAAGGTCAGGAGCAATTACATTAACACAGTTAGTTAAAGGGATATTGAACAAATTTATATCATCACTATTTGACATTTAAGAAACTGAATCAAGGTCTTCAACTTTATTAATGATAATGTAATTGTCCCCATCCCTTTTCCTCATAAAAACTTTACCATTCCTGACCCAAACATATTTAAAACCTTTTTCCTTTTTGAGTTTCTGAGCAGCATTAAATAAAAATCGCGTACGACTGTCTAAACAATCATTTATAAAAATGTTGGAGTTTGAATTATTACCAAATATTTTCGTAGTAAGTTTATTTCGATTCTTAAATTTATTTCTCATCACTTCTTTTTTTTTTAACAATGATGAAAATTTAACCACTAGTATATTTGAAATGTTTTTATGTTTTATTTTTTTAACGTAGCACTCATCAATATCGCCCACTGTCACATTCTCACCAACACCTTGAGTAAAAATATTAAGAGCGCAGTCGACGGCGTTGCCATTCTCCACATTTGGAACGCCAATTATTTCGACACACTTTTCTATACTTTTTTGTCGAAGGAAATTCACTTCACTTTGGAGATCATGCACCCTTTGCTCTAAGTAATTTTTTTCGTCTTGTAAAGAGCAAATCAAAGAAAACATATGGGCATTGTCAGCCCTAAGAGCAACAATTTCGTTGAATACTTTTTCTAAAGTTATCTCTTGTTTGTTTTCTTTCTGTGGTACATTAAGTTGTAGTTGTTGTTGAGTCGTTGTTGTGAGGTTATGGAGCAGTTCTTGTTGTTGTTGTGGGTGATGCTGATGTTGAGGTTCAAGTTGGAGCCGATGTATTTGCAAATCAGAGAATTGAAGAGGCAATTGCTGATGTTGTTGAATTACTGGTAGCTGTTGTTGTTGTAGTTCTAGTTGCGGTTTAGTATTTTGCTTCAGTTTTAGTTGATTAACCGAGAGCGCCTGAGCATGATTTTTTTGTTTTGGATGGTGCTGTTGTTGTTGTTGAATAACTGAATCTTGCGGCTGTTCTAGTTGGCTTGGTTTTGAGAACGTTGGAGTTTGTTTTTGTAGTGTATGCAAATCAGAATTAGAGGAAGATGCAGAAAGGGAAATATTAGAGCTTGCAACCGGCAAAGGTTGTCTCTTTTGAGTTTGCTGCCGAAGATTTTTATTCTCAGCAGGAGAGTGTAAGGGGGGAGACCTAATCGATGCACGTCTCACAGAAGAGCAACTCTCGCAACGAAAGCCATTATTTGAATTGTTCATAAATTCAATATCAGCCGGTTTCAACTTCGCGCAACTGCAGTGAAAAAATTCATTACAGCCAACGCACTTCACTTTATCATTGCTGCGATCCACTTTTTGACCACATATGCATGGCATTGTCACAGTTTTATGATCTTAGCAAATTATTAATAGTTTATAATAGTTAGCTAATAGTTTCTTTTTAGTGTGTTATATATCTATGTTTAAAGAAAGCACAGAACGTGTTGACCCACGACGACACGATTGCAACTTTAAGTTCTGTATGTTTAAGCTTAATTTTAAAGATAATACTATGAATAAAGTTAGTCTAGTACCGACCACACGACCTGCAGTACTCTTTTGAATTCAAGTATACATACATAATACACTGAAAAAAATCTGTCGAAAATTTTTCAGATTTCACTCCAAGCAAATCACAGAACGAAGAGTAAAAAGCTTCGCTTCAAAAATATATATTAAAGAGCGCACACGAAACAAAATTTAACAAACATTTTAGATACCTTGCCGATGTCATGCATGCGTTTGTTAATTCCATAATTATTGATATTATCTATTTTTTTGACACTTAAAAACGCAATTTTCAACGCACTTGTGGGCATTGCTAATTTTCTTCGTACCAACCACACCATAAACGCATTCACAATACAAACACAACGATGTTGAAGACACCTTGTGGAAAATAAAAGCAAATTTTTGTAAGTTGTAGCATAGCAAATACACAATCCTCTATCTATTGATAGATGGTGACGATCTACTGCAGCATAGCTTCTGTTATAAGTAACATTGAATTAACAACCGTTTGTGACAAGTCTGTGTGGCCTGGTGGATAGTGTATTGGACTGTCATTTAACAAGATACGGGTTCGATCCCCACGGGAACCATGACATATTCTTAGTATTTAATATTAAAGTATTAAATTTTCTTGTTGTAATTAGCGATAGCAACAAAGAAACCATCAAATTTCCAAAACAAAATCTGCCGAAAATTTTTCAGATTTCACTCTAAGCAAATCACATAACGAGGAGGAGTAAAAAGCTTCGCTTCAAAAACAGAGAAACCGACAAACTTTGAGAACCTCCTCCTTTTTGAAGTCGGTTAAAAAGAATTTCCAATATTGGAATACACCAATTATGCAATGATGTTACTTGGGGGATTTTGGGGCTTAACCCCCCTTCCCCTTCACGCAAATTATCGTAGCAAAAAGAGAAATAGGACACAATTAAAGCGACTCACAAGAAAAGTTATCACAAGTTTTTATTAAAAGAATGAAAACCCAAAGTATAAATTTCAAATCTATTGTCGTTGAACCGTAATCTTTTAAACTATCCATGTTTTATTCGTTCAGAATAAATGTGCTTAAATTTTTTTAGTGGTAAGTCGGACCTAAGGTGGTAGCATATTTTCTCATTCTATTCGGTAGCGTTCTCTTTCACCATGATGAGATTTTAAGCAAAACCCATTAGCAAAACGAGGTTTGTGAAATTTGTGTTTTTTGTTCATTTTTATTAGTATACGAGTATTTAATATACCAGTGCATAAACTATGAAAAACATCACTGCAATGGCGCCACCCATTGAATGACCAACTAGGGTGAAAGGGCGTTTAGTTCTCTATATAGAGCTGTGGTTGAAGTACTAATACTTTATTATTAAATTACCACCACACATTCAATTTGTTACTTCACAATATAATATTGTATAGAATTTATTTGTTATACTCTAATCATAAAGCTAACAAAATAAAAATTGATTTGACACTAATCAACAGTTGGCTCTGTTTCTGTCAAAATTTTTTTACAAGCATATGATTTATCTCAAACCTAAGAGTTAGATTTTTAAAACATCTATTCCACTATTCATTTCAACACTATTTCCTGACGCTACAAAGCCGCTGGATATAGCGCTTTAGGAGCTTTTGAAAAACTAATTGCATTTTATTAAGATGATTTGGAAATAGATTTTTCCAATAGATATAAAGTTAGCAATAAAATTAACTATGGAATAAAGACAGTGTTTGAAGCTTTAGAACTGTGCAATAAAGAATATCTCTAATATATTTAATTTACCAACCATCCTTGTAACGTTTCCAGTCACTTCGTTGGAAAATGAACGAACATTTTCAGTACTTCACCGACTCAAAACTTATTCAGCCTTACTAAAAAACTGATATTAAATTTTAGCGTCAGGTTTTTCATTAGTAGCAGCTGTTGCCTCTGCTAAGCTTATGCTTAAAATTTTTTTTAGAGGTGGTAATAATAAGAGCCAGCACTAAATTATTTTTTTGGTAAGGCTCTTTTAAAAGAAGCACGATGTTGCTAGATAAACGGTTTTACATTGCTTAATCTCTACAGAAATATGACGCCATCAGTGGATTTTATTTGAGGAAAACTCACTGAAAGTATATTTGAAAATATAGTTTTGGTTTATTTTGTTGATTTTAATCACAATAATTCTATAACTAACTTTTTTTTTATGTAAAAAGCAAACAATTGATCACAATTTTTTAAATTTTTAATTAATTTTTTAATACAAATAAAACACTTTTTTTAAAAACTTATTTTTAGTTATCATTAGCTGCATTTCCGTGGTCGTTTCGAGAGCATGGCTCCATTTTATCCACAATGCAAAAACAAAAATTAGAACCCGCTCTTTTCCTGGCTTTATTTCTGATCTTAAAATGCTGCCAAGTTTTAAGCATTTTTTTCAAAACGAACATAGTTAGCAAATCTGAAGTACTCTTTAACGAGTTTTCGTCTTACTGCTCGCACTCGTATTTTGACACTTCATCGCGAGTGGTTCCAAATTGTAATAAAGTTGAATTAAATCTATTTCACTGAGATTTGATCTGATCCAGTGCCACGGGAATGCATGCAGCTATTATGTATGTTATCATTGTGGTGGAATTCTTTATTTGTTTGTTAACTTTACAATACTTTCATATGCAAATACTACTCCCAAAAGTTGAAATTTACTACTGTGAGGTGATGAAGTTGAATGGTAAGATGTTGCTTGCCCTGGCTGAGGTTCTTACCTGAAACTATTAGTGCAATAATCGGACTCACTTACCATTACACAATAGCCGCTATAGTTACGTTTTTTTTTATATGTTACTTATATGTAAACTATTTTATATGTAACATATATGTAAGTTTTATATCTAATTCCCCCCCCCCCCCCAAAAAAAAATCCTGGGTGTGGGTCTGGTTACCTGCAATTATTAATCGGGGATTATATATATGTGGTACGGTAATTGTTTTCAAACCTGCGACAACAGCATTACATACGGTAATGCATTGACCATTTCTCCGTTATTAGACTAAATGAATGAAAATGCAAGTTCATGTAAAACTGACTAGCTATTAAACCTTTAGTGCACTATTTTTTGCAATGCACTAGTTTTATTCAAAGTAATGCATTAATATTTTATTACCACTCAAGTTTATGGGGAGTAATGCAATCCTTTTGCATTATACTTAAAAGCATTTTGGAAAATGCACTATTATTCTCACTATTATTCTTAGAGGCGTGCTAATTCAGATCTATATTAATAAAAATAATTTTCTGTTTGCTTGTTTGTTTGACTTTTCGCTCAAATTTAAAACGTGTATTACTTCCGTCCTAGATTAGGTTATTGCGTGCTTAGTTTTAACCACACCCCCCATTACCGCCCACAAAACAATTAAAGTGCAATATTTCCAACTGTTTCGATTGTATGAAACTAAAATTTGGTAATTTGGGTGTGTGCGAATTGAACTAAATTGCTACCTAAACTAAATTGTGTCGATAAAGCAGTGTTTCCTAAATTAATTTAGGAAAATTCCGAGCTACCTAAATGCTTGCTAAATTAATGACATTTCTTAAGAGAAGAGAATAATGACATTTCTTAACTTTTAACCTATTTGTAATTAGCCTTAATTAACCTTAATAAACCTTAACTGCTTTACCTTAATTTAGTTTAGGTAGCAAATTAGTTGAATTCGCAAACACCCTGTACAGTTTGTACGGTTACTTTTGGCAATTCAGACGGTTTTGGTCGTATAAAACTGAAATTTTATATTTAAATTTGTATGCTTACCGTCGGCAACTGTCCTAAAAATGGACGTGGTGGCACCATAGTAACGCCCACTTTTAAGAAATTATTAAGACTTCTAAGCTTCTGGTCAGATTGCGCTGAAATTTTGGCCGTAGATTATTTTTGAGCACGAGATGATAGAATCCACTCCCATCCATTCGCTTGTATGGCCAATGAGAGTATATTATAAATAAGAGAATGCAAGGCTATCAGATATATTTTTTTTGCATTTTTCGATGAGCAGTTCCCAGTTTAGAACTGCGGGAAAATGTTAGAACAAAACAGAACTCAAAAGCTACAAAATGAATCAAGTCTCTCTTCTTGTATTCCTTGGCTTGCTACCAGGCGACCAATAAACAGAAGCAAGCAACATTCTTTTTGTTTTCGATATGATCGTACCCCCCCTATAGGAACAAACTAACTTGTTTTTAAAAACAACTAATTAAAAAACTAGTTTAAAATAAACTAGTATATGAAGTACTTTGAATTATATTAAGGCGGCAACTACTTTGACTTGGACATGTTTTAATTGCAAATTTTTATTAGGTTACAAGTTTATAAATATTTAACCATGCTATTTCATCAAATATTATTAACTTTAGGCTTCACTAACATTTTTTTTCAAAAAGGCATATTTTTTTATTTACGACATTGAGCTGCAAAACAGACGTGCTAAACACATTTTAAAACTAATAAACTGCCTCTAAACCCTGTGAAACGATTCAAAATTCTTTATTATTTAAGATATTCAAATATCAAACTGGTACTGTTTAGCAAACATTGCACAATTTGGACTCTGTACGGAAATTGATGCATTGCTTAACCATTCAGAAAAAAGCCCATCACTTCAATAGTAAAGACGCACGCCTTTCCCTACGTAGCGTCGAGTCTGCTCCATCACTTCATTGCGATTGACACTTAAAAGAAGCACTAAGCAAAATATCGGTGTGTCCATCGACCATGATTGATGGTTGCAAAGCGTGGAAAATCCCGCTGACACGCTTGTTTAGCTCGTATTTAAAATGAAGCATCAAAAAGCTGGCTCGTGTTAAATAACAGGCGCAGTATCCACACAATTTCGATCAATTGGATCGGCACCTTCGCTCATGTACCCAGGCGGTGGCGTGCCCGTTTTTGTAAGCTGTTTCCGTGGTAGGCATGCTCACATATAAGCGCAGAGTTCCTCCAGCTTCTGGAACTATCACCTGTTGGAAGCAGAAATAGTCTAATGAAGAAAGGAATAATTAAATTATATCTACCATCGCAGCGTACTTCTGTTGCGCTCCTTGAATGTAATTACTAGTCCTTTTTTGAATTAACTGGCAATGAAGTTTGGCATGAATCACTTTTGAATTATTTTAAAATCAATTAGAACACCACAAAGAACGACATTTCACAATTTTCCATTAAAAAACTCTGATCACTTTCAACTTTGTTTACATTTTGCTTACAGATTTTATAATTCAGAATTTATTTGTGTCGACCAGGCATGATTTTTTGACATGATTTATGTATTTTTCAAAACAGTCAAATAAATGATCTCTTTGATGTATTGAAATTTAAAATTTTTACAGCACGCATGTGTTTTTTTGTTTTGTGTTTTTTTTCAATACTGATTTGTGAATGAAGGTGTGTAAACTGTAGCGCATGTGTAAGTGTTTTTTAGGTCCCCTGTAGGAAAATCAACTAATTTAAAAGTAGTTGATAAAGTAGTTTTTTGTCAACCACAACTAGTTGAAATTCTGACTTTTTTTCATAGAACGAACTAACATATTTTGTATGGTGATATCCGCTAAATAAGTCAATTGACTTTCGTCTGCATATATTTTCAACTACTTGTTAAATTAGTTAAATTTAAATTAGTTTTTAACTACTTTAAAATAACCAATTGAAAACTATTACTGATGGCCTAAAGTTAAAAATATTTGATAAAATAACATGGTTAAATATATATAAACATGTAATATAATAAAAATTTGCAACTAAAACATGTCAAAATCAGAGTAGTTGCCGCCTTAATATAATTCAAAGTAGTTTATCAATCACTTGTTTTTAAGTAGTATATCAATTATTTATTTCATATATAATGCAAATAATACTATTTAGAATTGAAGTGGATGCCACCTTAATATAATTCAAAGTAGTTCATATACTGGTTTATTTTAAATTAGTTTTTTAATTAGTTGTTTTTAAGAACAAGTTAGTTTGTCCCTATACGGTCGATACAAATTTGAATGTGTGTGTTGTAAGCTGATACACTGATTTCAATTTATGTGTGTAAGCTGAAATGAAATAAATTTTGGATTTTTGGAGAATTTTGGAGAAGGGACTTTTTTCATTTTGTAGCTTTTTAGTTCTGTTTAGTTTTAACATTTTTCCGCAGTTCCAAACTGGGAACCTAATGCCGTGGTTATGCTAGCCAAACAAGATTGCCGAACATTTTTTGTTGTTATTGTTTCTCGTGTAAAGTGAAAAATGAACTTTTTCTCAAATTCATTCTCTCGCTCTCAGACCGAACATTTTTGATTGCTGATTGAAACAGCAAAAATGCCGAACTTGCCGGTGTTGCCAGCAGTCATTTTCCATAAAAGCATCAAAAAAGTAGCAAAAAGTAGTAAAAATTTAAATAAGTTATAAAGCAACTTATTTTAAATAACAAGCAACCTTAAAAACAAAAAACAAACATTGAGAAAAAGTCAAACAACATATGTTGAACAAAAATTTTCAGTATTTATTGTCGCTCCAAATAAACACTAACAATTTTGTGCCTTCACAAGTTTGCTACAAAAAATAGTCTTAAATCAAATTGCGGATTAATTTTCATCAATTCTTATTGGTGTGTTGTATATAATTTCATATATTTTATGTAGGAATGGTATTTACTTGGAGTCGCAGTTTGACCGAAGTGTAAAAAAGTGTATTAAAAAGTGTGTATACGTAAAAATTAGGGTTGTTGTTTAATTTGTGTTTTGGAATATTATAACATTGATGCAACTGTGCAGCAAACAGAAGCATAACCACCAAACAAACATTTCAGCGAAGAGAATCAATAAACGAAAATGAACACCAAATGTTCGGCAATCATGTTTGGCTAGCATAACCACGGCAAAAAAAAAACTATATATGATAGCCATGCATACTCTTATTTATAATATACTCTCATTGAGGAATAATCCAAAAAGAAATTTGTGGACAAAAGTGCTATCTGTGAGCATGCATGTAAAACATACACACTTGTTGCTGTGGAAGTCATTTTTGCTTCATTAATAAACTTGAAAAACAAAATACCAAACTTTAAATTGTGTGCTTGTTTCAATTAAATTTTCAATTAATATTTTATTTAATTTTACAACTAATGCTAATAAGCTAACGCTTCCGTCGGCAGTCCTGACGACCGTACCCCAGTTTTTTTTTTTTATTAAAAATTTGAAAACAATATTTTATTAAGTAAACTTAGAGGTAGAAATATTAATGAGCATTGACCCAATTTGTGCCAGCAGTCGTAGTTATACAAATAATGCAAGTAAATTTAATTAGTTATAGAAAAATTGAGTGAGTAAATTGAAAGTTGCATTCTAAAATTGTTCGAGTTATGAATTTTCTTGTAAAGCGAAGTGAGTGAAATCACCAATCACAAAAACATTTCCGAAAGAGATATCGACCTGGAATTATGTGTACGTACTTCTGAAAAGGTAAAGGCTGCCTTCTCCTATACAATGTAAAATGTTTTTCTCGTCGTCTCCCTTGTAAGTGAAGTGATTTTGCTGAATTTCGAACAGTATTAAAATGAGTTTGGTCGAACCAGAACTATGCCAAGTTCTTATACAAATTGAAAAGGTTTTTCTTACTTTCTCCCTTCGAGGGAATCGAACGAAGCTTACACCACATATTGTTGATGTTAGGATAGGTTATTCCCAATATAAATTTTTTCCGATTTCAAAGTATTCGAATTTTGTTATTATTTTTACATACACCTTCATGTCAACATTGGTTTTGGGATTTTCAACATGGTTTTGTCACCGGGAATTCTACATCTACTAACCTAACACTGTTTTCTCACTTTATAAGATCAGAAATGGAAAGTGGCAATCAAGTTGTAATTTTTATTGATTTTGCCAAAGCTTTTGATAGAATTCAGCACACTTTTCTTGTAAAATACGTTCCCAAATTGGATTTCATTCCTCTTTGTTAGCCTGGCTTAGGAATTACCTTACTGACCGTTATCAAGTCGTTCGTATAGGTAATTGTTTCTCGAACTCCATTACAAAGGAATTCAGGAGTGCCACAAGGAAGCCACCTCGGACCACTCTTCTTTGTTTTGTTCATTATTAATCTTCCAAACTTTTTACAGCATATAATCTGCTTAATGTATGCCGATGATGTTAAGTTTTTCACTTCAGTCTCGTCACATTCCGACCATCTGAGGCTTCAATTTGATCTAAATAACATGAATAAATGGTATTTAAATAATAAAATCTATTTAAATGTGGCCAAGAGCAACTTTTGTGGCCTAGCCAAATTTTTTTAATTATTCAAGCGGTAACAGTGATCTTTCACGTGTTGAGTATAAATCAGATTTGGGAATTTTATTTGACAGCAAATTGTCTTTTTCGTAATACGAAGCGTAATACGAAGGATTTTAGAGATCCATATACCCTTAGAACTTTATTTTTATCGTTAGTAAGATCTAACTTGGAATATGGATGTGTGATATGGGATCCATATTACGAGATAGATTTTTTACATTTGGAAAAATACAGAAGTGTTTTACTCGGTATATCATGTTTAAATTGACTGGAATTTTATGCCAACCTTTGCACCCAGGTGTGCTTTTCTAGAACTGAGTACCTTAGCCTCCATACGAAAATATTTTTTAATTCTTTTTGTTTGCGATATAACGATGTCACATAAAGACTGCGCGCCACTCCTCGCTCTCTTGAAGATATACGCGCCTGAAAGATATTTTAGGCAGACTATTTTTTATATTCCATATCATAGGACTAATTATGGCCGTAATGATCCTATTAATAGCATGTGCTCAGCGTTCAACTCCATAAGTGCTCAAAAAGATCTTCCATTGAACAGAAATATTTTTAAACAAAATCTATTAAGCATTGTTTACTATCTATAATTATGTAATTTTAATTCTCTTTACATCTCTATTGTAAATATATACTATTTTTTTACTCTTTAAACTGTTAAGCAATTTTTGATAGTTAAATAATTAAATTTTTTAAGCTCTTGAATAATAAATAAATAAATTTCTCATGGTATATTTTGAGACTACTGTAAATGTATTCAGGCCTGAGCCCGTTAAAAATTCTATCTTCGAAATGGGCGACCACCCTAATGTATACTTATTTTAACCACTATTGCTATAAATTGTTCTCTGACCTGATGGAACATTTTTCCAGCTGCTCTCTGCAAGATGTGCGTTCTTCTTGTGCCTGTCGCGTTCAACTGCTGCTTTGTTTGGGTAATATTTGCGCCCGATGGTCGATATCCTGCAGCAATATTTTGTTTCATCCAACTTGGCCACAAACCTTTGTTACACAGATGCACAAAGTGTGCGCATTCCAAAAGAAAAGTAGCGCGTGTTACAAGTGGGGCTTGAGGCTAAAAAAACAAAATATTAAAACGGCTCTTATTCATGTCAAAATCTTTAGCGAACCAAATCCAAAACTGCGGCCACCAATTGCGGGTCTGGAAATGAGCCAGGTGCGCATGTCTCCAATAAAAAGCAAAAGCGCAGCATGCCTTCCCGTACTGGTGTAGTTGGAATCAATTTACGTTCTTTCAGCACCACTACCTCTGATTCACGTGGACCTTCGCACATATCTGATGAGCTACGTCGGCTTAAATCTGCCGTTTCTTCCGTGCCACCCACTTTCTTCTTACCCTTGACAATGCCACCAAAACGATTTAAACGTCTCTCCACACGTCGCTTAGCGCGCTGTATGGACCTGCCAATACCATCGCTAGATCGGCCTCTTTGTATTTTTAGCGAAGCGTGCCGTATGAAGGTGGAAGTGATTTCTGGATTTAGTGAACCAATCTCCAAGTCAATGGAGGAGGCTTCTTTTGGAGTTCCGCGGAACCAGCGTACCAGTCCGCTTAGGCGTCCGAGCGAATTTCGTTCCGAGCTGGAGGTCGAATCTGAGAGTAGAGCACGTTCGCTGTGACGTGGCGTCAGTGTAGGTCGAACACCTGTTGTGCGTCGACGAAAGTTACTCAACGGAGATTGACTGGACTTATAGTGCTCCTCACATGTTTCCGTTTCCAGAAGACTCTGTGTGAAAGTTTCAATTTTTATTATTTCTAAGCTGTCTTAAGTGTGTTTTACCACGGCACAGGCTGACGAAGTGCTCCGTTTTTTTAAAAGAAGACGACGTTGACTGCGATTATCATCAATCGGGTTGACTTGCGATGATTCGGTTTGTGGAATATGCCTGGAGTGGAACAGATTTTAACGATAAAGCAGTTTACAGGATATGTAAGGAATTCTACAATTGGAATACTGATAAGACGAAGAATAAAAAATAGTTCATGTTGAAATTGAAATAGTTGGAATAGTGGGGATTCGGAAATAAAACGAGCAAACGAAAATGGCCATTTTAGCCATTGAAAGTACTTGGACCGAGCTTCTTATGATCAATTGTGCTGTGCGTGTTGTGAAATGTTTGAACACAAATGATCGAGAACTGAACCTACAAGCTTTATGCTGATTTCGAACGGCTTATGTTCTCAATAAACTTTGTATTGCAGTATTGCAGAGAGGTGACGGCCGAACAGAAAAATTAATTCAATTGCAAAAACATTCTGTGTCAGATGGGATTTGAACCTGGGTCACGCACCGTAACCAGTATGCCACGGCCGCCACAAATTCATTGAGAAATAAAATACAAAATTTAATCATTCAATTTTATTATATCGCCTTAAAAGTAATCCCTTCCAAAATAATACACATTTGACAATGAATATTCCCATTATCAAAACATTTTTCAAACGCATTTTCTGGAATCGACTTCAGTTCTCGCCGCGAACTCTTCTTTCGACTGATTTTCCTTCACGATATCCTTCACTTTATTGATTTAACTTCAGTTGAAGAAGTTGATGGCAGACCAGAGCGAGGCAAATCTTCACCACATCTCGAATGCACTGCACCACGTATATACAAGTGTTTTTGATAAAGTCGATTCGTAAAGCTTCTGTAAAAATTTCAGCGATACAGCACACGAAATTTCTTTAGCAATACGAATTTTGAGACAACTTTTTTGTTGGACACTTTTTTTTCATTCTTAAAATCGGAAAACACACTTGAGATGAATTGACAAGATCGAGCACTATAAGCTAACTTAATGACAGATCGCGCCCAAACTCACGTCACGGCAGAGCTTTTTAAATAATCCTTTCCCGGTACTTTTTTGACTGAATGTATTTACAAAAATATTATAACAAAATCAATTCATTTCAAAACATTTTATATACCTTGGCAACAATCACCCAATATATAAGAAAATAGAAGTAATGTAACTGAATTATATTGATATTAACTAACAATTTCAAAAATAAAAAAGAAATCATTCCATAAGATCCGATAATATTAATATTGAATTAATAAAAATAACTCCTTTTCGGCCTACTAGTTCATAGTTACCATGTGTTATTTTTTAAAATTTTCCAAACTATAAAGCTTAGTTAGCGCCTCTAGCAGTGCGTCACGACAAAAACTAAACAATTTTTTAATATTTTTCCCGGCTGAGTAACGACCGGCCAAGGGGTGTTTGGAGGACATTTATGTGAAACAGTGGCTAAACTGCGACTGAACAAAGGCCTTACAAAAACTGTTTTAAAGTAATCTCTGACGTTAATCAGAGGCCGTTTTTTGTAATCTTGGTGCGAACATGGTTAGAGAAGAGTCCCTCCGAACATGTATAGTTCACGGAACCATGTTCACAGTCGAACATAGTTCAAATCATTCCTTCGATTCATTCCTAACAGCATAAGCCGACATCTCTTCCGTACTTGTTACTGCTAAGCCGAGTTGGTTGTAAAAGTGATAGAAATAAAATATAAATCACTTCTTCTTTGGTTCTTTGGTAAAGTAATTGAAAGAATTGACATAAAACTATTACAAGATATATCGCCGTCCTTGTCATGTGCATTGTTTCGTTCATTTGGTTGAATATGCAAACTGGCGGAACTAAATAGCTCCGGGACATGCTTTGGCTCCGATAGAGCTGCTACGTATGAACATGTTTGAAAAATTCAAAATATATAGGATGAAAATTTATATAAAGAATGTAATATAGGGTTAATTATATTATGCATATGAGTATAGCATTTTTCAAGAGCTGAGTTTATTATATAAAATTAGATTATATTACATATAGCAGATTATATTATAAATTTAGTACACAAGCACATTTTTCCCTTCTACTGATCAAAGGAAACAAATGGCTCCGCGAACATGTTTCCGAGAATTTGTTCCGCTGTACGAAAAAATCATTCCATGTTCATTCCGGCTTCGGAACTGTTAAGCACAAGCCTAGGCGAGCTACGACCATTTGAAGCATTCTCAAATATTTCTACAACGAAATGCTGAAGCAGATAACTTTAATTGAAACTATTTTATTCAAGCACTTAATTCGCCGACCAAAACTTGCTTCGATAATCTTAAGAAGTTGGTATATGAATGTTGAGGTTGGTGGTTCGTCTCCCGGGGCAGACATTGCATTTTTTGCCATTATTAAAATAAAGAATATGTGTTGAAACTAAGGTAGGTGCGGCTAATAAGGCCTAAGTTAAAAAAAACAGCTTTAAATAATCGATGTTCCTTTGCGGTCATACTCTCAGGTAGCTTACATTAACATTAAAAAAAACACAGTTTTGATAGTATCGTAAGTGTGGACGTAGAATTTTTGTTTGATATATTTGTTGATGAATTTGTTGTTCTTGTTCATTTTTATGTTGATTAAAAATAAATGTAATGCAATCTTTTGTTTAATAAATTGAAATAAATATTTCGGAATAATATATCAATTTATTACTTTTCCTGCAGTAAAGAACTGATACATATTTAAAATTGAATTGAAAATTTTAATTTGAAAAACAAAATATATTTTTAATATGTTATATATTTAAAATTAGTTCACAAAACAATCACAAACTAAAAAAAACACAGGTGCGTCGTTGGACACACGAGAGAAGCGAAGCTTTTTCGCAGTTACATAGGTTTGATAGCTTAATAATTTTTTCTTTTTTTGAATGAATGTTGAATGTCAAATTTCCACGCCAATTACATATACGGGCATATAATGCCAGCGACTCTCCATTTTATCTCTCCACACATGGTTGTGAACTTGGCTGCACTAAACAAATTTATTCCTTCAACAGCGTACTGCGTAGCGAAAAATCTTTCGAAAATTTTTCAGATTTCACTCTAAGCAAATCACAGAACGAGGAGTAAAAAAGTTCGCTTAAAAAATATATATTAAAGAACGCACACGAAACAAAATTTAACAAACATTTTAGATACCTTGCCGATTTCATTCATGCGTTTATTAATTCCATATTTATTGATATCATCTATTTTTTTGACACTTAAAACATAGAGTGTAAATTATTATCTAGAGATTGCATCAACTCTACTAAATCTCTGGCATGTGTTAACAGAGTTATTTCACTTAAAAACATGAAGAAAAAAAACTCTGTTAACGCATGCCAGAGATTTAGCAGAGTTGATGCAATCTCTAGATAATAATTTACACTCTATGCCAACAACACCACAAACGCATTCACAATACAAACATACCGATGCTGGAGACACCTTTTGGCAAATAAAAGCAAATTTTTGTAGCATAGCAAATACACAATCCTCTATCTATTGATTGATGGTGACGATCTACTGCAGCATAGCTTCCGTTATAACTAGTATTAAATTAACAACTGGTTTTAACAAGTATCTGTGGCCTGGTGGGTAGTGTGCTGGACAATTATTTGAGAGGACACGGGTTCGACCCGCACGGGCGGACCGAGAAATATTTTTAGAATTTAATATTAAAGTATTGAATTTTCTTGTTGTAATAAGCGCTAGCAACAAAGAAACCATAAAAATTCCAAGAAAAAATCTGTCGAAAATTGTTCATATTTCACTCTAAGCAAATCACAGAACGATTAGTAAAAAGCTTCGCTTCAAAAACGAAAGAAATGTATATATGCAAATATTTCACACATACGTATTAATAACAACAAAACAAGCACCCTATAGGAACAAACTAACTTGTTTTTAAAAACAACTAATTAAAAAACTAATTTAAAATAAACCAGTATATGAACTACTTTTAATTATATTAAGGCGGCAACTACTCTGATGTTGACATGTTTTAATTGAAAATTTTTATTAGATTACAAGTTTTATATATATAACCATGTTATTTCATCAAATATTATTAACTTTAGGCCATCAGCAATAGTTTTCAATTGGTTATCTTAAAGCAATTAAAAAAATAATTTAAATGTAACTAATTTAACAAGTAGTTGAAAATATATGCAGACGAAAGTCAATTGACTTATTTAGCGGACATCACCATACAAAATAAGTTAGTTCGTTCTATGGAAAAAATTCGGAATTTCAACTAGTTGTGGTTGACAAAAAACTACTTTATCAACTACTTTTAAATTAGTTGATTTTCCTACAGGGTATATAATGGCTTATATGTAGAAGCGCTGAGTTTTTTTTTATACCAAATATAAACTAATATAATGAACTATGCATCGCTTCTTCGTATTGCAACGTCTTATTTTCTCAGGCATCAGGCGGACAAGCGACGCTTTCCCTATCTGATTGGAGTCTGCCAGTAGACTGAAAGCTTCTTAGCGGCGCAAGCATTTACATACGTAAAAATTGCTTGTAAAGGTATGAGAAATTCGTAAAACGATTTTATTCAACACACAACACGATGCGCGAACTAAAACAACAAGCATAAGAACGTCAGCAGCAACTGAATCATCAATGCATTTTTCTCATACAAAAGTGAATTTTTCCTCTATCGTGTGTCTTTATTAAAGAAGTGACAAAGTCAAAAGTTATATTCAACTGATATTCAACTTTTATGCACAATATAACTGATATTTTGGCACGAATTTTATCTTTGTAAGATGAATATTAAAGGCTGTACTATACCCTAAAGTGTCCCCAAAAAATGTTAGCATGACCTTGAAAATATTTGTGAAAATACCCCCATACAAACAGCGCTGTAATCGTAATTCTACGTCAGAAGATTTAAGCTTTTCGCGACGAGTTAGTTCCCACTCTGCCACCAGAATGGCAACATTCATTGTGAGAAGCGATTGCGCTGCACGAATAATAAGAAATCACAATATTTTTTCATATATTGATCAAAATGTAGAATCAAATGTAGAATTCTGCTATCTTCGAAATTCGCATCGAACGTGATGCTTTGACAAATCTTGTAACACTGCCGCAGTGATTGCAACTCGAACAAGCCCGTAAATAGTCTATTTTTTTTTTGCTTATTTAGGTGTGTTTATAGGCATTATTACGCTACTATGGTATAATAAGGCATAATGACAAGCTTTTTATCCATACATTTAATAAACGTTTAAATTTGTTGAAATAGAAACATAGTTTTTATTTTATTTCGAATCTCCCTTAGCTAGACCTTATAACCCGCACCTACCTTATAGTTTTTTGATGGTAAGGAATGGTTTAATTGAGAAATTTGTATTATTGTTGTGGTAAAATTGATAAATTAATGCATAATTGAAACTTTTGCCTAGCTTAGATTCGTAACGTGTCCTCCGAAATTCTAGTCCCAAATACTTCCACAGGAATATTACTCGCGTTGAAAATTAAGATGTAAAACGTCTTTATAAATTGCTAGCAGTTCACTGGAGCTGAATTTGCTTTGAAAAAAGTAGAGTGTTGATATTGTTTGTACATGTTTTTATTTCTGCATAAGTGCACAGCCAAAATTGATAAAAGAATTATTATATAGTTTTTATACTTTGCACCCCAAAAGGCTTTTTGGATTCTATTTAGGTCATGTTCGACCATTGTTTGGCCACTGTTCAGTCGCGGATAGTTTTACGAGATGTTCAATTTCGTCGCAAAAAAGGTTTTTTTCGGAGAATTGTACTACATTACTTTATAAAAAAAAAAATTTAGGTGAAGCACACAGTATACTTATAGAGAGCCACGACGACCAGGCTTTTCCGGAAATAAAGTTCAGAGATTTGTTTAGAAGCCTAAAAAGTAATGATTTCTATTTCGAAGAGCTTTTTTTACCCTAGGACACCGAAAAAGTTAAAAGACGAAGAATAATACCGTTGTTTTGCGAGGCGAATATGTTTGGTGACCCTTTTTTTTGTTGTCAATGTTTTACTCATACGAGAGAAGAGCTTATTTCTCATTTTTTGAGTAAAACACTAACAAAAAAACTCACCAAACATGTTTGCCTAGTATAACCATGGCATAAGTGTGACGAACCTATTTCCCAGGCAAATAGGCCCACACATTAGTGACATACACCACAAGCTATACAGCAAAGCGCCATCAGAACTTAAGATACGTAAGCAACATGTGAATTACTGCATTTATTAATAAGATAATGAATTGAATATTTTATATTTGTGTATATAATATTCTTATTTAAACATACAACACGTTACGTTAAACATACAAGACGTTACGTTAAGACATTTATACTATTAGTACCCACGACTTATTACCATACTATAGTACTTAAGCCATTATAAAATGTATTTTATGTGCACCACTGGCAGCAGCCAGCACTTAGTGGTAAGTTGAAGAATTAAATAAAGTTGAGTTGCACTCGAGCTTCAGAACCGAACGGACGTCTTTCACTTCGAAGTAGCCAAGCAGTTTATTTTTCTCTCGGAGCTTAGTCTGGCTGTTGCTAGCAGACCATATGGACGTGCCAATGAGTATATATATAGCAGAGAATTTTTTTCGCTCTTGAGTTTTAACTAAGTCAAATCGTGGTTAACAAATAAAGGGACACCGAAAAATGTTCGAAAACAGCGCAGTCGGTATTTGTGCGTCGAAAGATTTTATCTTCGAAAACAGCGCTCTCGGTATGTGCGCATGCGCCGCCATTATTGTTGTGCGCTCTCAGAATCTATGAAAGTGGTTTGACTGCTTTTTTCCTTTTATTGAAATAGATTCTGCACAATGTTTACATTTTTGGCTGGACGGACTTGCATGGATTTATTTCAATATGCCGATTGGATATGCAAGATTCTGGCATTTGTGTGAATTTATGAAATGATTTTTTTTCAATATTTTTATGTAAATTCCTTTTTTTAGGTCAAATAGGAAATTTTTCATTCATTTCAAGTCTAATTTAATCGAATTTAATTTGAATAAATTTTTCATTTAATCCGATTTTTATTTTCAAATAAATTGGATTAAATGGAGTTTAATGTTACATTTTTTAGCTTTAGATAAGTTCTTAATTATCTCAACTTAATCGAACTTATTGTAATTTTAAAAAAATTCCAACAAATAA
The DNA here is from genome assembly GCA_914767935.1 of Coremacera marginata. Lineage (NCBI taxonomy): Eukaryota > Metazoa > Arthropoda > Insecta > Diptera > Sciomyzidae > Coremacera > Coremacera marginata. The sequence continues at coordinate 142,161,481 of OU612043.1, read as the reverse complement.
ACTTTTTTTACCACATTGCTTGCATGCATTTATTTCTATATGAATATATTGAGTATGAAAATGATTTCTTTCCCAATATTTCTATTTTTTTTAGGTCAAATAGGAATTTCTTTCATTTAATCCAATTTATATTTTCAAATAAATTGGATTAAATGAATTTTAATTTTACATTTTTTAGCTGCTTTTTTTTTATTCAATTTATTATATATTATATGTTTTACTTCACTCAATGCAATTTACATATTATATTTTGAAATAAATTGGAATAAATGTGGAAAATATATTGTAAATATTTCAAACATGTTTTTAAAAAGTGGTGGAATAAATTTTCAACTTGCAAGGTATAACAATTTAACACGAGATTTTTAAAATAATCAAAACGTTTTCGAAACGAGATTTTTAAAATAGTCGCATCGTTTTAGAAACGGAATTGCGGAAAATTTTCGGATTAGCTCATTTTGATTTTTTTGGAATTCATTTCAAATGCATAACGGAACCGACTTTTTAATATGAAAAAATTTTTTTAAGAGAAGTATTTTTTTATCAATCTTTTATTGTTAGTTCGTCACTTTAGCGAATATTTTTTCAAAACTTTTATGATAATTTTTTGTGATTGATAAAATTTATGAAAAAAAGAAAACTTTTACTTCCAACATATAACAAGTGCACTTAAAACAACATTGTACACTTCTTTCTAATTTTCTAGTGAAATTAATTTTCAAACAGAACGAATTAAAATAAAAAGAAGGAGAAAAACATATATATTTTAAATTTCATTTATTTATTATTATATTTATTATTTATTATAATCAAATATTGGCCAATAAATTATATTCAAAATATTTTAAACACTTTTCAAAAGCTTACTTTACAAAATATGTGTAACTATGTTTAAAATATATATACAATTTTATTTATGTAAAATTTAAAATGTTTCATTAAATCCAATGCATATTTATTCAAATAGTAAAGAATAAATGTGGAAAATATATATTAATATTTCAAACATTTTTGAAAAACTATCTTCACAAAATATATATGTGAAATATGTACAAACTTTAGCTAAAGCAAAATTAAATGGAATCTAAAGTTAACATAAAAAAGTGCACTGAAAAAACAATTTTTCATCGATGAAACGTACGTGCTACTTGTAAGTAAAGTTTAGAGTAAAATTTGGGTGCTATTTGACCCAAATGTCAAATTATTGGCTTATTATACAATATAATAACTTAAAAAACTAAAATGGAATCTTATTATATCATATAATAACTCACATGCTAACGTGAACTCTTATTATGTCATATAATAACTTCGAAAGTGAAGTGCATTCTTATTATATCATATAATAATTTCGATAACGAATGAAAATCTTATTATATAATATAAAAACTTACAAACTAAATGAAAATCTTATTATATCATATAATAACTTGGGGTAATATGCGGCAAGCATTTCGACGGAAATTACTGTGCAAGCAAAAGCAGCTAAAAAATGTAAAATTAAAATTCATTTAATCCAATTTATTTGAAAATATAAATTGGATTAAATGAAAGAAATTCCTATTTGACCTAAAAAAAATAGAAATATTGGGAAAGAAATCATTTTCATACTCAATATATTCATATAGAAATAAATGCATGCAAGCAATGTGTTAAAAAAAGTTTATTTACTGGATTTTTTTTAAAATTACAATAAGTTCGATTAAATTGAGATAATTAAGAACTCATCTAAAGCTAAAAAATGTAACATTAAACTCCATTTAATCCAATTTATTTGAAAATAAAAATTGGATTAAATGAAAAATTTATTCAAATTAAATTCGATTAAATTAGACTTGAAATGAATGAAAAATTTCCTATTTGACCTAAAAAAAAGGAATTTACATAAAAATATTGAAAAAAAATCATTTCATAAATTCACACAAATGCCAGAATCTTGCAAATATCCAATCGGCATATTGAAATAAATCCATGCAAGTCCGTCCAGCCAAAAATGTAAACATTGTGCAGAATCTATTTCAATAAAAGGAAAAAAGCAGTCAAACCACTTTCATAGATTCTGAGAGCGCACAACAATAATGGCGGCGCATGCGCACATACCGAGAGCGCTGTTTTCGAAGATAAAATCTTTCGACGCACAAATACCGACTGCGCTGTTTTCGAACATTTTTCGGTGTCCCTTTATTTGTTAACCACGATTTGACTTAGTTAAAACTCAAGAGCGAAAAAAATTCTCTGCTATATATATACTCATTGCCCTCGCTCTCAACGAGATACTCACCTTCAGAGTATTTCCCCTACCTTGAGTTGAATCGCTCACCTCCGCTCTCAACGAGTAAAGCGCACCTCCGAACAAAGCAAGACCAGCGGAGCGCTACTAGGAAGTCAAGGTCAACACGTTATTAAAACACACACACACACGACAACTAAAGAAGAGGTACGGCAATAATTACGCATCACGCCACCAACCGATATAGAGCAAGCAACGAATAACGGAGAGTACCGCTTAGCAAGGTACAGTCACGTCAGAAGCACCATCAGTGATCACCCAGGGCACCTTCACCATCGCAGAGGTCACCTTCACTAGCCAATCTGTGAAGGCAAATATACAAAGCGACCTTTCGTGAAGAGCCCCAAAAGGGAATCGCTGGACAAGTATAACGTACACAACATCGACATCCACCGCATTGTACATAAAATCGAAGAAGAACAAAGGACCTTCCAACAAGGTCAAGCGATCTACAAAGCCCCATAGATCGTCTTGTAAGGACCCTGGACTGCCGCTGAGGATACCACAGCTGAAAAAAGTTGTAACGACCCAGGGGTTCGTTACATAAGAGACATTACATCATGAAGGCTCACACAACACATCCCAGAAGGAAATTTGCTGCTTACAATATCAATGTAATATTACACACTATGAAGCACGAAGCTTGGTCGCCTTAGAATCAATGAATTTTCAACACGCATTGTTTGGGGCAAAGTATCAAGTCTAGCTACTACTTGCATCTGTAAATGTATGAAGAAATAAGTGCACTTACTACTTTCTCGATGTAACGGTGTGCTCAGATTCAGCATACATCGAGCATTAACGTAGATTGCTACATATAATTATGTTATTGTTCACAAAAGAAGTGCTACGGAAGAAATGTATGAAACCATGAAAGAGATTACACAGTACCAATGGCGGATCTAGGATTCTCCAGAGGGGGCGGCGAACTAAGATAGCAAAAAAAAAAAACCAAAAAAAAAGAAAAAAAAAAATTAAATTACATAAATCGGGGATTCCATGTCAAATTGGACGTTTTTCACATATTTGTACAAATTTGGTACTTTGCGCGTCGATAGTGCTTAAAAAAATTTGCAATACCTATTTTGTTTAATTTTTTTTTTTTAATTTTTTAAAACTGCCAACACAATTTTTACATACAAAATATTATTATTTTTTTTAAATTTATGTAAAATATTTTATAATTTATGGTTTTTAGTATTTTTTGTACTTCTTACGATATTTTATTATTTTTCAGCTAGTAATATACCTAGATATATAAAAACAAAGTTGTTTAGAATCAAACTAAGAGAATGTGAGAGAATGTGTATGACTACAAGGCTCAAAAGAGAACTTGTAAGTCAATGAGTTCTAGAACCGAGCGGAACCATTAAACAAATACAGTTTAGTTCCTTTGCCTTAGAAATGAGTGCCGCAGGCGAAAAATTTGTATTGAAAATCGCTGCGATTTGCAATGAAATATTTTATTGAATTGTTGATATTATAAGGAATGAGCGCCGCAAGTGAAAATTTTTTATTAAAAATCACCGCGACTTATGAATGTACGAATTTTGTCATAATTTAACTTCGACCTATGAGAGTTAAAGCCGATCTACTTTTAACGATAACTTTAAACTGTTTTTCCTTGTAAATTTGATCATGTCGAAATTTTGGTCACGTACTTATTAAACCTCTGCACGGGTAGTCTTAAAACGACTTTCAACACATTCGTTTGGAAACGAGTGATTGTTATGTTTAAGTCGTTCGGAGCGACTCAAACATAACATAGCCGGTAGCATTCGTCAGGCAAACGAATCTAAACCAAACATAACAGAATGAAGGAAATGAAGGATTTGTTAAAAAATGAATGCAGCAAAAATATATGAGTCGATTGTTATGTGCACAACAACATAACATTCGGTGCATAAATTGAATTTAAAATTTTAAAAATTAGAAATTGGAATTGTACATGCGGTGGCAGAATTAGATGGTCGCAATTAAGACCGCCAGAATTTTAAAATTCAAGATGGTAAATGGTGTTGCCACCTAAAATTTTTTTATTTTCACGAATTCGGTGCTGGAGCAAACACTCGGTAAAAATGGGTCGCTGAATCCGAATTCATTGCCAGATTTCCAAAATTCTGTAATTTTTTTATAATAGTATTGCCACCTACCAAAATGTATTTTCAAGAGTTTTTAGCATGGTTTAACAGTGTTTAGGGGTCGCTGACTTCAAATCTGATGTCACAAATTTAAAATTCAAGATGGTTAATGGTAATGCCACCTAACACTCAGCGTTTGTATTTGATGAAAAACGATCGCAGTCGATAGTCAGCTATTGTTGTCTGCTGTGCAAAATTTAACAGTCGAAGCCACACTTCACGAAGAACTGCCGCACAGTGTAACGAGTGCGGTCACAAATAGCTTAAAAAAAAAAAATCCATAAATTTGTAATAATAAATATGCAGAATCATAGTTTGGAGTACTAATATTCTCAATGCAAAAGTTTTTACCAATATTTTTTCTGTTACGAAAATGCCACTTGCAAAGTAAAAGTTGACTCGCAAAAACAGCAGCAGCAACTACGCCGCCACAATAAACACCAAGCAGCCAAAAAATCGGCTGATTTTGACATTATACATATATTCTGACATCAGATTTGAAGTCAGCGACCTCTAAACACTGTTAAACCATGTTAAAAACTCTTGAAAATACATTTTGGTAGGTGGCAACACTTTTATAAAAAAATTACAGAATTTTGGAAATCTGGCAATGAAATCGGATTCAGCGACCCATTTATACCTAGTGTTTGCTCCAGCACCGAATTCGTGAAAATAAAAAAAATTTAGGTGGCAACACCATTAACCATCTTGAATTTTAAATTTCTGACAGTCTTAATTGCGACCGTCTAATTCTGCCATCGCATCTACTATTCCAATTTCCAATTTTTAAAATCGTAAATTCAATTTATGCACCGAATGTTATGTTGTTGTCAGCATTAATCGTTTACAAATCCTTCATTCTGTTATGTTTGGTTTAGATTCGTTTGTCCGACGAATGCTACCGGCTATGTTATGTTTGAGTCGTTCCGATCAATCGTTTCCAAACGAATGTGTTGAAAGTCGGTTTAAGACTCTTTATGGCTATGGTGTTAATTTCACTCGCTGTTATAGTTATGTAAACTACTGAACTCGACACCGAATACACTATTGTTGTAGTAGAAACGAGTTAATCCGTGCAGAGGTTTAGTACTTATAAATTTGCACTGGATTTTCAAACTTTCACGATTTTTATTTCCTGCAATAACAAAAAAAAAATGTTACTCCACCACTTGTTTTATAAAAACAAATAAATAAAAGTTGATATATGGTAAATTATGACTTCGTCTGCAGGTTTTTCATTTCCATTAGATTTTAACCCTTTATTTGGCCATGTGACAGTAATGTTACAAGCCCCAGTATTGACTAAAGAGTCACTATTTCTGTAACATGTTGTCATATTTGTTATTGCAACACAATTTACACAAACTGTGCATCATATAAAACTAATGAGTCGGAGTGAATAAGCCTATACTTACTTACTTACTTAGTTGGTCGTAACAACCCGTGTCCGGGTTTCAACCGACCTCATCAGCTCTCGCCAGGCGCCTCTGCTTTGCGCGTGCCTTCTCCAATCGGATACGCCAAGTGCGGTTAGGGCTTCCTCAGCCTGGTCCATCCATCGGAGGCATGGTTTCCCTTGTCGTCGTTGACCAGCGACCCTCGCCTCGAGCACCTTTTTCGCTGGAGCTTCGTCGTCCATACGATGGACATGACCCAGCCAGCGTAGTCGCTGCACAGTTATACGCCGAACTACGTCAATGTCATCGTAGAGCTCATACAGCTCGTGGTTCATTCGGATGCGATAGTCATCGCCGACTCGAACAGGACCGAAGATTTTGCGAAGAACTTTTCTCTCGAACACCCCCAGAGCGGCTGCGTCAGTTTGCGAAACTACCCATGCCTCAGCGCCATAAAGCAGCACAGGTAGAACGAGCGTCTTGTAGAGTGTTAGCTTTGTCGATCGAGAGAGGGCTCTGGAACTTAGTTGCTTACTGAGCCCGTAGTAGCACCTATTAGCAATTATTGTTCTTCGCTTTATCTCCAGGCTGATTTCGTTGTTAGTGTTAATGGCGGTGCCAAGGTAAACGAACTCCTTGACTACTTCAAAGTTATAGCTGCCGGATGAAACGTGGGAGTCTAAACGCCGAGCTCCCTTGTTTGTAGACAGCATATATTTTGTTTTGCCCTCATTTATAGTCAAACCCACTTTGGCTGATTCCTTTTCGATAGCGGCGAAAGCAGCGGTAACATCTCTCTTGGCTCTGCCGACAATATCAATATCATCAGCGTACGCAAGGAGCTGGACGCCTTTGTAGAAAATGGTGCCATTACGATGCACACCGGCCTTTCGTACGATCCCCTCCATGATGATGTTAAAGAGATCGCAAGACAGTGGATCGCCTTGCCTGAAACCTCTTTCGGTATTGAAGGTTTCGGAGAGGTCATTTCCTACTTTGACGGAGCTGCGTGTGTTGCTCAGCGTCATTCTGCAAAGTCTGATCAACTTTGCAGGTATACCGAACTCAGACATTGTTGCGTATAGGCAATCCCTTCTCGGGCTATCGAACGCAGCTTTAAAATCGACAAAGAGATGGTGTGTGTCAATTTGATTTTCGTGGGTTTTCTCCAGGATTTGTCGTAGCGTGAAAATCTGGTCTATGGTGGACTTACCAGGTCGAAAGCCACACTGATAAGGTCCAATCAGTGTTTTTGTAATCGGCTTTAATCTTTCACACAGTACGCTTGAGAGAACCTTATATGAATAAGCCTATAAGCTAACATTATTTTTGCGTCTAAAGTTCAGTGCATAAAATTTTGTGACAACGCAACACGTGTTTCAGTTTGCAGATAAAAACCGGTTTGAATATCGTGACAATCGTGCTTTTTTTAAGAATTCAGTGGGTAGGTGTGCAACTAAGTGGTTTTTACCGAGATTGATTGAAAATACATGATATTCGGCTTTTATATGGTCAAATTCTTTTTGTTACATTTATGTCACATTGCCTTATAACGTCACCATGTTTTCAGCATCAATGTAGAGTATATCTCAGACTTTGAGCAATAAAAAAATATTACCAATTCTTGACATGAGTGAAGATGGGCTCGATTTTGATGAAGATAGTGTGGCTGATCCTGATTATGATGTTGATTTGCAGGAAACTGATTATGATGAAGATATACAAGACATTGATGTACTTGTTGAGAATATAATAGAAGATATCGAAAGTGAAAATACAGATTCACCGACAGATAATCCGCCAAAGCCAGCAGTGAGTAAGCAACTACAAAAAAACCGTTACACTAATCTTCTTTGGAAAAAGTAAAAATTTAGTTTTGTAGGAGCATCAAATGCGTTTCGCAGGAAATAAATTATTGCCCGATGGCATAAGGGGCCTTGATACGCCAATACAATATTTTTTTATTTTTTTCCAAAAGAATTGATATGGTTAATTGCTGATCAAACAAATTTGTATATTGTTCAAAAGCACGGCAATGATGCATTCCGTGTGTCAGAAATTGATATTCAACAATTTATTGGTATTGCGTATATGATGTCTTTAGTACAACTTCCTAATGCAGTCCAATCACTGGTAAGAAAATTGGGACATCTATGATGCAATAAGCGATGCCTCTTAAAAAGTTTGAAAATATACGACGTCGTATACACTTCAACGATAACACCAAAAATCTGCAGTCAATTGATAAAAATTATGATAGAATGTTCAAAATACGCCCGATGATTGAGGAGTTGAATATGAATTTCGGCAAAGTTACTCTTGAACAGCATCTTTGCGTCGATGAACAAACGTGTTCGACCAAAGCTCGAAACTTTTTAAAACGATATGTCCCAAACAAGCCTCATAAATGGAGCTCTAAAACATATGTTCTCTGCGGCTCTACGGGATTTGCTTACAAAATTGAGCCAGAAACCGGCAAAGAAAATATCGTCGAGGACAACGAGCCGAAGTTTATTTGGACAGTTATTTGACGTCTATACCACTGCTTGCATACCTCGCAAATTAAGGAATATTAAGTGTTGGAACAATTCGGCGGAATAGGATTAAAAATTGCAAACTTCCAATCGAGTACTCCCCAATACTCCCTCCGTGGAGTATGTTTGTAGTGCTGAAGAAATCGAAATTGCAACTGTTTCATGGAAAAATAACAGAATTGCCTATTTTGCGTCCACTTTCGTTGGTGAAATACCAAAACACACAGTAAAAAGATATGACAAAATTCACAAGAAATACGTTGAAACCGAGCGTCCATCTATTGTTGGTCAATATAATGCGCACATGGGAGGTGTGGATCTCAGGTGTGGATCTGTGGAACTTCGCAGTAAAATATGGCAAGTTCAAGTGTTTTATAACCTTTTAGACTTATCTATGGCAAACGCATGGCTTCTATAAAAAAAATAATGGAGCTAAAAAAATAGAAAAGTTGTTGCCTGCGGCACAATTTCCTCTACAGATTGCTGAAACATTTTTAAGTCTTGGTACCAAGACCAACTTAAAAAAACACTAGGTCAATCGAACCGCAAATTCAAGCAAAAAAACACAAGGGACCGGCTCAGCATGCCCCACCACAAGCTATGCGACTATACCAACTTGGTCATTGGCCAATATGGTTTAAGGTTTTTTTTTAAAAACTTCAGATGTCACAAGCTGCGTTCCTCTTCATAATTTTTTACTTATTTACATGCTCCAAGTAACCTTAGGAGTTTGAAACGAAGTTTCTTGCTAATTTGTTCAAGTCACAAACCATAATTCTGTAAAGTTACCTGCATATAGAGGGCATGCATGCATTAAATCATCGGACGTTTCTATTAAACACACGTTAGATGATGGGATAACTCACACACAAAAAAGTGTAAGTCATGGACGCATTAAGCATGATCCCATAAGCTTACGTGTGCTTAACAGAAACGTCAGATGCTTTGATGCATGCATGTCTTCTGTGTGCTATGGTCTTAAAAGGTAAAAGCGTTACGTGTTTTTCGTACTATTTTAGCTGTGACTGAATTTATCAGTTTCCCATACAAAAAATTCTCCAACGGGGGGGCAAGGGGGTAAAGCCTCTTTAGCCCGTATGCAGATCCGCCACTGCACAGTACTCGGGTTATTTCCTTCTGGGATAATACATAATCACGCTCACACGACAGTTTCGAAATATTTGAAAGCTTAACCCTCTAACAGGTAAGACCGTCTGTAGACGGTCTTTGCTTTTGTGCGCCATCTTCATTTTGGAGTTATTTTTTTTTCTTAAATTCGTGAAAATTGTGAGAAGAGAACTTTTCTTGATATTTTGGTTTATCAAAGAGCGCCCACTGATAAGACTGATAAGCATCGTAAATAATTTTGAAAATTTCGGTTTTGTGTATTACAAAAAAAAAAACATTTAGGAAAAAGTGATCGACTCGAAAATTTTACGGTAAGTAGTTTACATGTTTAACTTTTTTTTTATAATATATTTAAAGTGAAAACAAAAATAAGTTGTGGGCTAAAAACGAAATAGTGAAGACTGTATGTTGACGGTCTTGCCGGTTTGCGATCTCCGTTATTTTAGTTTTGCTTTAAACTATTGTTTTGTTATTTTTACAGTTTTATTTGATTTTTGTGTGAAAGATGAATCGTACTAATCGTTTACGGAAAAGATCAATTTGGGGGCAATGTCTGATGATCAATTGCTAGAGTTCATCGATTCAGTGGGGAGCGGGGATGCAAGTTTTGATGGTGATGACAGTGTTGCTGATTCAAATTATGTTTTTGATAACATCGTGCTTGACACATTGTCAGAAGATAATGAACAGATAGTTACTAAATGCATTCATAATATAAATAATATAAATTGCTGAATTAAATAAATTGTGGCTGAAACCACGGCTATAGAGGATATAAATGCATCATTGAATTTGAATACATTAGAGATACCATCGACTTCTTCAAGTTTCGTTCAAGATATTGTAGCAGTCGAAAGAATTGAAATACAGGAACCATCAACATCAACAGCAACCACAACAAAAACATCATTCAAAAGAGCCCGATCTCCATTGCCAACAGTTGAAACCAATGGACCATTAGTTCAACCTAATGCTGGCGGCTTCATTGGAGGTATGATTTCATTTAAATTATTTTATAAATAAATTTATAAAAATCATTTCTTTGTCTCTTTTTAATAAACAGATTTGATCGATATATCAAAAGAGTCGAAAGAGCTATTCAAACTGATCTGGCGCAAACGCTCGATGTGCTTACGATTTAAACGAGATAGCCTTTCGAGGCGATTTGTCACTTCCATTGGCTGTGAAAGAGCTTCAAACACCAATGGAATTTTTCAATTATTTTTTCACTGATGATGTCGTTGAATTGGTCGCTATAGAGACAAACCGTTGTGCTTTGCAGGAAAATATAAAATCAACATTTAGCATAGATACCAATGAAATAAGACATTACATCGGCATAATGTTGTACATGTCAGTATATCGCTTTCCCAATCTAGAAAGCTACTGGGGAAAGAATGCCTTTTTGCCAATTCAGAAGTGTATGCCATCGAAACGATTTTTTGCCATCAGGAAATATTTATCGTATCAAGATGATTCGTTGCGTACGTTAGCTAACAAACTAAACGACCGATTCGATTCAATCCCAAAACGGCTAGACTATGCGTAGATGAACAGATGTGCAGCACAAAGACGAAACACCACCTCCGTCAATACATGCCCAATAAGCCGCATAAGTGGGGTATCAAATTGTTCGTGCTTTGCGATTCAAACGGTTTTACCTACCGTTTTGAAATGTATAATTGCGCTGGAGATAATAGTATTTTACCTGACACACAGGATCAACATCAAATGTTGTGATTCGTTTATCACAAACGATTCCTAATTTTGTTCACCATATATTGTACTTTGATAACTTCTACACCTCGCTGCCATTGTTAGTCTATTTGCGATCCAGGGGAATTTACAGTTTGGGCACAGTGAGAGGTACTTGCTTTTTTACTCTCTTTTCTTTGTTTTGATCTAAAATATCCTATTTTCTCTTGTATTTATAGCCAACCGTATACCTGCGTGTAAGCTGCCGACTGATAGCGAAGTTAACAAAAAAGACAGAGGATTTTGCGTAGAATACATGTCGTCAATTAATGGAATCGATGTGAACACAGTGTTATGGAAGGATAACAAATGTGTCCGACCGGCATCTACATATGTCGGTATTGAACGTTTCGTAAGGACCAATCCCGATGAACAAATAGCGAAGGCTTCTCGGTATGATAGAAAGCAGAAGACATTCATTGAAATCAACTGCCCGCAAGTAATTCGAGAATACAATGCTCACATGGGTGGAGTAGACTTAATGGATAGCCTCATGGGTAGATACCATATAAAAGCGAAAACTCGCAATATTATGATAAGAATGTTCTACCATTTTGTGAACATGGCCTCTACAAATGCATTTATATTGTACAAACGAACGCATGCAGAAAAATCAGATGTTCCCAGCAATGTATCCGATGTGCAACACCTTCTACAACTTCCAAATTTCCGTGAGGAAATAGCTGCTGGACTTGTTTCTATACAAGGTAAAAGACCTGTAGGTAGACCACCATGTGCTCAAAATGAACAAGGCCCAATATTAACACAGCTTGGCATATCAGGTGTTGGAAAAGAGGTGTCCATCAAGTTGCTGATGTCCGGTTTGATGGTGTCGATCACTTTCCAGTTTGGGTAGATAGAAAAGGCAAAAAAAAAGTGCAAACATTGCAAAAAGTCTGACACACAAGACGTTTGTTCCAAATGCGACCTACATTTATGCAGTCAAGTTGGAAAAAATTGTTTCTGGGACTACCACCATACAAAATAATATGATTTTTTAATATTTTTTAATTATTTCCACATATAATAAAACTTGTTTTGTAGAAAAAATTTAACTGTGATGTTTTTTACGTTCAAGTCGGCAAGACCGTCTAGAGACGGTCTTCAATGTTTTTCCCCTGGCGTTCGTTCAGAAAGATTTGTTTACCTGAAAATTAAAACTTAAGGTGCTTTTGACTACATCTACGTGGAAAAAAAATATTGGCTTGATCCGATCATTTTTAAGGGCTTGCCTGTTAGAGGGTTAAGCAATGATTCCGTAGCTGGGCATACGAGTTTAAGCTGAGAGACGTTGAAAAGTGTATTTTCACGTACAAACAGCTGATACAGGGGAAGAAAATAAATGAAGGAAAATAAATAACACATTAATATGAAGTTTTACTTCATCCCCTTACTCGCTAGATATTTAGTATTTCGTAAAATGTGTCGATGAATAGCCTCAAAAGACTTATCCTTTTTCGAAGTCGAATTCAAATGTTGCCATAAAAATGGGAGGAAGAAATAACTAGCGATGGATGATATTTCTAATGATTTGATTTAAGTTATTATATTTAATAAAGCATTAAATTTTATGAAGCATTTATTTTTATGAAACAAAAAAAAAAACGCTGAGAACTCATTCAAAATCTGGTGAGGATAAAAATATTCCCAGTTGGAAAGTTAAAAACTCAGCAGTTCAATCAATATAAGTAAAGAAGACTGTTTTTTTAAAAGTGTTTTATTTTTTCAGTAAACAAATCTTCACATCGCGATGAATAAATTCCTAACCATATTATTAGGATAATTAAATATGCTCTCATTACTGCACTCGAAATATTTTCCTTTTGCATAACGAAACGCTTTTATTCAATAATACACCATCATTATGCCGAAAAAACCGAAGTACGCGTATACAACTAGTTAATATCAATATTGGATTTTTCATCAGAAACTGGAAGTTCGATTCAAACACTTAGTTAAAAAAAATCATATTCTCTGAACCATATTCTAAACATCACGTCAAAATAAACTAAGGGATGTTTTTTTAGAGGCATAGAACTTTTTTTTTTAAAAAAGAGAGAAAAATAAATGAAATGACCAATATTATGGCTTTATTGGTTCGCAAATTTTATGGCATTTAGTATTTGAACACAATTTCTGGCATATGGCCACCGAGAATGCGTGTTATGAAAACCATCCTGTCGGTCCAAAAGCTAGTGACTTGACATACCGCCAAAAAAAAAAACATTCTAACGGAGTCTAATCACATGTCCTAGGTGGCAAATTGACAGACCCATTCCTTGAAATGATTCGGTTACCAGAAGTTCGTCCCAATAAAGTGATAGTTTCAGGCGCTGTATGGCATGTTCCACCAACATAAAGAAAATGTCGAGAAAATGTTTGAAGGCCAGAAAATTCTCAAGTATTCTACAGTAAAAAGCAAGTATTGAGTACGTTTTAGGAACATGGAAATTAGCATATTCATCGAAAGTGAACTTAGAGTTTGATATGAACGAAATCTAAAAAATTATAAACCTCTAACGAATGTTAAACATAATTGAGCGAACCTGATTACTCTGGTTGTCTGCAGCGTTGGACCTTTTTTGTGTGGTCTTGGGGTCACCGCCAGTATGCCGCTTAAAGCCACCCTGCGAAATGGTCCTCCATGAGCGCCCTTCACATACGCCACTAACTGCCTCACATCACTGTATATACCAGAATTGTCCACCGTTTTAAGCTCCTTGGATGCCTCAACAAAGCGTGTCACCAACAGCTTAAATACCGCCGTAAATACTTGTGATTCCGGTCCACCACTGAGTCCGCCACTGAAATTCGTGGAGTATCCACCCTGACCGCCTGATGATGATATAACACCGCCAATATCGGTGTTAGCATTTTTTAATCCAGTCGAACGTTTATGAGCTATTTGGTTTTTTTTTTTATAGATTTAATTGTACAAAGAACGAGATTTGTGTGTTGGGAGTTGGTCAACATAAAAGAGAATATGAAATAATATTTGTACTTGGATTGAACAGAACATGCGATCTAACTGAAAAAACAAAATATTTCATAATTAACAATATTTACAGGTAGCTAATGATTAATGGAAGTTGGCATCACGTTGAAGTGAACCGACTCTTTGAACTTATGAATGAGCATGAGCAATATATAGAAAGCGTTACTAAAAAGCGAAGGAAGACTTAAAAGGATAAAAATAATAATGATTGGGGGTCATGCAAGAATTTCGGTCAGTTTGTGATGTTGTTCATAGATAAAGTCCAGTATTTTGGGATACTAACGGGAAGTTACGATAAAGGTGCACCTACGCCTCTGCCTAGTTTTGCTTGAACTTTATAAATATATATTTATAATTTATACATATACACATACATAAACATATGTGGATTGGTAATATGTATAAATTGCAATTCTTTTAGAACTACTAGATTAATAATTGCTATGTATATGGAACACTTTGAAACTCACTCAGGGGAGATAGTAACGAGCTCGGATCAACACAAAAGGCAACAAAAGCATGAAAGAAGTCAATCAGCTCATTTAACTGGGTAGTTTTTACCATTTGCTGTAAGTAGCGTTTGGTACGAGAGTTTGCCTGACGCAGCATGCGAGACAGTATTTTTTGACATTGACTTCGCAAGAAGTCGGCCAGAGGTCCACGCACGCCTGTAGAGTGGAAGCAAAGAAATTATATACATAATTATTATAACAATTCTATTATTCGAAAATTAAAAAAGTATCTAACCCCGAAGATGCGGGAAAACTCATTGCTTACCGTCATTGCAGCCGTGTGAGCACCCCAAGTGTAGCAGTGCCTTCCGTATGATGCCCATTGATATTTCGTGTGCATGTTCGCCCAACTTCATGACGCCCAGTTCCAGCAAAAGCTCACATATATTCAGACCAGCTTCCAGCACACGCTGAGATACTGCGTTAATGTCCCGTTTGAATACGTTGTAGACCGCAAGTAGAATAATTTCATAATCAATGCCGCCATCACGTGTTATATAAAAGGAGGAACCGGGCGCTTCCGATTCATCCACACCGGTGTAATCAATATGAGAGTCGGTGTGCGAACGTAGCATATGACCGCGGAAGCCTATGCTTCCATTGCCATTTCCAACTATACCGCTAAGGCTTCCGCCATTACTGAGTGCATCTAACTGTGAGTCGATGGAGCCCTTGAAAATGGATTGCTATGAGTGAAATGAGTCTTTCGAAGAACGTCTAGTACCGGAAGTTGTTTTGAATACCTGTCTCTTAAGATAGTCGGGTGATGGTGTTGGTGTGTGTTCCGTTACGGTTATAATAGGGTTGCGTGGATAGAATGTTGAACGTGGTCCAGTCGATTGGGACGGACGTATAGGCTTCGGTGGCTCAACATACCTGTAAAACCTTGAATATTGTTCATGCACGAATTGTTGCGATTAGTTAAATGGGAGTGTTTGTGTTTAATGATACACTTAATAATATGAAGCTAAATAAGAAGCAGTGCGAATGTACATGCATGCAATTGTTAGATGCAGAGGAAAATATTATTGCGCTGCACCGGTATAGCTTAAAGTTCAGAGTTCACATTCAGCTCCTGTTGATTTTTTAAAAATTTTAAAAAAGTTACTTTATTCTTAAGTAAGTGTTTAAAACCAACGAAATATTTAAAATTAAAGAGTTTAAAAACATAGTTGAGAGAGGAAAGGAAAAAGCTACAATGTTTATATGAACACACAAATAAAAGCGACAGATTCCATATAGATTATACTTGTGTTTGATTTCAAGTTAAATATTTTACCTATTAATTTAATAAAATAGAATATATAATTCTTAAGTCTATTCAAAATTATAGCAACTATTTGGCACAGTGGAACATTGCTTAAATTTTTTTAGCTTAGTTCTCAAATTTTCCAACGACTTATGTGTAAAATTGGTGTGCTGATCCTATGCTGGATCCAAAGTTATTTTTTTCCATGAAATCTAGTTTATAACCAACTTCACAATCTGATAAGTTGATATCTGAAAAATTAGGTCTTTAAAAGCTTAAAATCATAAAAACATAAATTCTAAGAATTATAGTCTTGACTTTTCAAACGACGTTCTTAAGTATTAGGAAATCAACCATTTCTTGTATGAACGGTCTCTTATCTAGTAAAGCATTTGTTTCGGAAAAACCGTTTCGCAAACAATTGTTAACTCTTTTTTGGAAAAGACAGAAATCTCAGATCATCTTTGTCGGACAAATTTGTAGATCAGATAGTTCCCTTTATAAATGCACTCTTAACAGTTTTAACGCAAAACCAATAGTTTTTACGCTTTAATACTAGATATGTCGGAACAGCGCAAAGCAGAAATTTCGTACTATGAGCAGATTGTTTCAACTTTAATTATAAGTAAGTTGTAGGCGGCAGAGTTTTAATATTTTTATACCCCAAAGCGTACTGCGTGAGGAGTATATTAACTTTGCCATTCCGTTTGTAATGCCAATAATGACACGCGTCTGGTATAGAAAAGTGTATATATTTTTGATCACGATTACTGTCGTAATTTTGAAGCTATCGCGATGAAATTCAAAATTGAGGCTTTTTTTAAAAAAAGTTCGAAAACGAGGCAAATTTGATGAAACCACGCCCATCTTCCATGCAAAGAGACTTAATTTCAACCTTAAAATCTATTCAAAATTCACAGAACTAAAGAAATGTCCTGAAATTTTGCGTTTATCCTTTGATATTTAAGGGTACCTTTATCCAAAAAAGATGTGTGTGGCCGCCACGCACGGTAGAATTGAAACTTTTACCCATAAATGGAATTTCTGGGAAGATTGCTTATTTATCTTATTAACATTCCCTCCTTCAGTGCAACCAAATGGTTAAAAAGCAGTCTGCCTTCATACCAGTATTAGTTCAAGAACTGTCTTTTTTCATAAAGCCAACTAGTATTTTCAACATGGCGATATCATGGGAAATATCAATTGTCCCTTTCGTTTATTGACATTTACTGAAAACTTCAATATTCACGTACAGAATTCGATCGCAGTTTTTTTTTACTTTCGTGACGCAGTTGGTTATCAAGAGGATTTATTATTTTAATTTGAGTAGTACCCAGGCTCAATCCTCATAGCACATACGACATATCTTGCTGTTTTATTTTTTTGTTAATTATATTTTTGTTTAAAAATATTAAAAAAAAAAAATTTATTGAAGAACCTGTAGCGGGAATAATGCATTTTTCCCTTCCCGTACTCGCATCGAACCGCGTACAATCGGCTGCAAGTTGAACGTGCTACCATCGCATCATTGCCTCCCTTGTACGAACAAGCCCGTAAGCAAGCATAGCATACATCTTTCAATTTATTTCATAGGATTGCTGACAAATTTATTGTTTATGCAAAATAATCATTAGTCGATAATAACTCGGGCTTAATTTATATAATATATTTTAAATTGTTCCTAAAAAAAAAACTGCCAGTATAATAGTGAATATTTTTTATTGAAAAAAAAACACAAAATTTCAACTGCAGAAAGGGGCACTTAACCTTTGCTTCGTGTTCAGAAGCACTGACCTTATGCTACCACGTATGCTTGCTTAGGTTTATTTTCCGTGCCTACAAAGTTAAAAATGTTGATGCGTTTTTCGGTACAAGACTTGTATTTTATGTTGCATTTGCGACGATAATTCCCAGTAGTCCAAGTCTTAAAGAATTGATAAGCGAATCATGAACGATTTTTCTTCATCTTTGACGAAACATGCGATGCTGATTCAGCCATACATTTAATTGACAAAAATCCCATATAAAATTCCCACGAACGCAATAGAGAAATATCGAGATTTTTCGTGCATGAATAAATTACTGAATCGTTGCGGAAGTTTCGTCCACAAACAAGATAGAAATATAAAAAAAAATGGTTTCCCATTTTTATATATTCCTTGATTATATAAAATGCTTTATATTACATGTTTTTTTGGATCAGATTATTTCCGATTTGTAATCTTTGATATATCAGTCATGTAGTTCATTAATACATCATGTTTTTAAAATGATATATATTGTAACTTTTAATGAAAAAATTACCCCGAAATAAAAGCCTTTGTACGGAAAACATGAACGAACACAAAGCAGAAAGGTTGAAGAATTTCGACAAATTTTTTAATGAACGAACACAAGCCGGACGCGTTAAAGAATTTTTGACAAGAAATACAAGAGAGAAGAGTTATCGGTTATCGCGTGTTCTAAAATTGTCGTTGTTTCATTGTTCTGTTTGTTTTTTTTTTAATGCTGACAAAACCAATGCAGGTGTGTTAAAGAATATTCTGCAAGTCTGTTATTGACGAATACAAGCCAGATGCGTTAAAGAATATTCTGCAAGCCTGGCTTATGCAGCAAGTTTCTTTAATTTATTTAAAAGCAGAGTAGGTAGTCCGGTAACTCAGTTGATAATGGAAGATCTTGTAACTATTAGATTGTGTGTTCAAATATCAAAGCATGCGATTTTTTAATTTCGATATAAATGTGTGTTAAAAACTGCATGTGAATTATATGAAAGATATGGTATTTATATGAAAATTCACAGATCTAAGAATAAAACAAATTTTAGATTCAAAGTTGCACTAGTTAATATTGGATCATCGATTTTAATTAATTGAAATACTAGATACTTTTTGCAGCTGACCCTGCAGCGTTGTTGTTGTTTTTTTCGTCCCAGCCTAATAAACAAAAAATGTTCCTAAAAAACTCTACATATATTAATTTGAAATATTATTAGCTTACAAACTTTGAAACAAACAACAAACAAGTAAAACAATTTAATAAACATTAGAATAATCATTTCACCTTTCAATTGCAATTAATATTTTTTAGTTGCCTAGTTTTAGTTCGTCCACATCACTTAAAAACATAGAATTGGATCAATTGAATTGATCCAGCTCACTTGCTGGATCATGTGTTGCTTTTGCTTTACTTGCAAATTCGATGTTATGATCCTGATCTCTTATGAAAACAACGCAGTTAATGTTGGAGTTTCTTCTATATATAAATATATATATATATATAAATATATATATATATATATACACATATGTATATATACATGTCTGCACCACTTAGCATTATTACTTAGCATCGTGACAAATGGAACATAAAATACGATGCAAGTCTTGCAACGAAAAACGCATCAACCTAACGCGTTAACCCTAAAAGACACACCCGCTGTATCTTTTTAACCAGACCTTATAGCAAATTGAAACTTGGATCTAGGAAGAAGACATAACTATATATCATTTAAATGTTAGTTTACTTTCCTGTCGCCAATGGTAAAGGAGCTAAAAGCCTCCAAAATTGACACCTACGACTTTACACACCCGGGGTACGTTTGTACGCGCGTGCTGAAACAAAGTGGTTAATTGTGAAATTAAAAGATTTATATGTATCTTTTTTAAATTTTATTAATAAATTCTTGCTTCAATTTATAAATGCTAAAAAAAGCTTAATCTTGACAAAATTATTTATAATTTTACAGAAAAAGCACAAAGTAGTATTTGTTGAATGTTGTGAGCATACCATATTAGTTTATGCACGAACCAGCATATATGGAGTTTTTGGTGAAACGACATTTTTTGCCTATTATTTTTGATAGGAGGCATAAAATATTTACAAACTGCAACTTAAAATACTTGTTGATGCTTCAACTAACAATATTAATTAAAAATTAAGAATATTTGAAAAACACTCGTAAAAAAGCGAAATATTGTTAGTGGATACATTTATACCACGGGTGTGTATTCTCGTAGTATTTTTTGGGTGTGTCTTTTAGGGTTAAACTGTGCAGGTACGGTAAAATAAACCAAAACAAGTATGCGCGGTAGCATAAGGTCTGGGCTTCTAACCACAAAGCGAAGGTTAAGTGGTCCTTATTGCGGTTGAAAGTTTGTGCCTTTTCTTAAATTTAAAATATTTACAAACATACCGGCAGTTTTTGTTTGTTTTTTGAGAAAAATTGAAAAACAAATTATATAAATAAAGCCCGAGCTATAATCGATTAATGATTATTTTGGATAAACAATTAATTTTTGTTTGTCATCAATCCTATGGAATAAATTGGAAGATGTATACTATGCTTGCTTTCGGGTTTATGCGTAATTTGCGATGGTACTACGTTCAACTTGCAGCCGAATTGTACGCGGTTCGATGCGTGTGCGGAAAGGGGAAAATGCAATATTATCGACACAGGTTTTTCGACAAATTTTTCTTTGTAATATTTATAAATAAAAATATAACTAAAAAAAAAAAAAAATAAAACAGCAAGATCTGTTGTCTGTGCTATGAGGATTGAGCCTGGGCACTACTTAAGGCACGACTATAAAATTAAAATAATAAATCCTCTTGATAACCAACTGTGTCACGAAAGTAAAAAACAACTGCGATCTAATTCTGTACGTGAATATTAAATTTTTCAGTAACTATCCATTAACAAAAGTGGCAATTTATATGATATCGCCATGTTGAAAATACTAGTTCGCTTTATGAAAAAAAATACAGTTTTTGAACTACTGGTATGAAGGCAGACTGCTTTTTAACCATTTGGTTGCACTGAAGGAGGGAATGTTAATAAAATAAATTATCAATCTTCCCAGAAATTCCATTTATGGGTAAAAGTTTCACTTCTACTGTGCGTGGCGGCCACACACACTTTTTTTTTTGCTTTCCACAGGGAATCCACATTTTTCCTATACTTATATCCACAAAATTGTTTCCAAGAAAAACTAAAGAACTTTTGTCAACATACTTATGTGATCTGAACGTGTCTACACTACTTTAAAAGCTCAAGAAAATTATTTTTTAAATGAAAAATATCGATTTTTAGGACTGTTTTCGCAATTTTTCGACGATAACTCGTAAAGTAAGAAAATTTTAAGCCAAGTATCTTCCGACAAACTGTAGACAGAAGAATAATGAAAAACTCTTTTGAACTCACTCATATAATCCGAACAGGTCAACAGTACTTAAAATGCTGGAAAATATCATTTTGTTTATTTAATACAAACTTTAGTGATAAATGATGATAATGTTATTTTTTAAAACAATCACCTTAAGCCCGTATGATACTTAATTTTTTTGTCCAATTTTATAATCTGAAAACAAGTGGCGCGTGGGCAGGACAGACATATTCTGTAAGAAAAGAATAAACGTTGTTACTTTTTTATTTCTGGTGTTTTAAGAGCAGCTGCATTCAATAAATTAATATAAGCAACACACATCAATCACTTCCAATTCAGCATCCATTTTGCTTAAATAGTTTTATTTACTCTAAAAATGTCAAATTAACTATTAACAGCAAAATGAATGAGTGAATTTTTGATCGAAACTTAACGACGAACAAATTGAGAGGAATGTCAAAAACAATGCATTGAAAATGCAGTCCTTCTCACATTTTTTTCTCCAATTCGTACTATATGCGTACTCACTCACACCAATTGAATTCAATGCATTCGTACTATTTGAACTGCTCTAGTTTAATTTTCAATGGCAAATAAATGAGCAATTTAATGAAGTATCATACAGGCTTTAACCAGCAAGGTCTTACAAAACTTCGCTGCTCGAAAAATTATCATCAGAGTTCTTCGCCATCTACGTGCGCCAGCATATTTCAGCCATAACATTGCCAGAGAGGATCCTTTTCCTCGATATCTGAATGAAGATCCAGTTTTTATAAAATTGTCTTAATATGTAAATATGTAGTTAAAAACAGATCTTATTTCCTTAATTCAAATGGCAGCGCCGTTTGATGGAATCGTTCGCCTTGCTCAACAGATTCCGTTGGAAGCTGAAGACTTAGGTGTTTGACGACCATATTTGTATTTGCTGTATTGGTGATTAATGTGACACAAGCACTTAAAGGTTTTCATTGAAGAATTTCAGCAGAAAAGCTGAATATAAACCTGAATATTTCTCAAGAAGTTTTCTTTTTAAACACGGTAGTCTATATTTTTTGCTGCTGAAACGATTCTGACATTCTAGGTCGATGTGGTGAATTTCTTTAACGTACCCATGATACAATAATAAGGTAGGGTAAGGAGATTGACCACACCGACCTCGCATGTCAAAATATGTTTTAGCATTGCCACTTTTTTGTATTATTGATAAATGTGGGACAAATAATAAGAAAGGAAATTATTTGTAGGATAAATAGGATACATTCGGACAAATGTATGTAGGATCGCTACTGCCTAGGGGTTTTCAGTAAAACACAACTGGTTTATTAGTTTTAAGTTTATTGTAAAATAAGTATTTAAGTTTAGTTTTCAATAGTATTTATAGTGAAGCAAATAATAATATGGTTAATTGTATTAATTTCACTTATTGGTTTTATTTCATTAAATATACAGCGCGCACTCGTTTTACGACTTTTCGCAGTCACCCCACGTTAAACTCTAACTCTTTTTGTTCGTGTTCGTCTTGTATATCTGGTCTCGTCTCCCTCTAATTGTCAAGTCTTATGTTGTCCTTGTCATGTCGTATCTTAGGTTCATAACCCAGGTCACCGTCTATCTTAGTCCGTCAAATCCTGTCCCACATTCGGCCCTCCTGACGCCGCATTCGGCCCGAATCGCGGATCCCATTTCTTCATATTTTCTACTACAGTATTGGATCTTCTTGGTCCCTCAAAATCTTCTACCTTTTCAACTGAATAACGTCCGTGGTTATTCACCTCAATAACCTTATATGGTCCCAGAAATTTTGGTTTCAATTTTAATCCCGACCCAAACTGAGTACGTTTTATGGCGACGAGCTCATTCAAAGAGTATTTCGATCCCGGTACTCGGTTTTTATTAAAGGTTTTCTTGTTTTCAGCTTGTATTTTTAGAATGTTCTCGCATGCTTCTTGACGACTTAGGTCACGCTCCTCATCAAGTTCCTTCAAAGCAATTTCTTCTAATAACTTCTTAATATCACTGTTAGCCCAAAGTTCCAGCCCAGTCAAAATCTTAAATGGAGACACCTTTGTACTCCTGGGTGGCGTATTATTAATTGTTTGTTGTATACGATCCAAATATCTGTACCAAAGTGAGGGTTTCTCAGCGCACAGTTTCGAAAGCATTGGTATAATGATCCGATTCATCCTCTCAACTTGTCCGTTCCCCCTTGGAACACCCGTCGCAATCAGTAGATGTTGAATGTTTTCTGATTTGCAGTATTCTTCAAAATCGACCGATGTGAAAGCAGTTCCTCTGTCCGAAATTATTCTCTGTGGACTCCCAAAAATCGCGGACTGTTTTTCAAGTCTTTCAATCACCTCACTTGAACCTGTACTCTTCGTTGGATAGAGCCATACGAATTTCGAGAAGCCATCAACCACCACAAATATGTGGTTATAGCGCTTGCTTGTTTGCTCTAACGGCCCTACATGATCAGCATGATACGTGGCTAAGGGTTGGTCTTCTTTGCTTATCGGATTCAATAATCCTTCCTTTTTGCCTGTTTTTGCTTCAATCACCAAGCACTCTACGCAACTTTTTATGACGCTCAACACTTTATTCGCTAGGCTCGGAATAAAAAATGATTTTTCTATCAAATCCTGCGTTTTCTTAGAGGCGAAATGGCCTTGACGGTGTGCCATCTTTATTATTTCTTGTTCCATGGCAGTTGGTATTACAATAAGTTCTTTAACAGGGTCCTTGTAAAGAACGTCAAACTTTAAAAAGTAGTCTTCGTAGCTCTCTTTTTCCAGTACTTTCCTTACAGCTTTTATCCAAACATCTTGCAGCTGCGCTTCTTTGATTCTGTGCTTTAAGGAGTCTTCCATGATCAGACAAGAAACTCTGCTTAGAGCATCAACATGCTTCATTTTGGACCCTGAACGATGCTCAATTTCATACTCGAATTGTTGTAAGAACATCGCCCATCTCGACACCCTCAGTGGTACATCTGCTTTCCGCATCGTCATAGCAAACGCATTGCAATCGGTTACGATTTTAAATTTGGATCCCATTACGTAAGTTCTCCACTTACGCAAAGCCTCGATAATCGCCAACACTTCCAACTCATATGAGTGGTACTTTTGTTCACAGGATGTTGTCTTTCTACTCATGTACTCAACAGGGTGCAGCTGTTGGTCATCTTTATCTTTTTGAAGAAGAACGGCTCCGTATCCATACATGGACGCATCAGTATGAACTTCGGTTGAAGCCGAAGGATCATAAAGCTTTAGAACAGGCGAACTTATTAATGCGGCTTTTAATTGCTCACATGCTGCAAGCTGCTCATCTCCCAAAACGAACTTTTAATTTTTTCTCAGCAAATCTGATAATGGTTTTGCCTTAAGAGCGAAATCAGGAATAAAGCGTCTGAAGTATGATGTCAGACCTAAGAAACGTTGAAGCGCTGTCTTATCTCTTGGTATTGGGAAGTTTCGTACTGCCTTAGTTTTCTCAACTGAGGGCATAATGGAAGAATTCTCGATAACATATCCTAAAAAGTTAACTTTTCCCATTAAAAATTGACTTTTCGACCACTTCATTCGGAGGCCGTACGGCTCTGCAACTGCTAACACTCTCTCCAACTTTTGGAGACCCTCCTTTTCATCTCTTGATGGTATAATTATATCGTCCATATAGACTACTATCGTTCCATCTTGTATGAGTTCCCTGAAGATAGCGAAAACATACCGGCAAAATACAGCAGGAGAATTTGATATACCAAATGGGACAAATAGGAATTGGTATTGCCCATTGTGGGTCTCAAATGACGTATATTTACGGGAAAATGGATCAACCGGAACATGGAAAAATCCATTGCACAGGTCGAGCGTAGTAAAAATCTTAGCTTTCTGCAAATTTAAAAGGACGTCATCAATTCGTATCATGGGAAAACTATCCCGAATTACCTTTTCGTTTAATTTGCGATAATCGCAGTATAATCTTTTGGTATTATCTTTTTTTGTTACGAGTACTATTGGGGAAGCGTACTCTGAGCAACTGGGCTCTATTATTCCCTCCTTAAGCCACTCCTCCACCTGCCTATCAACTATACCTTGATCAACTAACGATAGCTTTCTTGGCCTTTGGAAAACTGGAATCTCATCCTTAAGGATAATTTTCATTTCCACTGGAGCCTGCTTTTCTCTCACTGGATTATAACCCGATAGCAGATTCTCGACTTTCTCCGCAACCTCTTGGTTAAGGTGAGATAAGTCACAAATAAATTCATCTGCAAACGTTGACGCGCAAATTTGTTGAAACTCGCTGACTAAAGTATCTATGCTTGTACTTCCCTTCTGTTCGTCTTTTGTACCTTGGTTTTCCCAGTGTGATTTCTTTATAACACCTGCCTCGCAACTCTGAGATTTTTTGATAAATCTAGCTCCTTCGGAATCAATGAAAATGTCAACTGGGCTCAAAATATCGCCGATAACTGCAGAATATAAAATGTCTCTCTCTCGAATTACATATAACTCAACTTCTAAAGCAATCTCATCGATCTCTACAGACATGCTAAAACTACCAATAGTCGTAGTCTCATTTTGGCCAATTCTTACAAAGCTTCTGTTGCTTGGTCTTAACTCAACATCCTCCAACATCATTAAGGTGTCGTATCTGATAGCTAAAATATCACTGCCAGTATCGAGCAATGCAGAAACTCTTACATCCTGCATCTGAAAATCCTTAAACATTCGATTGCTTGATGGCAAAAGAGGTTTATCATTTTTGTTTTTTGTAGATGAAGGTGTCAAAGTGTTAACACCTGCCCGCTCTACCTTGAAAGTATCTTTCTTTGATGGCTCTTTGCACTCGGGTGCACGGTGCCCAAGCTTATGGCACTTAAAACAAGTAATATTGATTGATTTACAATCTTTCGCTATATGGCCTTTGTTACCACACTTAAAACATTTAATTTCCTGACGATCTGGTTTAGGACTCTGATTGGGTTTGGTAAAACTCTGTTTTTGGCTTACTCTCGAGTTTGAAGACTGCTGAGTAGCTCCACGAATTTTCTCATAGACGTCTATTTGTTGCTTAAGTTCATTCACCGACCGTGCCTGGTATAATATGCTTTTATTATACTTTGAGTCAGGAATACCTTCAATAAAGTATTCTACGAGACTCTTCTCGTCCAACTCAATAGGACTCCCTATCTCCATTAAGCTATACAGATATTCTCTGTAACTCTCTTAAGGCCGCTTGCGACGATTTTGCAAGAGCCTGTGTATTTCGATGGACGACAAAGTTTCACCAAACTCTGCTCTCAGAGATGATTTCAAAGTATTCCAGTCGGATATTGCCGACTGGCTCCTCACAAAAATTTTAGCAGCCCCTTTGAGCAGTTGTTTGGCATATACAAACTTTTGGAGTCCGTTCCAGCCGACTGTAACTGCGTTGTCCTCAAACTTTTCTACCCATTTATCCACACTTGGATATCCCATCCCACTAAATGACGATACCGAATCCTCTATATCTCTCAATGTAAATGAAGACCTCGCGACGATAGTTGCTTGCTCTATATTTGAAGCAACGTCATCATATTCGGATGCATCATTATCGACTGCTGCCCTAGAAAGGCCGAAGTGTTCAAAGAGTCTGTCCTGTAAAGTTCTTTTCAGTCCGATTGTACTTAACCCCGCCCCCAATAATTTGTCTTTTAGTTGGTCCACAGTCAGTGCGAGAATGCTGTTTACATCCATTTTATATTTTTATTTTAATAAATCGACTTAATAATATATCAATGAAAAATATAAGTTTCCTTAAATACCAGTAAATACTTTTAATTCACAAATTCAAAATAGTTGAATGAATTCTTTCTTAGTTTTAATTATTTTAGCAGCTGTAAAAAAAAGTAAACAAACAAGAAGTAAATGATTTTACAAGTTGAGTAAGC
The DNA here is from genome assembly GCA_914767935.1 of Coremacera marginata. Taxonomy (NCBI): domain Eukaryota; kingdom Metazoa; phylum Arthropoda; class Insecta; order Diptera; family Sciomyzidae; genus Coremacera; species Coremacera marginata. Next base: position 142,134,380 of record OU612043.1, on the reverse strand, counting down.
ACGTTAAAGGAACATTCTATATATTGCTCTCGTAGCAAGCCTCAGAATATTTACCGTTCAAAAGTAAACAAATGTTGATTTTTATCTTAAAACAATATTTTCCATCATTTCACAAATAAAAGGTTTTCTACCCTCTCTATCTCTTTCTTCTACCTTAAACTTTTAAAATTAAATTCACAACTTATTTCAAATTTATTTTAACTTCTTTAAACGAATGCACAAAATTTAGTTCAAAACCTAGGCTGCAATTTTGTTTTTATAATTTCAATTTTTAAAATATAATTTTTAAGTCAATCTCACTCTATTTTGACATTTCTGTTCAATCAGATAATTTTATTTCCTGTGTTTGTTCTTTCTGCTCAAATTCCAAATTCCTCTGCTGGATCGCTATTTTTGTTGTGATTCCCTGCTTTTATTTGCTGCTGTCACGATTTGTTTTCTTCTGTCCCTTTTATTACACCACGTTGAAATTTCTACACGTTTCTCCCTCGCCGCTGTCAATCAATGTTTATTTGCGTTTTCTGTTGCTTATCCCTCTATCATCGCGGTTTGCATTTTTGTCAATTCGCTTTGAATTTTATTTTGACGTCAAATTTGCGTTCAATTTGTTGATTCCATGGCACAATTAATAACAAATAATAATATGCCTTGCTTGCTTCAATTTGCGTGCACTTCGTTGCTTCAACTCTCTGTCGTCGCGGTCTAGCACGCTTTGCAAATTCGCTTTGAATTTTTGTTTTCAATTTGCGTTCAATTTGTTGCTTCGATTTGCGTTCACTTCGTTGCTTCGACTCTCTGTCGTCGCGGTCTAGCACGCTTTGGAAATTCGCTTTGAATTATTTGACGTAACTTGTCACCTTCTCTTCTCTTATTTGCGTTCTCTACGCTGTTGATATTCTTCTGTTGCTCGTTTGACACTCTCTGTCTCTGTTACTCTTGACTCTGTTCACGCTTGCTGTTGACGCTTGGATGCTGTCGAACTCTTTGCTGCCGTGGGCTCTTAATACGTTTGTTGCTCGTTGCTCGTTGCTTTTATTGTTGCACTGAACTTTTCTTGAAAGCTGTATACATATTTTTTGTAAACTGTGGCTTTGTCGCTGGGTTTTCAATTTTAATTGTTGCTTTGTCGTTAACTTTGAATTGTAACGATTTTCACCAAGCTTTTTTTTGTTTAATATTCTTTAAGTTTTCAAAAAAAAATTTGCACGTTTATGCTAAGCAATTTTTAATAGTTGCTTTGTCTTTAATTTTTGACTTATAACGTTTTCGTCAAGCTTTTATGTATAAATTTCCTTTCAAGTTTTCACTTTTAGGCTTAGCAACTCACTACACACTCTTTAATAGTCGATTTAGTTACTATTTTATGTTCTTTTTAATTGTTGCACTGTAGCGCACTGTACTAAATTCCGACGAATCCCGGTTGAGCCCCCAAAAATGTAGGATCGCTACTGCCTAGGGGTTTTCAGTAAAACACAACTGGTTTATTAGTTTTAAGTTTATTGTAAAATAAGTATTTAAGTTTAGTTTTCAATAGTATTTATAGTGAAGCAAATAATAATATGGTTAATTGTATTAATTTCACTTATTGGTTTTATTTCATTAAATATACAGCGCGCACTCGTTTTACGACTTTTCGCAGTCACCCCACGTTAAACTCTAACTCTTTTTGTTCGTGTTCGTCTTGTATATCTGGTCTCGTCTCCCTCTAATTGTCAAGTCTTATGTTGTCCTTGTCATGTCGTATCTTAGGTTCATAACCCAGGTCACCGTCTATCTTAGTCCGTCAAATCCTGTCCCACATGTATTTACTTAATATTATTATATACTATAACAATAAAGAGACCAAGTCATGCATCTCTTTTGCTCCAATGTGTTTTTCGGCTCCGCTCAGCAACAAGCGTTCACTATCTTCGCAATCTTATTGTTATATCATGAATGTACCTCCATATTGTATCATCATATGTACAAGTACTCAAGCCCGTCTTTAATAAAAAGATTATATAAAAGATTTTGCATATAACCTTACTTATGGTTATTTCGTTCGCTAAAAGGGGCTTATTAATTTTATTGTGTTGAATTTAATTTTTTAGATTTCGCATGAAATAAAAAAGATTATAGACTCATTTTGGTTTTCCGTGTAGAAAGAAGGAACTTCTTAATTTTATTGCTCCATACCAACTGCATTATTTTTATTTATCACTTAAGTATACATATATTAAGTAAAAAACTTGATAATTTTGCGCTTTTTAAACACTGTTGACCTGTTCAGACTATATAAGTATGTTCACAAGAGTTATTCATAATTCTTTCGTCTACAATTTTTCCGAAAAGAATTTGTTCAAAATTTGCTTAGTTTAGGAGTTATCGTTGAACAATTGCGAAAAAAGCACTAAAAATCGCTATTTTCGCTAAAAAAGTATCTTTTTTAAGTACTGTTGCCTGTTCAGATTATATTAATATGTTGACAAGAGTTGTTCATTATTCTTCTGCCTTCAGTTTGCTAGAAAATACTTGGTTAAAAATTTGCTTACTTTACGAGTTTTCGTCGAAAAATTGCGAAAACAGCCCTAAAAATCGATATTTTCCACTTAAAAAATAATTGAAATGAAGCTTTTTTGCAATGAAAAAGGGTTGACATGTTCAGATCACATAAGTATGTTCACAAAAGTTTAGTTTTTCTTGACAACAATTTTGTAGATAATAGTATAGGAAAAATTTGGGTTCCCTTCAAATTACGCCAAAAAAAGCAAAAAAAAAAATACATTTTTTTTGGCATTTAATTAAAAAAAATGTTGTGAAAAATGATTTTACGAGTATGTTTCGTTTTTGTGTTTGTTTATTAGACTGTTAGCTACAACTTTCTGACGGAGCTGTTGAACAATAACTGTTGGTACCATTTTTAGTCAAAATCCTTAAGACCCGCTATATTAAGTGGGCCATAAAAAAGAAACGGGCGCAAAGCTTCCGAAACCCAGGATGGTTTTACTCACTTTGATCATAGTACCGAACCTATACGGCGCAATCACGTTATTTTGCCAAAAGTACTATTTTGTTTCATTGTGTAATTGTTGAAATCAGTAAAAAAAGCTTTATGTCAATATCTCTGACCATTTTTTTGTTTCAAAAAACGCCTTCAGAATCGCTTGTATTACATAAAGGTACCTTTAATATAAAACATTTGGCAAAATCGGATGAAAAATTGACTTTATTTTAATGAAAAAATCTCTTAAAAGTCTGCAAAAATTAAAGAAATATCTTGAAATTTTGCACATAAGTTTCTCTATTCAATATAAACCATCACTATGATATTTGGAAAAATCGGATGAAAACCACGCCTACCTCTCATACAAATGGGCTTTATTTTAAAAGTAAAAGCTCTTTAAAATCCACAAAAATTAAACAAATGCCTTGAAATTTTGCAAAATCGAATGAAATCTCCCCCTACCTTCCATACGAAGTGACGTCATCAAAATAGAAAAACCTTCGCAAATAAATAAATAAACTGAATGTCATCGTGTCTGTATGTACTCCAATTCTACGCACCTCATTTTTCCGACCTAAACCAAATTTTGCATAAATATTCTTCGGTACAATATGAGGTCTTAGGACTATAAAAGTGGGTGTGGCATTTTACTCTTAATCGAACTTCTATTACACCGTGTGGCTGACTTCAACCAATTTTGCACACATAATCCTTGGTAATTTGAACAGTCTTAAATTAATAATTGACTTGAATTGGGAGCGGTACTAGACAGGGAGCGTGGTACTTTATTTTCAATCTAGCTCCATCTACACCGTTTGTCCGATTTAAACTAAATTTTGCACATATACATATTATTTGTCATAAAGAGCAATCCGTAGCTTATAAAAGTGGACGGAGTTAGACAGGGCTGTGGCATTTTAATTTAAAACGAAATTATTCTACAGTGTTTTTTGAACTTCAACCTAATTTTCAACATATATTTTATGGAATAATGAGCAGTGAATTCTTAGTGTAGAAAATTTTGAGGAGTAAGACAGGGGGCGTGACACTATATAGTTAGTTACTAGTATAGTTTTTCCAACTTCAAACAAATTTTCCACACATATTCTTTGAAATAATGAGATGTCAGTAGTCAAGAAATTTTGGTGGATCTGTCAGGGGGATGACGCTTTAATTTAAAACGAAATTCTTTGACACCGTTAGTATAAATTCAATCAAATTTTGCTCATATATTCTTTAGCATAATGAGCAGTCATGAGTTAAGAAAATTAGTTGAAATTAGGCAGGAGGGCGTGGCACTTTAATGTTATTCGAACACCTACACCGATTTTCCGACTTCATCCAAATTTTTATTTTTCGGTACAAAGAGTGGTCTGTATTCTAGAAAATTGGGCGGGACTAGACTAGATTTTAAAAGAACTTCTTCAGGGTTTGCACGATTTCAAACAAATTTCCCCCAATAGTTTTTGGAACAATGTGAAGTCCGTAGTCCAGAAACGTAGGTGAGATAAGACATGGCGTGTTTAGCTTTAATTTTAATCGAACTCCTTCTACAACATTTTTCCGGCTTCAACTAAGATTTTACCGTTTTTTCGACTTTCACCAATATGTATTCTCTAGAAAAGTGGGCGGGATTTGACAACGGGGCGTGTTGCTTTAATTTGAATACTTTATCTCAGTAAATATCTGCACCATGGTATTAATATTTGTCATTGGAGTTGGAGGGAATTGTTCCAAACAACATGCAAAACCTTGTCGTGACTGGAAAACGGGAGTAGAAATGTTCTTTAAAAACTATACCTCAAATTTAAGATGCATAATTCCACTATACCCTTACAGCTGAAAAATTGCAGGTGGAAAATTGGGTGGACCTTTCCTGGTCATAGATAAAACTTTACGTGATTTTGTGAAGAAAACAATTGCAACAGCATTAAGATGTTAGCAATGTGTGGGGTAATGCGTTACCCCAAAGGCAAAACATCGCTCTCTAAACTTGAAATTGAGTTTTCTGACTTACCAAAATATATGAACTTTGTTTGATATATTCGTTAAAGTTCTGGTGGTCTATTAATCCAAACATCAAATATTTATTAAAAAAAAATGAAGCCTAAAAAACGAAAAAAGTTGAATTGACAAAAAGCCTGGGGCAACAAACTACTCTATGTGGCAGCTAACAGTAAAATTAAATTAAGCGTATGACACAAATGTTTTTGCAGATTATACACAAAAACAATTTATAGACGGCTTAGTACTTCGAATGCACTTGTATTGTGGGTGTATTTTAACATCGGTACCCTACCGAAGCTCCATTCCTTACTAGTTTTGTTATTTTTTTTACTGCGAATATAGTTCTCCAAACAAACACAATTTCCAAAAAACAAATAACAAAAAAATATTAATATTCTGCCTCCTATAACCTACCATATCATTTCGATATTTCTGCTTTGCGCTGTTCGGACATATCTTGTCTCATAGCGTGGAACGTTAAAACTGTTGAAGGCATTTTTGAAAATAACTATCTTATCTACAATTGTATTCTAAGCATATATTTTCTGTTAGACAAAGAGCAGTAGAGATATTGGCTAATGACTGGTTTCGCTGAACTTTGAACCCGAATATCTCTCTTAACAGGTTGTTAGTTAAGCCTTAACCAAGAGGTTTGCCGCAGAAAAAATTGGGATCTAATTTTTCCTTTGCGCAGAGTCAAAAGTTATGTCGCCAAAAAAAAACTAAAGATGCAGAAAATATCTTTTCGATGAGGAAATTTCAAAAATATATGAATCCTGTGAAGATTTTTTGGCTAATATATTTCATTCCACTATAACACAACTGTAATTGCTCTTCTTTCTAAAGATATTTTGGATTGTACCATTACAATCCGTTAAGGTTATGTCATGACATGCATTTGAATTACCAATTATGAGCGTCGTTCAATAAACCTTGTAAAATAGTATGATTGCTAATCACTAGACAGCTGTAAAAGTCTCACTTATATCACCTTCGAACGGGGATTAAGGACTTATATGAATTTCTTTTTAATCTTAATGATGAATTTGATGGCTGATTTGCTCCTGTGTTTGCAACTATTTACAACTTGAAGATACGCAAAAAATAAAAATCGTTCGCGACGTTCACTAGAAGTGGCCACGACCAAAATGATTTACAATATCAAAGTGCGTGAAATAGTTGAAGCTGCAGATATATCAAAGGCACAGTGTTTTTTTTATTTCGCACGAAAAATTAGGTGCGAAAAAATTACGGCAAGATGGGTGCCGCATTTTCTCTCGGTAGATAATAAACGCAATTGTGTGATCAACTCTGAGGCTGTTTTGGTACTTTTTCGTCGCAGTCCTGTTCAGTTTCTGCGTCGATACTGTAGACGAAAAGTAAATACGCTACAAACACACTACAGAGCCAAAGCAATTGCCGAAACAGTGCATTTTTAAAGGCAAATGGGCTCTGAAGAAAGTGAAAACGAAATCGGCTGGCAAGGCGTTGATCACAGTTTTTTAGGATGTACGCGGAATTAGCTGCACCGATTATTAAGAAAATAGACAAACATTTATTGGAGAGTATAATGCGTTGCTATTGGCCTGGTTGAAAAAAAAAATCCTCATTTGGTAAAAACACAATCCATTGACACAATGCACGGGTGCCGTCTACACAGTTTCCAGAATTATTAACTATAAATTATCAGACTTGAAGAAATAGCACGGCGTATAGCGACTTAGGATCTTCCGGAATTCTACTATTTGTAAAGCTTAAAAAAAGTTGAAGAAACACTTGGAAAAATATATAGAGTTAAAATATGTATTGTTAAAAATCCTCACAAAATGCTACTTGTTACCACACTTTTTTCTATTTTTTTAAGGACTATTTGATCGACCCTCGTATCTAAATTCAACGGTTATATTATTTCTTAAGCTAAACACGACTAAAATTAAAGTCAGATTGAAGCTCATTTTTTTAACTTATAAATGGAGTTCTTTTTAGAGGTTCCATTTTCCTAAAGGGATCAAACTGTCATAAATTGGTCAAATCTGGCAGTGCTATTGCCATTTGAGCAGGGCCGCATTAAGCAGGGAGCAAGAGTGGGCAACTGCCCCCGGGCGACATAATTTTAGGAGCAGCAAACTTATTAATAAACAAAAAAAAATTAATAAAGAAAAAACTGGTTTATAAAATGAAATTAACTTATTAAGTATTTTTACTAACATTTCAATAATAATTTAACTTGAATAAAACTGAGTAACCACTTTGTCTTAGTTTTGTAGTAGGCCTTTAATAAATATATGCATTGTGTTGTAGGGGGACCATGCCTCCGATGGATGGACCAGGCCGAGGAAGCCCTAACCGTATTTGGTGTATCCAACAGGAGAAGACGCGCGCAAAACAGGGGTGCCTGGCGACAGCTGATGAGGTCGGCTGAAGCCCGAACACTGGTTGTAACGGCCACCTAAGTAAGTAAGCAAGTATTGTGTTGTAGTTCTGGTGTTTAAAATATCTTCTTTACTTAAGAGAAAATATCCTTGGATAATCGCAGTATTGGATTTAGGCCTAGGCCCGTGAGGCTCGGACCTAGGGTGGCGACATTTTAAGGGCGACATCATTTTAAGGGCGGCAAAATTTTGAGGAAAACAAAAAGTTAGGAACGGAATCTATTTGGCTGCTGCAGAATTGATAGGGCGGCAAAATTTTGAGCGACAAATGTTTGAAGCAAGCTTACTAACTCATGCAATCGATAACTTTTTGGGTTAAAGAAAGTATAACTTTAACATTAAGCAATGCTTTTAATGCATATTTGGTCTTTCTGATTTATAATAAGGTTTCATTCAATAAAATGTTAATGTAATGCATTGCAAAATTTTTAAAAAGCTTGGCTGAGTTTATTTAGAAGGCGGAATCATTTTGATACAGAACCGCAGAATAATTCCGTAGCTTATTTAAAAAGATACTTTAAGTATCTAGTTTAGAAAACCTTTGGGCGGCAACGTTTTGAGCGCAAGCTAATTTTAAATAAACTTAGTGGAAACTATTGAAATTTATTTCTGAAATTCACGTTCGGTGCGGGAAACTCACAAAGCACTTCGCACTCATTAAGGTGCGCATAATCATCCATCTGAGCAGGTTATACGCAAAACAATGAATTGATTAATGTTAACATTTTCTCTTATGGACAATATTCATCCAATACGAGCTCATGCTGGCCTTATCGAAGAAGTCATCGCCGCTGTAGAGATGAGTGAGTCCGAGGACCAAATTTATCGATTCGACGCCGTTCTCAACAACTGGGTCTTTTCCCGTCCACTACGGGGATGATTTTGAGAAAAGACTTTCACCTAGACCTAGACCCATACCATCGTTTGCGTCAAAAGTGCGGAGAATAGTGTGAAAATCAATTGGGAGTTGGACCACATTTTTACCGTCAAATCATCTTCAGAGATGGGGCACATTTCTGGCTTAACGGGCAGACAAATGAGCAAGATTGCCATATTTGGAGTGCGAAAAATTCTGAAGAGATTGTCTGGACTCTTTTAAATCCTGTTGTGACCCAAGAACAAGTAACACAACAGGCCATTGCAGCAATTGATCCAGAATTCTGTCAGAATGTCATGGAAAATTTCATAAAAAGGGCTGGAGTGTGCAAACAAGGTCGAGGTGACCATTTGAATTATGTTATGTTTCATCAATAATCATGCTCTTTTGTCAAGGCATGAATTTGCCTTTAGGATTACGAAACAATAAAGATAAAAACTAAAAAACAAAAGGCTTATTGAATTGCAAGAAGAAGAGGATGGCCCAGCTGCTTCATTTTGCTGGTTGGAATTGCAAGCGATATAAGAAATGATTGACTGAATTGAAATAAATTATTTGGAAAAAGAAGAACCTCCAGCTACGTATCAGGAACTTTTTATTTCTATTCCAACGTTTTCAATTTCAACAAATCTGAGATTGAAACATTAGATTTTCTAAGAGGGTCCTAGTTGCAGCGTTAATAGCTATCAGAAAAGAGCTACAAAGTAATCTGCATTCCAATAATAATTCTTTGGCTCTTGAGAAAGATGCACCTGGCTTCGATCGATTGCTCAGAATGAGACCTGTGATCACACACTTCAACGGAAGATTTAATTCGATTCCAATACGTCAGCGTCTTAGTGTTGACGAGTAAATGTTACCTACGAAAATGCAAGGAGTTCTAATTTATCAACACATGCCGGCCAAATAACACAAGTGGGGATCGAAATTATTCTCGTTTTGCAATACCTTTTAGGCTATTTTTATACATTTGAAATTTATCCAGGCACTGGCAATAATGAAGTTCTTAAAAACTGCCCCAATCTTGTAACTGCATCTTATGTAGTTGTTCGATAATCAAACCACATCCTTATTTCAATCATATTGTTCACTTTCGCAATTTTTACATGTCTGTTGGTTTGATACTCTATTTGAAAAATGGTGGCACTTTCAGTTTGGGAATGGGGCGAACAAATTTCTTATCAAACATAAAACTCTACGGTCTGATGTCGCACTTGAATCGAAAAAAGTTTAGCGTGTATGTTCTAAAGAATTTGTCGATACAGTGTTTGGTAAAATATTTGGCTGCCTTTAAACTACTTAGGTTTGTTGCCGCGAAATAATGATAACATACCATGGAAAGCGAAACCTGAAACAGAGCATTGAAATAGCTATCAGGCTATAATAAATGAGCACAACAAACATATAAGAGGCATTGATTTGTTGGATGGGCTGATCGATCGTTGTTTCGATGAATGTGTCGATTGAATGTTGCTATGGTGAATTTTTATATTCTTTATCACTGGCTGCATCCAGAACCTGGTTTAAGAACGGAAGCAGCAGAATCGCTCTGTTACGTTGCTTCAACTGAATTTCGGAAACGTGGTCGATTATCTTCAGCCACGTTCCCTTCGCTAAAGCTGAAAAGTCATGTGTTCCACCAGATGATATTCGCTAGAGCAAGTAGGTCTTTTCACAATATTATTTGTTTACTTGCTTATTTTTTTTTTAAACAATTTATTAAATATCTAAATCACACTTTTGTACTTATTTTTTGTGATCATGCCCAATTACGCCTCTAGACGGAGTCGACATTTTCAACAAGTAACATATGAACGAAGTTCAAAAATGAAGAACGAACTTCAGATTCGTTTTTCTCTTCCTAAAATTAGTCTAATCGGATTTTTGGAGCTCATACAAAAAAATGTGGCATAAGTTTTCGTTATCCTCAGTTAAAGGTGTTACAAAAAGTTAAGACGCAGCTGAAATATAAGTAATAAAAGAAACTAACAAAATAAACTCAAACTCAACGTTTGATGTAAATGTAAAAAAAGGCGACAAATTTTTTTTTGCCCCGGGCGGTAATTAGTCTTGATACGGCCCAGCATTTGAGTTTACTTTGGTTTGCCATTTTATCATGAATAGACTACCGGTAGAACAACGTTTGGAAATATGCAATTTATTTCGAAAATCGTGGTTTGCAATTAAAATTTTCTGCTCGACATAATCGTCCATCTGAGCAACTAATTCGATTAGCCATGTATCATTTTCACACTACGTATACTCTAAATGAGTGTCTCCAAACACATCCCAGTCCCGAACGGATGCATCCGTCTTCGAAGACGACTTTCAAGACAGCAGTCAGTCTTCGAGGACAGATCGCTCCAATCCTATATCTGTACTCGAAGACAATTACAAACAAATTTGCCAAACGACTTGCAAGACAAGTGTGTGCCATCTGTTGGAATACGGCTCCAATACACGTCTTGCAAAGTGTCCGCATTCGTTCAAAATTTGCTGCTCTTGTTGTACGATTTTTCTCGTTCGTGTTCTCCCTCGTTTCGCTCTAGCTCTCAAAATGGATTGCTAGACAATTTTATATTACATGTTTGAAGACGGTTCTGATACATGTCTTGCTAAGTGTCCGCATTCGTTTCAAGTTGCTGCTCTTTGGGTACGATTTTTCTCGTTCGTGTTCTCTCCTAAAAATTTCCTACATTTTGTGTTATTACTAAATTAATAGCGACATGTCCAGTAAAACTTCAGCATTGTTACTCCATTGTCGTCCAAAGGCAACGTCTTCGAAGACTATTTTCGCCACTGGGATACTACTACAATTTTCGGATTATGTGCCTATGTTAGTAGCTCTCTCGCTTGCTGCACTGACAAGAAATGGTTTGCAATTTTTGAATCCAATTTTGTTTTTTTAATTTTTATCAATTTGTGAATCTTTACATTCCAATGAGCCCTGAATACAATTTTCAAAGTATTCTTTCTTGAATTTAAGAACTAACTCATTACGGTCTTCATTTTCCATAAAGGAATATTGAGGATGCATAGTTCGAATTCGAACCAGTGTTACCGTTTTGGCTCTATATAGCTATTTCTTTTCCGCTGTTAATTTTGGCTATTTGGCGATTTTATTTTTCATTTGGCTATTTGTTTATTCGGGCATTTTTTTTTTTATTTTGACGAAAATTAATTTTTTGTCCTAACCTAAATGATTTAAAATTTTTTCGTGATGGTGAATTTTCCCTTCATGTATACACGACATACAAATAATGTCAATCGTGCAGCACAACGTAATAAGGCTGTGTTCAAAATTCCAATTAATTTAGAAACATTGCACAAAAAGAGCTGGCTACACTGACCTCACTAAGCCGACTTTCTTTGACATTTGTAGTAAGGCCAGTATGTACAGCACTTTTTGCGAATTGTTGCTGAATTAGTTGCAATTTTGAACACAACCGAATATACAAGGTGTGTTTCCGTACTCACACTGTGTAACTTGTGGGACACTATTTTCTGTTTCCGTACTTTCTGTGCTTAAAATGGGAGAAGAAGAACAAGCATAAAATCGCTCTCTTGAGCACACATAGTGCACAGAGAGTGCTAGAACTCAAGACTCCGAGTAAAGTAAGAACAAGCAGCAAGAAGAACAATAATCAACTTCACATTCAAATTGACGATCATTTTAATTGGCGCAATTTACGCTTGACATGTCTGCAGTCAAAATCAGCTCTTTTGTGCTTGAAACTTACTAGAAGCTGTTTCCGTACTTTTGCAACTATTCTCACATTTCATTTATACTCTCTCAGTTTGAACTTACACAGTGTAGAGTACGGAAACACACCTACAATAATCTCTTGTTAAAACAAATCACAAAAATAAATTAGAAATCAATACTGTAAATAGCATTATGCTTGCAAAAGAGCTCTTACCAAAGACAAGATAGACAGGGGTACAAGATTTCAGGGATAGACAAAATATTTTTTTTGATGTTACTGATAAATAATTACAAAATGTATCAGCCGTAAGTTTGTAATAAAAAATTAATTAATTAAAAATAAATTAAATATTAATAAATTCTATGCTTTTTAATTATAAGAAAAAATATTAAGAATTTTTGTAATTTAATACTAAAATTTTTATTTTTCTAATGTTCAGAGGGTGTAACTGCTCTCCCCTGCTCTACCCTCGCTACGCCCATGACCGAGACCATAAATTTGTTTTGTCTTTCAAATAATTTTAAACAGAAATAATATATATTTTATATGTACAGCCAAAGGCTAAATTTTATACTTGTGTAGGCTATGGCCGCAATAAATTATAATTCAATTTTTAATTTTTATGTTTTATTTAAAATTTCCAACAATTCGGCTAAAATTGCTAGCCATCTTCAGAAACCTATGCAAAAATATAAAAACATTTATCACAAAAAATTAACACTTAAAAACGTTGTGAAACAAATAATCAGAATCACAATAAAATTAAATAAAATTACCAGTAAAACTAACTTGATAGATTTACTTTCGTCAACTAACTAAACAATGTCTAATCAGATTTTTGTAAATATAAGCGCAGTTATTGGTATCCGTTTTGTAATTGAGCCTCTTACCTGTAGATGTGTTGATTATGTGTAGCATTTCTATTATGTATCTTCGCCTGTAGTTGTGTTCTTGTTGCAAAATTTTGGTGTTTTCAAAGTCGGGAATGTGGCATCGTTGTATACAGTGGGTTACAAGTGCTGTCTTATTGTCATTGTTGTTCTTTAAGTCCGATCTGTGCGCTGATATTCTTGTCTTTAATTTAGATTTTGTCGTCCCAACATATACTTTTCCGCATTTGTAGTCTCCGTCTCCTTTACATGTTATTTGATAAACCAGATTAGATTTATCCGTATTTTCAATTTTAGTGAAAAGTGTTGCTGTAGATGTTTTTTATGGTGTTGTGAGATTTTGGTGCAAGTTGGAAAAGATTTTTGTTGTATATGTCCGTTTTTTTGAGGTTTTCCGTGAAGCCTTCTTCATATGTGACTCCATTATATATATTGTTTTCACTATTTTTTTTTGGGTTCTTACTTCTTTTAGAAGCCTGTTGACTGTATGTGGTGGGAAATCGTTCTTGATTGAAATCTTTTTAATTATTAATTTATTGTTTTTGTGATAAATTTCGTCACTAATGTTTAGAACTCTATTGATGAAATTTTTCGCTGTTTGATTATGGACTTTTTAGGATGTTTTGAGTGAAAATTTATTAGACCAATCAAAAACCAGTTTTTGGTACCAATCATCAACATGAATAAATATTTTGGCTTTTTTTTATGTTTTGGCTATTTTTATTTTGTGATCTGGTTAAAAACAATTTACTCCGGCAACACTGATTCGAACTCGAGTACGCAAACTATGAAACGGAGACCACTGCTCTAAATGATAATTCGCATCCGAAAAGTCGTCGTACTTTAAGAAGTGTTACAGTCAAACCTAAATCAGCGCGTATTGAGCGTAGCATTTTTACGCTGAGCTTTAACGCCGAAGTAAAAATATTCAACAACGAAAACCAACAACACGATGTGGAAAAGTTTTTAATTTAATGCATACCAGATTATAGAATAACTAAATGGAATAGAGAATATATGATTCAGATTCATGGCAAATGTACCCAAATTACCGTTTCACCGTTGGCAACTTTGTGAACTCTTAAATTTTCCTTAAGCCTTTGGAAGATATGAAGGTAAACAATTTTGCTACTCTCATTAAGTAAAGTTGTTTCAAAAATGTGAACCATGACCTTTAATATTTATAAACTATATCTTACAAAGCAAATGCAATCAAAAAGAAATAAAAGGCAAAGAAAGTATTATATTGTAAGCTTCAGATAAAATTACGAACAGAGTTCTGAAAGAATAAAGTTTAGAGTAGATTAAGATTTAAAAAAGTAATCAGGCTAACATTTTTAAACTCTGATATCAGTGAAAACTTTCTAGGGAGGGAAAGTATAGTTTGGTCTCAGAGTTTAAAGTTTTGATTGATTTTGTCCGCCTGTGTAATCTAAGGATTGACAATAAAACCATTTGATCGAAGTTTTAACGATTTCTTTTAGATATTAATATTAAAGGCGATTTGACTAAACGTTTTTTAAAATTCGTGAGCGGGTAACGGAAACGTAGGCTTATGCCAAAAACTTAATAAAGAAATTGAATACAAATCTGTGTCGACAAAGAATAACCGCTTAAGTCGAGTTAGGACAAAGTTAAGTTATTATTATCACTGTATTCCTCGCAAGAAAATACACTAGTACGCAAATTTTTATAGTTACAGTTTAAAAACCCAATGTTTGATGACATAAAATCGAAACAGCTAAAGTCAGCTTTCTACTCTTGTGATTTTGGAATAAGAGCCTAACTCGTTTGGTTTCAGTAAATAAAAAAAAGGCTTTCTTAAGTAGACTTAGACTTTTATTCCAAGCCATAGTGTGATTTGATTTAGATTCGAAATTTTTTCCTAAGTCGAGTTAAGTCATTATTCCTTTATTTGCAAGGTTTCACCTGAAGACGGTTTGGGATTTAGGGGGGGTAAAAAATGGAAATTTAGCAGTAATTTTTTAATTCCGTTCAGCGCTTATAAGCGCTTATATTTCTAGCCATTTTGAATTCCATTCTATGTACTAGCTGGGGTTTTATGTTAAAATTAACTGCTTTATTTTGTATATCGAAAACGCAAACCAACTAGAAGTAAGACAAGCATGGGCGTAGTCAGGGGGAAGCCCAGCGGGCACCGGCTCCACCCTAAATCTTTTATCCAATATTTTTTATTGTGGTGTTCCCGTTATGTGTTTAAGTGATTTACATTTAAGTGAACCCTTAACTAATTTGTATCATAATATCATAATTTTATTAAGGTCATTTCAATGTGTTTTGTTGTTCATATTTGCCTCTACCTGTACATATGAGGGTGTAGAAAGAATTTTTTCACGCTTTCGAATTTTTTTAATTTTTATTCAATCAACATCATTTAACGTTATCCTCTTCTACAATCAAGTTTGCTTTGGATTTAAAACTTTCTCTCAGTTCTGCTGAAATCGATATAAAAATTCTGCTTGAAATCGGAGAAGGAATGCTGTCGTCGCACACATTATAAAATTATCAAGACAGTAGTGACATCGAGCTATTTTCTCATAAGCGGCGATCATAGATTTTCATTTGCATGTATATTTTACCTTTTTATTATTCTTTTAAATTTTTTCGTTCTATATTTTATATTATTTTGGACAAGCTATGTTCGCCAAGAGAACTGTCAATACTACTTAGATAATTGTATCGAGGTTGCAGATGTCGGACTGTTTTGAAAGCTAAAAAAATGTATCCTGAACACCTGAACAACTGAATTTTAAAACAATTATTTTTTGAAAGTTTTGAGGTAATTTTAGTTTCTTAAGCTTTAAAAAAATTGCCAATGTCACTTCTACCTTAATAATTGTGTCATGGTCGCACATGTTAGATTGTTTAACGTTCTAAAAACTGTCCCGTTACTTGTTTAATTGATTTTTGAATATCTTATTAAATTTGTATTTTTTCCATTTTAAGTTTTTTTGAAGAAGTTGTAGAAATCGGTTGCCTTAGTGTGATTCAAATCCAACTATGGTATGAAACAAAATTTTCGCTATATTTTCTGATATAAAAATGTATACACAAGTGTTCTATGAAAAAGTGAATGAATGTAAGCTTTTTGAATTCATCATTTACACATGTTTTTTGTTAATTTTGCAATGATAATCGGCGGCAATACATAACCGTACATGTTGATTCCTTAATTTACACATTATTTATATGTATAGATATCCTATAGAAGAGTCTGGCTAGGCCCATGAAGACAAGTGAAGCAATACTTTTTTATATACATACAAAATTCTATTGCTTCTCGTTTTTTGCTTTTCGTTGGTTTGCGTTTTCAAAATCAAAATCAAACAAAATCAGGCGGTAAATCTAGTCCTACCAAAAATCGAAAAAACGTAGCGAATAAACGAACGCGCTAATTTTTATAACGGACAGATCATAAGCTAAAAAAAGTCATTTAAAAACAATAGTGATGAATGTGATATCTTACCTTTTAGGTAGAATTGATTCATACTCGACGAAAGTAACAACAGTAATAAAATGAATGATATAATATTCTAGTTTATATTTTTCATTTCTGTATGTATGTACGATACATAAATATCAACATGAATATATCGTTATTTTTGTATTTTCTGATATATATTTATTTTGTATTCCTAACGAAGCATTCAACGAACGATGGCTATGCGAACGATGTTGAATTCAAACTGAAATAAGTATTTCGAACGAAGCTTATCGCTAGCTCATTCGCCAAGCTTTTGTTTTATATGTGCACTCAAACCGTTATACACAAGCAGTTGTCAAATGTGTCACTGCCATACCAAACACTAGGGAAGTTTTCTGCATTTTGTCTACTTACTTCAAAGATCTTTTAAATATGTTGTTTTGTTTCTTATATGTTGGCAGTGCTTTTGTTCGGTTTGTGTATTCAATAAATATACTTTGAGCAATTAAGTGGTTTTCGGATTTGTTTGTCATCATTATTGTTTTTAGTGATTGAGTGATTGCTTTTGACATATCAAAATAAAATGTATGCAGCTATTGCAGTTCTTATTTTTATTTTATGTATTTCAAGTGCTTCACAGCCTTCAGACACTGTATATATTTATATATTTCATCATTTATTTACCTTTAGGTTCAGAATTTTCCATTTTTAAACCATTCTATTAACGACTGCAACCACAACGATAGCATAAAAGTGTACGTTTGATTTTGACGCTCAAATTCGTGGTTTCAGTGATCGTTAGAAATACATATTTCAAATATGTAACTGTACTACGGCATCGTTCGCTGGCTGATCAGCTGTTACCGTTGTTTGATTCTGTTCGAATTACAAATTTCAAAAACACGAACGAACACTGTTTTGAACAAAACGATTGATCGAATAGGAATACAAAATGAATTATTTTACGTTGAAATGAGCAACTGAATTGTATGCATTTTGGTTTCTTTTCGGCTGGCATGGTTTTTCATGTAAGAATTTCAGTTTACAATTTCTCTGAGGAAATTATCTTCCGTGTTGATTGGGGGATACTTGTAGTTAAGGTTTTCTTTAACTCAAGTAAAAATTATTGTTTTTAAACAAGTTTTTTTTAACTCAAGTAGAAAGCTAGAAATAAATACAAAATTTGAGATTTGTTCAGTGCTTGACTTATGAGAGAAAATTAAATTTCTGAGAGAAAAAAATGGTCTTGCACTCTTACTACGAATTAGCGAATTGGAAAATGGAAGGTAAGCAACATAAAATCGTGCATAAGTATTGGTTTTTGTCAATCTTTTAACAATTTCTAAAAAAACTTTTTTGTACTCTAAACTCCGTCTTTTCAGAATTAATGCAATAATTCGAGCAATAAATAATGTATTAAACTTATTTTAAAAAAATACATAAAAAAACTATAAAGTTAATTTTAAACATGGTTCAATAAATTTTTAAGAATTTTAGCCATTTGGTAATTTTTAAGATTTAACAAATGTAAAAGTTCTTTTAAAATCTGCTACAATATATTTGGTATAATATAGGTATTGTTTAAATGTAAAGATTGTAAAAGTTGTTATAGGATCACAAGAAGTTGTTATAGATACCCATATGTACTCAAAGAGAGTCGTAGAGGAACTTACCCGCTATCGAGTAGACAGCTGGTAGTAGATTAAGAAATAGAATTTAAGATAGATTAAAGAGTGTTTAAAGGAAATTCTAAAGCCGTGTGTATATTGTTCGTATGTGATTTCTGTTTAGTGTAGTATATTTCTACAATTATATTGTATTACATACAAAATTAACTGCTAACATTTAACAGTAACAAATATCTCTATTTAAAGAATTTCCGAGTCCAAAACGTATATTAGAGCTTTAATAAATAGAAAAAGCTCCTAAAAAATTAAAAAAAAAAATATTGAGAGGAAAATCTATACAAAACTACTTAAAACAACAATTTCACTATAGTTAAGAAAAGTTTTCCTCGCGTTGTGGGTAACTTAAATAACACAGAGTGACGAAATCGACAAAAAAAAAAAAGCACAACCAATCTTTATAGAAATTCTCAAAGCGGGATATGTTGGGAGTCCATTGCACCTGGTCTGACCTCTCAATGTCATCACAATTATTTTTTTTCATTAATTTTTAAAGGTAAAGAGTTCGAATTTTGTTGTGCCGACATTCATTGTATTTGTACTGCCATTAGTTTTATTGAAAATGAAAAACAAAATCCACTTCTTTTGCATAGAATTTCACGTAGAATAAGGCTATATAAAAATAATTTCGATAAAATACAAAATGAAGCGTGTAGCGCAACAAATTCTTGTATTTGTCTTAAATTTAAAAAAAAAAATTGGTGTTTTTATCACTTTTAATTAAATAATGTTCCACTAATGATATTTGTTTTTTCACAAAAATTAATTGTAAGTACTTAAAAATACCTTTCCATTAAACTCAATATCATCGAAATCGGTTAAGAATTCGCTAAATGGCGGCAATTTTGTTCTTCCTAAAACACTGATTCCCATGTATATATTTGCTACTGTACAAAATGCTCCTTTTTCGTCAAATCACAACCGATTTTGGTAATATTTAGCTCGTTGGAAAGACAATATAATGAGCAACATATTGCGTACAAATTAAAATTTGCTTTATTTTTTAAAAGCATATCTATATTATGACTATTAAATCTAAACTGTAGAAGCGATTTTCATAAATAGTGCAGCAATTGAAAGTTTTTGCTCTGTAGATGTACAATAAGGTTTTATTTTTTCTTAAATATTGTGTATTTAAAAAAAAAAAGCTGAAACAATTCGAAAAATAACCAAATTTATTTGTGATGCCTAAAAGTATGTGATAGATTTTTATTTTAATGCTATGATAAGTAATAACTGGGCAACTTAACAATTCAACAGAAACATAGAAAGTTTTTATGAAATCCTTGGTTCAAAATAGTCCTAATATAAAAAAAATTACCTATCATGATATGTTTTTTTATTTTGGCGTTTTAACGACGCACGGGATTACTAGTTTTATATAAATGTGTGGTGCATGCTTGTTCGAATTCACCATGTTTAATTAGGTGTCAAAAACCAACACAGATCAGCTATGATGACTGTAAATTCTTGCTTTTGTAGCGCTCCTACATTGCTTTATTCGTTTGATAAAAACCTTCGCCTTGATGCGCCTTGTTTTGCCTTGTTTTTTTTCAGCTCTTGTTTTGCCCAAACATCTTTCGAATGTTGCTCCCATCCAGTTCCAAGCGTCTAAATGTTCTTCAGATTACGATTTTCTAAATGCTTGACTCTTCATTAGCTTTCGAATATCGGGGCCAACGAGCATACCTGCATTTCAAATTATTTTTTTAGAGTCCTTAAGTTAGTGTTACTGTAGTAACCTTCTTTAATTTTGGCATAATTTACATGTGGAAAGACTACTCGCAAGTATTGAAACCCAGGCGAGTCTAATGGCAACGACTTTATAAAGATCTTCATTACACCTACACTCTAAAATATTTGTTGAAATTTGTTGTCAATGTAAATTTTTGTCGAAGTCACATTTTATAAAAAAGAAAAAGTAATTGTTTAATTTTTAACAAAAAGTTATGCAAAATTCAAATATGCGTCAAAAAATGTTTAAATTGCAACACAAACGTGTTTGATGGTGAACACAAGATATGTAAAAATTTCAATTAATACAGAAACTGTTAAATTTTAAGCAAAAAATAATGCAAAATTAAAATATAGAAAAAAAGTGTTTAATTCTAACACAAAAATGTGAAGTTTGAGCACAACATGTTTATGCGTTGATTTTTGCTTTCGTTCATATTAATGTGCGTGCTTAGTTCAGTTTAAACGTTTGATTAATCATTTAAATAAAGTAGAATAAACGTTTAATAATTTATATGAGTTTAATATAATAAGTACAATTTTGTTCCTCGAAGCAGTGCGTAAACAACAGCTTAGACAACGGGTTGCGCTTTGTTGAAGCTGAATATCTGCGTGCGCTGCAAGTACCTCAAACCTTACAAGGATGTGGTGGATCATCTGTTGGCTGTCCTTAATATGAATGGAAATTCGGAGTCATTGCATGAGCTGTCCGATGAAGCAGGCGCTGCTGCTGTGGTAAAGGGTAGATAGTTTCTTTTGTTTGGGGAAGGTGCGCTAATAGTCGGCAACACTTTACCAACTGTAAGTACATAAATTTACACACGTCGTCTCTTATATACTTTTTTGTTTATTATTCAATAATAAATGTTGAATTTAAGAACATGTGTAAAACTAAGCATTTATACTCGGTAATGAGTTGCCGACGATTATCGTCGTAAAATTCAACAAAAATAATTTAGAGTGTAGCTTGATGTGAAGTGGGGGTATCAAAATGTTTTCAGGTGAAACGAGTAAGTTTTTTCATGTCGGTTATAAGCATAGCGTGTATACCAGTTACATAGAAAACATGCTTGCTTTGACCATCCACCTTTTAACCTGCTAAGCATTGCGACGACTTTCAAGTCAGCGTAAACTCACCATCCATGCTCGCTATATCTGACTGAATTTACCCCTTCATTCTGTATCACGAAAGAGCACACTAACGATGACCGAGACGCAAGAAGCAATATATTTTTATATGGAAAATAGTATTGCTGTTCGTGTCTTTCATATCGTTGGTGTGCTTTTTCGGTATACAAAATGAAGGAGTTAGTATAAGTTGCATGCTTTCGTATGTTTCCCTTATGGCGATGCCATGTGCAATTGGTATCGACGGATGTAGGCAGAACTAAAATAGACGAAACGAGCCGATTGCAACTTTCAGAAATTCGGTTCTTACGGAACAAAACGTATGGACAAGTTGTTTCGTTCAGCTTTGTTAAATTACGTTTGTTCATTTTGGGCAACAACATTGAATTGCATTAAAGCGAACATTTTCGTCTCTACTCGTTACCGAGCAACTCGTCTATTTTGGTTGGGTCTTGTGTATTATCGAAGAAAAGAACAGCTTTAAGGCTGCTTTTCGACGAATCAGTAAAAAGGCGCCATTCTTCGTCCTTGTACTCTATACCCATCTCATTAATCAAGCCATTTATGTTATTGCAGAAGACAAAATTGTTCTCGTCCTTGTTGGTGAAGAAGGGCATGAAGCGGGCCTGACGATTGCGAAATATCTGCACAGGAATTGACGGCACAAGGAAATTTATGCTTTTCAATGTTGATGCAAGAACTTCTGATTTTCTTTTCGAGAGATCCAATCTGCGGACTAGAGAGAAAAATTGTTGTTCGGACATAATTTGGCGCGTTTTGGTCTCAGTTGGAGCATATTCTGAATAACTGTCTTCGTATTGAAAACCTTTCCCGTCGGCTGGCGTAGAAATGGTTTCGGCTGGACATGGGGGCCGCATCACTTCTATTTCATCGGAATGCTTAATGGGAAGCGATACAAAAGCCGTACCTTGATACACAAATGATGATTTTAATAATTTACGGTTGTAATTGAAAACGCTTTTGTTGGCACAAACGTAGCACGAACTCATTCTGTGAAGGCGAACAGGTCCCCAAATCATTGGTAGTCTGAATGGCATGCCTTTACGTAGGTAATGCAAAAAATATTGGGTGCCCATTTTACATTTTTATTAATATCGAGCGCAAAACTAAAATGGTATGACTTTTCCATCGATTCCAAAATCCTGCGACGACTGCCTTTCAATGTGGTTTTTTCGCAAACACAACGAATTTTTTTAATCGAATTCAAAAACGAAAAACAACTTGAAATGCACATACTCACTGAACCATAAGCGAAGATTTTGAGTAAGGTGAGAGTTTTGCGAACGTTTTGGTTAGAATTTTTTTTTTTTAATTTTTTCTTTTTTATTTTTTACAGATTAAATTCGTGAAAGCTTTTCCCATAAAGAAAAATTGTGCTGATTTTGCGAAATTCATTAAAAACTTATTTTGAGTAGAAAATTAATCATTTTTGTATCATTTCAGTAGGTAAGACTTCCTTGTAAATGAACCATTTTTTGTTCATAAATGAGTTCGGAAATGAATCATTTTTGTTTCATTTTTGCATTCTGAAATGAGTTCAAAAAAGAATAATTTTGTTTATCATATCAGTAGGAAACAATTTCTCATAAACGAACCATTTTTTGTTCATAAATGAGTTCACAAATGAATCATCTTTATCACTTTTATATTCTAAAATCACTTTTTATATTCTAAAATCAGGTAAATAAAGGAACTTAAAATGAAAATGTTAACCTTCGTACAAACGTCACATGAACTTTTTTACCAGTGCGAGATGGATGTACTGCTACACGTATGCATTTCAGCATTTAATTAATTTTCAACATTTCAACATATCTATCAAAAATTAAAATCAAGCCCAAATAGAATTCCATGCGAAAACATTCCATGCAAAAATGTAATCAAATAAATTCCCCAATTAATAACTTAACTATTTTGATATTTCATATATAATTTGGAAGTTTGTCAAATTGGAAAACAATCACGCCTTTTCTCCTTTGAATCATCAATATCATGAACAACACAATGCGTGAATTTCAGCCCAGGTATATTAATTCTATTAACCCAATGATTAATATGATCTCTAATTTTAGTAATAATCATTTCTTCTTTAACAAAATATCGATATGTAATTATAAATAGTATTATGCAATAATAAAATTTATAATTCAAAAAGGTTCTCTTTTTTAACTCATTATTGAACAAAAAAAGGTTTGTTTTTGAGAGGCAATTCAGTCCAAAGATTGATACAAAAAAGGCTCAATTTCGTTTCGGTTTTTTACAAAAGAACTTTTGTATGGTTCATTTTTGAACTCATTTCCGAAGAAAAAACAGTTTGTTTCTGAGAGACATTTTAGTCCGGCGATTGATTCAAAAAGGGTTAATTTCCGAGTGCCGAAAAAGAACTTTTATGGTTCTTTTTTTAACTCATTTCCGAACAAAAAAGAGGATAATTTATGGTTCTTTTTTTAACCCATTTGCGAACAAAATAAGGTTCGTTTTTGAGAGGCATTTTAGTCCGGCGAATGATATAAAAAGGGTTCATTTATGAGTGCCGAAAATGAACGTTTCTACCCGAAAAAGTTCATAAATGAATTCAAAAACGGTAGTTTTGGTTCACTGGGTATATTACACACGGTTTCAGAAGAAACTTGGAAGTTTCTGGCATCGATTACTCTTCAAAAGTTTTAAATTGTGAAATGGAGGTTACCCGGCGGCCACACAGGAGATTTGACGATATGGCAGCATTTTGAATGGTAGCAAATATTAACAATGGAAATACATAAACATGACGAGCCAACCGATTAAGGCAATATAGGAGCGCTACAAAAAAAAAAAGAATTTGCTGTCATTCATAGCTGGTCTGTGTTGGTTTTTGACACCTAATTAAACATGGTGAATTCGCACAAACATGCACCACACATTTATAAAAAATATGCTTTTAAAATAAAACAAATTTTAATTTGTTTCATAGATACTTTTTTATTTTTCAAAGTTCTATGTTGTAATATGTTGCTCATTACATTGTCTTTCCAACGAACTAAAGATTACCAAAATCGGTTGAGATTTGACGAAAAATGAGCATTTTGTATAGTAGCAAATATATCCATAATGTATTAGGAAGAAAAAAATTGCCGCCATTTAGCGAATTTTTAACCGATTTCTTAAGTTTAGTGGGAAGGTATTTTTAAGTACTTACAATTAATTTTTGTGAAAAAACAAATGTCGTTAGTGGAATAGTATTTAATGAAAAGTGATAGAAACACCAATTTTTTTTCAAAATTTAAGAAAAATCCAAGAATTTGGTTCGCTGCACGCTTCATTTTGTATTTTATCGAATTTATTTTTATATAGCCTTATTCTACGTGAAATTCTATCCAAAAGAAGTGGATTTTGTTTTTCATTTTCTATAAGACTAATGGCAGTACAAGTTCATTGAATGTTGGCACAACAAAATTCTAACTATTTACCTTTAAAAATTAATGAAAAAAAAAATTGTGATGACATTTAGAGGTCAGACCAGGTGCGATGGACTGACAACATATCCCTCTTTATTTCTATAAAGTTTGTTTATGCTTTTTTAGTCGTCACACTGTGTAATAGTATATAAAATTATTAAAACCAATTACTTTTAAGTTCACAAAATAAAAGAAAATATGTTTTCAATAGTGAGACCTTACTAAAGGTTAAACCAAAAATAATGAAAAGAAATAAATAGTAAAAAGTTTCATTATTTTTATTTTTTTTTTTCAATCAAATACAAAAAAAAAAAATGAATTGGTCATTTCAGACCTGACCGAGCTTCTATTGATCAATTTGTGTTGTGCGTGTTGTTAAATTTGTGAACACAAATGATCCATAACTGAACCTACAAGTTCTATGCTGACTCCGAACGGCTCATGCTCTCAAGAAGCTTTACGTGGCATTTTTTACTCTCTGAGTTTTGCCATTGCCTGCATAGAAATGACTGCCGATCAAAAATTTTTTCTATTGAAAAAATTGACTGCGTCAGATGGGATTTGAACCCGAGGCTACTGCGGTTTTTTGGCATATGGGCCACGCACTTTAACCATTATGCCGAGGCTGCCACATTATCTTATCAAAATTGAAGGCCTACAAAAATTTTCTGTTAAATGTTAATTAGCCTTCCATAAAAGAAAGAACTGTACCCAATATGGTATATGGTATTACAAAAATAATATCACTCATATTCACGGAGATCTTTTTTTAAACCTCACTTTTAAATTTAAGCTGTTGACATTTTTTTTTTCTATTTTCTCCAGAGGTAAAGTACACTATTTTAACGATGAAACCAATGTTCGACCTGACCTTTTTTAAAATTTTTTAAAATCATTTTTTAAAGCTCATTTTCAAAAGAAAATTATTTTTCTTAAAAGAAGCAAATTCACCATTGAAGTCTTTATGAAATTTCCTAATTCATACCCTACAAAAAATTGCTTTTTCCTTTTGTTGTTGCAAGTTCTAAGTAATCAAAAACCGTTAGTGCGAATTCGCATTGGTTTATCATTTAATGTAACTCTAGTGTAATGTTATTAAAGGGTTCAATATAATAGTTAGGAAAACTTAATCTTTTCACTACTTAATACATGAGTGGTGCTAATACTATAATAAAATATAGTCTATGAAAAAGTATGTTTACCGAACTTTTGATGTATTTGTGTGAGAGTTTTTGAAAAATCATAATTAAGTGTTGAGATTCTTACAACGCAGAATGTTTAATGGAGGATCATATTGAAGTAATACCTTAAACTTGGCATGCTCTTTCCTTTAATTAGATTGCTGGCTGGCTCTCGAGAAATCATTGAAACAGAGCGGGACAATTTCTTCTCTCCAGTATCCAAACTACGATGACAGTCCTTGCAATAAAGATTAATAAGTCGGTTAGCTTTAGAAATAACTTAGATCATAGGATAACAACAAGCAAGCAGATTTGCAAACTAAAACATATACTTGAATAAAAGCAGATACACAAATGCGAATATGTGGGAAGTAAAAATGTCTCAATAGGGTCTAATAGGGTCTTTTACTATTTTCAGAGTTTGTAGGTAACATAAATTATGGGAAACACTTAAACATTTTATTCGTTATATTTCTTTTCTATCAAGACAAAAAACAATAATTTGACTTATTGTCTAATATATTAGTGACAGATATTTAGTAGCAGTTAATAAGTGACGCTCATATCTTTGGGACTTAATCTGATATGTGAATTTGGTGAGGATTTTTTCCTAAATATTAATCGTCAAGCGTTATGCTAACAACAACAATGGTGATAATTGCTTGAACATTTGTCGAACTTCGACAATATTGTCGCTAAATTCAACTGCTAGTACGATTCAAATGAATTTTTGTATTTGAGAATTTTTTATTTCGAAAACTGGAAAATTTTTAATATAGAATTTTATGTTGTTATGTTTATACAGAGTGTTTCAACAAGAGGTTTAATTTTTAATTTCGAAATTAGTACTTTTCTTTGAGGCTATTTTCAAGATCAACTCCACGCTAATGCTTCAGCAATAATTCAAATGCTCAAAGACTAACACACACATCTGTTATTCGCAAAATAAAGGCACAGTTAAGCGAGAATGTGATGAGACCCTGCAGTAATTTGCACTAGTACAGAACTACCGAATTTTACGTGAACATGTCATAGAGACAGTGGTCAATTGCTACCTTTTGCATTACCATTCCACTAGTCACTCCACTAGTGCTACAGGGCCAGCTTATTCACTAGTCAGAAAGATAAAAATACAAGTCCGCACTGTTAAAGCAAATTTTCAGTTAATAAATTTATACTTTTTTATTACAATATTTTTTCACATGTTCTTCAACGAATTTGAAACGCCTTATATATCATGTTTTCTCGAAAATATTACTTCGAACTATATAAGCCATTATTATGATATCATGACGTCAGAAACAAGCAGTACAAGCTAGAAGTTGATTGAACTGACCCTTTTATGCATTACCTTGGGTCAAAAAAGTAGTTAGTTTGTAAAGGAGCAATTAGTTACTTTCGATACTGGCGGGGAAATTTCACCAAAGGAATAACTGTGTATTAGAAGAGCCGAGACGACTCATGACTAGCCTCACAGTATGTTCTTTGAATTAAAAAAATAAATATATCCATTACTATAAATAAAATACTGCGTCTTTTTCTTAATTTAAAATAAAACCTCCTGTCGAAGGATCCGGTTTATATATATACTTCAATACAAGTTTTTACAATTGCTTCTTATTTGAAATCCCAAGTCGTAATTCTAAAAATCGGTGATTCTGAGTCTAGACTTCGTTATTCATAAAAATATACGGATTGAACTGAATTTGCGTTAACAAAGTGAACAGTGCTAATTTCAAATTCTAGGTTAACATTCGGCGACTTAAAAAGAAAGCCCCAGGTCCAAACAACGTGTTATAAAATATATTATATTATATTTGATCACATAAAAAAATTGTTACAGTGCCAATATTAAATCTGAAGTAATAACTTAATACTTCAAAACGGAGTTTCCAGGTCCAGACCCCGTTACTTTAATAAAAGTTCGTCATGAACTAACTTTGTGTTAATATAATTTTGTAAAAATGAGTTGAGCTATAGATTTTCTCAAATGCAAAACTGACTAAAACGTAAGGATCTTAATAAGTTCAACATAATGTGCAATCCATCACTTTTCCAAAATGATAATTTTCTGACGGTTTTACTGAAAAAGGGTTGGGCATGCTTGTGAACAACATTTTATAAACCGTTGGTTATAAAAATAAAAAAAAAAGTTATTAAGTAGGATTAGAAATGTGCTCTGCATGTAACGGGACTAAGGAATATGGAATAAGTGCGAAAATGTTTCAAGAATCTGTTTTTAGTTCTCAAAATGATCTTACTGCATGTTGCAGTGGACTCTTGCCGTTAGTATTTGAATCGATTCCTACTTTTTCCAAATTTTTCTCGGACTTTGAAAACATTTTCGTTTCGACGAAAGCTCTAAGATCAGCCATTTTGACGCGTTTCTTCTTCTCGCTGCCGCGGCGTTCCGATATGGGGCTAGACTCTTCTGTAAATTAAAAAGAAGTAAAAAATATTGGATGCAACATTAATGTATATTACAAATTCTTACCCACAATACAGGTCGTAGCTGGTTGATCTGGAATCTCAATATAATCCTTGGCCATTGAGCTGCCACTGGGACTATCGCGACTGTTACTACCCGGTCCCTGATAGAGCGATATCTCGATATGTGGTATAGGAAGCGAATTTGAGCGCTTACGTGGCTGCTGCAGCGGTATTGCAGACTCCTCACCAATCTCACTCAATCTATTTGTTCAATCAAATTTACAATGGAAACGTATTTTCACGCATTCACCAGCTTACCTGTTGTACAAATACTGCAAACTCCAGAAGAGTCCCTCCTCCTGCCAATGAGAAATGAACAAGCAACGTAAAACTGCCACATCCAAGAATGTTGCTGCCGATACGTCTGCCTTGAAGCCTTCCGATCTATCCGAAGTTTCAGAGTCCCTTTCAGTCGAAGCGCTACGCTTGGCACCTTTCTGAGAAGCACCTCGCATAAGTTCTTGCTGGTCGAATTCGAATTTAGTCGAAGGTTTGTCCTTGTCTCGTGAGTGCATAGATTGTCGGCTGCCACGTCGGCTTTGTGACTGCTGCAGCAAACTGGCATCTGCCTGCAATAAAAAACCTACGTTTATGATGTCCGCTAGAGATGTCAGTCACCTTACGGTAAAAAAGGACGAGTCCATTAGATACGGAGCTGAGGGCAACCGAAAAATTACTACGCGTTCCTCTTCAACGCTGGATGCTTCTTCGGGTATCGTTTCAGGGAAGGCAAAGTCCTTGGGTGATGATACCCAAGAGCCCTAGAAACAGTTTATAGTGATGTGTTTTATATTACTGTTTTCCTCGATTTATAACGGAAAAAAATATGTCCTATTATATGGCCGATGTGGCTACTTACATTTAAATATTAATTCATAGGTATAATTTTCATGAGTTGGTGCTTTTTTCTAAGATTAGTTCAGTTCTTATTTTTGTAAAATTTCATAAATTGTGCTGTAATTTGCTCGAGTTGTGCTACAATACGCCGTGGAGAGATCTTAAAATTCGTTTTTTTGCGAATTTACGTGTATTTATAGATTTTTTTAAGATTTACTTGCATGGGCGTCCACAGGGGAGAAGGGTTGCCCTCCCTCCCTAAAGCTCAGCCAAAAAAATTTATATTAGTATATTATATATGTTACATAATCATAAACGATTTTTAGAATTTGGAATGAATTCAGTAAAAACAAATAAAATTATTTTCTTTTGTTTTTTATGCAATATGGAACATAATTGAAGAAATGAAGTAATGAAAGTGATATGTTGAATTTCCGGATTTTTTGTGTTCAATGCATGGATGAAGGCGTTATGTGAGTAAAAACAATTTTAAAACTTAAAACAACCATGTTTGTGGCTGTTTTAGAAATAAACTACTTGGCAAAGTTTGATTAAATATAGATTTCAATACAAATGTGAAACTTTGAACTCGATTTTCTCGAAACTAGATAATTGCGACATATCACCTTCATTCATTCATGTCTTCAATTATAAAAAAGTATGAAGTCACTGACTTTTAATTTATTGGGATATATTAATGTATCTGTGTAAACAATAACAGCTTAAGTCTGATTTGTATGTTTCGAGAAATCGTGCTTCAAAGTTTGCAAACACCATATAGGTTCGATGAAATCTTCTTTGGCTTTTTTGTCATAACTTCAACCAGGACTACGCTAGAAGCTAAAGATTTTGTTTGTATATCAAGATATATTCGTAGAACACAGCTTCATCATTAACTCAATTCTGTCTTAAGTTGACTTAAACGGTTATTGTTTATGGCCACAGGTATATTAGCTAAACTTATAAAACGGATTTTTAAATGGAAGTATGAGCAAAAGTTTACTAAATTCTATTATTACAATCAAATAACAGATCTAACTTTAAGGGGCATTTATAGGAAAACTTCTCTATAGCTTTAAGACTTTGCTTAAAGATTATAAAAAAGGTATTATCTGAATAAAATCATTTGCTTAATTAAACAACTTTCTTAAATTGAATTAAGCTTGACACATTCATTTCTGCAGTATCTTTTACTTTCTTTTTCTTTAAATTTTAACCCTTTTCAACCCTTTCATTTATAATATAATATAATATCCTTATTTTAAGATTTACATCAACGAGCCACTGCCTATACTCAACATATTTAGAATTTAAGAATTTACTCAACATATTAAGAATTTAAAAAAAAGAGAAACTTAACTTAAGTGTGATGTAATTAATTTAGATATTGTACCCGTGCATTTTAAATTTTTTGTGTCAGGTCAGAAAGATTTTGAAATTGCATTGTGATTTTACTTTTTCTTAAGCATTTGACTAAATCAAGAAAATATTTTTAATCAGAATAATTTACTAGTTTAAAAATAAAATAATTGCTATAATATTGTTTATTTAAAAAAATTTAATCAAATAGCATTGGTATACTTAAGGCCAACAAGTGCTTAAATTCAATTTAATATACATGAAATTTTTAATATATATTATGTGTCATTATATGCCAAATATTCATTTTAATATACCAGTCATGAATTTTTTTCTTTTTAGAGTTGCACTCTCAAGCCTATTCGCCACATATTGTAGGTTCTTGCCATACCTGAGCATTCTAGAGTATTCCAATCACACGAATGCTTCCTTAAAAAAAATCGAGCATCCACTGACAAATAGCTTAACCTGAGTTTATTAAAGTAGGTGATCTACGACATCATTAAAGACGAGTTTATACAGGTCTGAATTCTTTATTAACATACGTTTGAAATCATAAATTATATTGCTTAAAATCGGAAAACTGTTGCATTTTTTTTTCAACAGTTTTTAGAATTGGGTGGCTTGATAGTTACCCAGCAAAAAATTTCATGTCTGATCGAGTCATGACCGAGGCCTGACCTTTCTTTGAAAACAGCCTGATTTTTCCATACAAGTGTCCACCTCTTCAGACCTGAATTTTGGTATTACTTTTTCAAATAATTTTCTATGATTTCTAGTCTGAATATCAATATTTATTTCATATTCAGATATGAAATGTGGCTTGAAATAAAAGAGGACTGATTTTTTGTTTGATTTCAGGTTAGAATAAAGGTCTGTACAAAGGAAGCCTGAATTATATTTTAATTTCAACCTTGAAATCGGAACTGAATAATGGGTATGATTATGTTTAGAAATTCAATCCTGAATTCCAGTCTGACTATTGGAGGCCTGAGCATGTTATCTCAGGGTATTTAAACAATTTTACATTTACAGACCTATTCTTGAAAATCTACAATTGTAAACCAGTATTTTTCATATTTCAATGTGTTTGTGGTAATTTTTTGATTTTAAAACAAAATTTGAATCTTAAAAATAATAAGTTTTCATAAAAATTGTCAGCTGATTTTCATATATTGACAATTATAGTGACAAGTTATGTTTTTGAGCTTAAAATTTTGTTTTGAAATCATAAACTTACAACAAACACATAGAAATAAGAAAAATACTGGTTTACAATTATAGATTTTCAAGGGTAGGTCTGTTAAACACTTACTTAACCCATTATGGACTGACCCATGTTCCCGTTGAGCTGTAATGATGAAACTTTCCAAAAATACTAGTTTGTTCTAAATTAGAAAAAAAAAAAATCAAAAAGTAAAAACAAAAATATCGAGTTGCCACCTCGAGATTTTTAATTTTCAAGTTGAACGATATTGAACAATACTCTACAAGCAACATCGAGCTTTTTGCACCAATATTGATCACAAGCACTTCAACAAAACAACAAAAAATATTGAAAAACGTATTTCGTTAAATACCAGCGTTGTGTCAACCAGCGGAAGCCTCGAGCCACGTATGCCAGTATCTGTGGACTTTTGACAAAAGAACTTATCTTCAAAAAAGCAATTTTACAGGAGAGGGAAAAAACACATTGAAACCTTATTAAAACTATTCGTGTATATGTTTTGGAAAATATTAAGAACTAACACTATGAAGTGATACTTAAGCCTTATTTTATGACTGATTTTATTAAAATTACCATAATAGTTTTAAAGAAAAATTAAAAATAGGGAAATATGTGGTTTTGTCAAACGGAATTTGTTAAAAAAAAATCAACCTATCTCGTTTAATTTCTTTTGCCAAATTTGTTTTACGCTAGAATATTGGAATAATCGCACCTTATGTCGAGTTAAGTTACCTCTTTTTCAAATTTTGCATTTGACAAAAGAACTTAATTCAAAATAAGTTGTTTTGTTAAATGCATTTTTTTAAAAAAATGTGTGCATAAATTGAAATAAATTCTTTTGCCAAAATGACGTTACATACTTTTCTTTGGAATCTATCAACTTATGTGGAATTAAGTTCCTTTGTCAAATGCGATGAATAAAATATTTGAGATATGTTGATTTGACGCATTCAGTAATTTTTGATCTATAAATCCTAAAAGAACCCGGACAAAATTTATAACAAAAATCCTGGAAAATTTTCCTATGTCGAGATAAGTGTTTTTGTCAAAAGTCCAAAGATATTTTACTTAATTTTTTTTTAGATTTTATGGAGCTTTAAAATATAATATAAAAAAAAAATGGAAAATTCCCAAATTCCCCAATCTTGGAAATGCAAGTAAACGTAATTGTTCAGCCTTGAGCGAAAACAGGTCGATTAGATAAATTCTTAAATTTTATCATGGAAATCTTTCCCCTCCAGTCTAAGAAAAGTATTCCGTTGCTTTAACACAACGCTGGACAAAAATGGGTTAACCAAAAAGCTAAAATAGTAATATTTGCTTTTGCCCAAATTTATAAAAAAGCATTACATAGCTAAAATCCCAATGTCGTTAAAAAATATCTGTGTGTAGAACGCACAGTGTGCTGTCAATCGGATTTATAACATACGGATTTATCAATTACAACTTGAAATCTAAAAATTGGGTAAACTTGCTTAAAAAAGCACCACCTCATAAAATTCATACTATTACAATCATTTTTATTTCCATTGCTGTACATGATAGTACACATGGGATATACGTTTTTAACATATGTAGTTAATAAAACAAAAGAAAGCAGTTAAAGAAGCAAGATTTGACTTTTTATCAACTTACGTCCTCCTCTTGCCGCGTATTCTCCGAGTTAGTTATGCTTTGTGGTGACTCAGCTTTGGGAGACGTAAAGTTATCGGCATGAAACGAAGGTTTCCCTAAAGTTATAAAATTGTTAGTAACAAATTTGCAACATATCTTGACTACTCAAACTTGTTATAACATCTGTGGAACCCTTTGGTGACGGGGCACAGAGTAGATTTCGAGCCTTGGGTTTTACGGGTGCAGTAAAGCAGGGCGCACCAGGCGCTCGATTATCCCACATGCCTTGCCACAGCTTGATGCCATTTTCCAGTCGAAAATTTTGGAAATCTGACTCCTTTAGATGATGAATAATCGGCGCAAAGAGATACACGAAGAGCTGCTCATGCAAAAACAAACAATTAAAAGAAAGGTTAAAATGTGTGTTGAGTAAATATATGCTACCGTGATTGTTGGTACAGAAAATAAATACTGATCAATGGATTTATCCTTCGAATCTTTATCCTTATCACCCAAATGCTCTTCGGCATCCTCGTCGTCGGCGCACTCTTCGGCCGCATAGAGCAGAATCCATTGCATCGTGTAGAGTAATTTGGTTTCAACAGCGCCAATGGCCTGCATATCCTTCACTCGATTGTGCAACAGAGCCGCAACGCAGTGCATTACATGCGGCAGGGCAGCTTGTAGTAGGCGCCATCTAGGTATGGCACCCAAAGCTTTGGTGAGTGGTGGTGAGAGTCCAAACTGAATATTCTGAACGAGCACTTTTTCGAACGACTATTGAAACAGGTACATGATGAAAAATGTATTCCGTTAATCTTTGCTGTTATTTATTGTGCACAGTATTTCGATGTTATGTGTATAAATTAGGGCTCTCGATTTTCGAGTATTTCGAGTACCCTGGTAGTTTGAATTACCCGAGCCATACCCGGGTACCCAGGTATTTTTGAGTAGTTCGGGAACTTCGAGTAGTTTCGGGTAGTTCGAGCTACCCGGGTATTTCGAGCTGCTCGGGTAGTTTTGAACTTTCAAGCTACCCGGGTAATTTACAATTTTTAAGCTTATATTTAAAAGTGAAGCTGCTCAAGGCTGGCTGCTTGTGACTGGTTTCTGTTTGTTTTCATTTTTTTTTTTTGTGTTGTGAAAATTTTGGAGTGGAAACAGTGAGATAAAGAACGGGAAAGAGGTGAAGGGAAAGGAAAGAAAGAACTTGCGATGCTTTTTAATAAAAAAAAGAGGCATTGTGTTGTTGGTAGCTTCTAATATTCTGTTAAGAATTTGGCACAAGTTTCACTACGTCGCAATTTCTATCGCAGCAACAAAATGTATGTATATGCAAAATAATTCTTTTGCAGCAGCGCAAAGATAACGTGGCTTTTACTATCTGCATTGTCGTGAGAGGTTTTTATTTTTTATTGCGAATGTGTTTGTTGGTGCGCTGTTGGAAGTGTTTAGGGCGCCAAGTCCAGTTTGGGTTCTTATTGTTGTGTGAGGTTTTTATTTTTGTTATTGGGGATGCGTTTGTTGGTGTTTTGTTGGAAATGCTTAGGACGTCAAGAACATTGAAGACAAAATTGTTAATAGATACAAAACAACAACAATAGAATATTATTTTTGCTAATGATTCCACAAACAAAACTATGGACAATAACAAAGATTCAAAACAATTAGAAATGCGTTGAAAAGAACTTGAAAACACAAATCATAACAACGATTGAAAATTCAGAAGAAATTTAGTTGCGCTTCGAAAATGGATTTTAAATTGGCGTTGGATTTTAAATTTTGCGCAGTGGAGCACGTGCTTCCTTAAAAACAGAACGATCCGTGTCGTAGTCGACGACATAACGTCTAGCGAGCACGCCATCAAAGCAGGAGTACCACAGGGCTCAGTCCTATCGTCATCTTTATTTCTGGTTTTTATCAACGACCTTCTGTTGTTGACTCACAACCCAATTCATTCGATTGCGGATGACAGCGGCATTTGCCACTTATATTCGTTCAAAAAACACCCGAGCTTTTTGCAGATTGAGAGAAAGAGGCAACATATGAATGACACACTCAATAATGACTTGAATAAAATCTCCGAGTGGGGTCTTGCTAATGGAGTAGAATTTAATTCTAGCAAGACCCAGTGTTGTTTGTTAACCCACAAGTGAATGAATCCACTCCACCATCCAAGGTTGATTTATAAGGTTGTCGCAAGGGAGAGAGCGAGTACCCATAATTGTCAAATCGAAGTTGACAGCTCATAGAAAATCTGCAAGTGCTATCCATTATCATCAGTTTTTCTTTCGTAGTCATTCGCAAAATTGGCTGGCTTTGACAATTATGGGTACTGAGAAGAGAGTGCGATCAGCCCTGCGACAACCTTATAAATCAACCTTGCCACCATCTGATCACTCCATCTGATCTTCGTTTGATCCATACCTCATATATTAGGTCGGAAAAGGAGTACAATTCGCACATTTGGGCAGGGGCTTTAAGATCATATTTGGAGCTTTTGGACCGGATTCAAAGACGTGCGACATATTTAATAGGTGATGAAAATATTTAGGTCTACTCGGGCAGCTCTTCAATCCTTTAATCCCTTTACTATTGCCTCTTTGCCCGATAGAACATCGCATTACCTAGATAGTTCGTTCTTCTGTCGCTCAGTAAAATTGTGGAACAGTCTCCTTGCGAGCGCGTTTCCCGGCAGTTTCAATCTGTGTAAATTTTAATCAAATCTTCACCGACACTACTCCATCTTTCCACCCTCCAACTAACTATAAGCCTTCTTCCAAATCAGCACAATGCTTTGGCATAAACAGGGGGCATCCCCTGAGTGTTGGTTAAGTCTAAAAAAAATTGGTGATTAAATTGTTTTTTATTATTTTTGGTTTTTCGTCTTCAAAAAACAAATACTACAATGGGGCGCCAACGGAGCTGGATTTTGAATTTTCGTGTCGTGGAGGCAGCACTACTGCGATTATTCGCCATGTAAAAATTGTCCACAATATTGGTGATGAAAATCTGAGGGAGTAAGTAAATTTTTGAATTTTAATATTTATAAATATATAAATTAATATTTATATTAGGAACCCGTGCTGACTTGCATTGGTACATGTCAGTACTTTTTTATATTGGAAAAAGTCTCTGATCAGCCGCGAGTCTAATCAGACATACTAAATCATGGAGTGCGTTAAATGTTCGAAGTGTTTAACTGCTGATAAAATCATTGATTGCAACGTGTGCGCCAATAAATACCATAAACAATGTTTCAATTTAATTGACTCGCATGTGGAACTTATAAAAAGTAATATAAATGTTACTTTTCGATGCGATAGATGTTTAAATGAAAATTCTAATTTCGCGTTAATATTAAATAAATTATCAGCTGAAATAAATGAAATCAAGACTCTGCTATTGCAGACTCTTGGTGGGAAGGTTGGTGACCCCGCACAATCAGCCAATGTGCAAAACAAAATCGTTGTTGCTGGTTTACCAGCTGCGGACATGCAAAACTCTGTTGCTGCTGCTGCACTTGATTTGCCTCGTCTCCGGTCCCGCAAGGCTATTATCAATAATACAAACACCTCACGGGGGGTTGCTCAATCGCGCTCTCGTTTGAAAAAACCGGTTTCTGATAGCAACGCAACTATTAGCCAACCAGCTATTGTTTCTCCGCTGATCTCTCCTGCTATTGTTGTTGAAGCTGACGGCGATGTTCATCTCACTGAATATATTCCAGCAGTGGGAGAGGGCTCGTACTCATCTGCGCTAATGCCTGCCTCTACTGCATTTGGTGATGCAGTTGAAGAAGTTGTTGTTGTAGATGTGCCGAAATCTTCTTCTATTTCTGTCTCTAGTGGAAATACTCAAACTGTGAAACTGGCTACTTGCTCTTCTGCGTTTACTTTGCTGGTCTCTGCTAATGTTGTGGATACTGAAGATGTTGTTGTTGCTGCTGTTTCTGGGGTGCCAACGTTTTCTACAATTGCTGCTTCTGAACCTTCGCAATCTGAGTGTGCTGTTGTTGGTAAATATCAATCACATACTGATGAAGAGTGGAAAGTTTTGCAAATAAAAGATCAATTCAACGTTCGAAATGTGATATTGGTCTAAGTGAAAGACATGAGCTAAATGTTAGCCCTAAAATGGTTTATGTCTATGTTGGTGCTTTTAACCCTAATGTCTCTGAGCAAGACATAATTAACCCTTCGATGCGTGAACAGGTCCCTAGGGACCTATTGCGTTTTCAAACGCAATTTACTCCTATTTCGGCCAGGACAACATCCCCCCAAAGTTACCATGTATTCCAAGAGAATTTTGTGGAGAATGGTTTAGGTGCTACACCCATTTAAATCACATACATGCGCGGATGCGTGAACAGGTCCCTAGGGACCTTGTATTGAAAATGCAATAAAACACTTATAAATGCATTTGTTCTTCGCTTTATTATAATGTTTTTATTGTTTCAACATATCACAGATGTGTTCTGTGAATTTTTGGTA
This sequence comes from Coremacera marginata, assembly GCA_914767935.1. NCBI lineage: Eukaryota > Metazoa > Arthropoda > Insecta > Diptera > Sciomyzidae > Coremacera > Coremacera marginata. Next base: position 142,096,832 of record OU612043.1, on the reverse strand, counting down.
ATTTTTGGATAATTGTTATTGTGTCCTTGAAAGCATAATAATCTGGTAGTTTATTTTTGCACTATTTATATTACGTCCTTCCTTGAAAACATAATAAAGTGGTAGTTTATTTTGGTAATTGCTTTTCGTTGGAAACATAATAAACCAGTCCTTAAAATTTCTACCTACACTTCACTAATCTGTTTTATGTACAAAGAGCAGATGTGCATAGTGCAGGTAACCTAAAGGCCAGGTAGACGTATGAAAGAGTATATAAGAGGTTCTAATTTCGTCAGCCAAATCATTCTAAGTTCAGACAGTGAGCAGTAAAGTGTGATATATAAAGTGAAAATAAAAGTAAGAAAATTGAAATGGCAGACCAAAATATTGAAGTTGCTGAAATGGTTGTACGCCGTAGTACAAGATACCAGGAAATGAGTGTACATGAAAGACGTGCAGTTGATAACAGATTTGCTAATTTTATGCAAGAAGAGCTGAGCGGTGACGAAGCCTATGATGCTTTTGGCAATACAGCTGAGAATGATGACGACTCCATATATGAACCAGGTTTTCATGGTGATGATTCGGGCGCAGAAACTCAACAACATATCGAAGTCAATGAAGAAAGTGATGACAGCGATGTTGACGACGAAGAAAACAATGCACAGCAAACAAATGACAATTACTACTATGGTAAAGATGGCACACAATGGTGTTAAACAGCACCCCCTAATTCTCGCATTCGAGCTCATAATGTGGTTGACTTCACAAGAAGGAGACCAGGGCCAAACGGAGCGGTACATGATCCCTTCACTATATTCCGCTCCATCATCAGTGAAGACATAGTGTACATAATATTACGCGAAACTAATAGGAAAGCCAGGGAAGTTACAGCTGCATGGAATTTGGCAAATCCAACGTAGATGAAGGAATGGAATACCATCACACTAAAGGAGTTTGATGCATTTTTGGCTATTATTCTACATGCTGGACTCACCAAATCAAATACCGAACCTGCTAGAGAGTTATGGGGCCCAACACATAACCCAATATACAAAGCTGCTTTGTCCTACGATCGCTTTATGTGCATCAAACAATTCATCAGATTCGACAATGCAAATACACGACAGCAGCGACTAATCACCAGCAAAACTGCGGCAATTGATGATATTTGGGAAATGTTGCAGTCAAACTTAGCAGCAACTTACACTCCGCATGAGTCATTGACAGTTGATGAGCAGTTATTCCCCTACAGAGGCCGTACCCGCTTCACACAGTACATTCCTTCTAAGCCTGCCAAGTATGGAATAAAGGTATGGTGGTTGTGTGACTCCAAATCATACTATCCCGTCAAAGGTATGATCTATTCTGGTAAATTGCCAAACCAGGATCGTGAAGTAAATCAGGGCCAAAATGTTGTACTTACGCTTATGGAGAGATATATGGATACTGGCCGCATAGTTTATGCAGACAACTTCTTCACAACGTTGGATTTGGCACGTGTTTTGATGAGGAGGAAAACGGGCTACGTTGGAACAGTTCGCGCAAATAAGATAATAAATAAGTGTCCTCACCACATTGTTCGGCTTCAACGATGGCGATATAGCACTATCTTCATATGTGCCAAAACGAAACAAAGCTGTTCTTCTTATGTCTACTCAACATTATACTTGCGCTGTCGACGAGGCCAGTGCAAAGCGGAAACCCTACAGCATTCTGGACTACAATGCTTATAAATCTGGCGTAGATGTGATGGACCAAATGCTGGGCACTTATTCGTGCAAACGCTCTACACAACGCTGGCCATTAGCAATGTTTTACAATATGGTAGACGTTGCTGCACTTGCTGCATTCACCATATACCAACGAAGTGATCGACGACGGGCGTTTCTCCAGCTCCTCACCAGGCAGTTGGCAATGCCAAACATTGAGAATCGGGCCCTAAACAACCAAATCACGAAGCATCCAAGGATACGCAATGCGATGGAGACATTTGATGTCAGGGTAAGAAAAAACTGCTCCAATTTCACAACCAGACTACTAATTTTGTTTTTTTTTATTTTTTTTTATCTTTTCAGATAAGACCAAGACCGGTAGAAGTCAATTCACTAGCATTTGCGCCAAGGACGAACAGGCCGTCATGCCGCCTATGCCGTTCTGAGTACGGACGGCAGCGGACAACGAGGGCCTACTGTTTCAATTGCGACAATGCTGTTTGCGGAGAGCATTCTACAGTCCTCCACCGCTGTCATACTTGCGAACAGGCCACGATGGACCAACAGCAGCAACAACAACAATAGAAAATAAGATGTTTTATATGTTAATTTTATTCACTTTCATATACCCATGTATAAAAAAAAAAAAAAAATTCTAAATATACAGTTTTGTTCTTTAGACAATAATTAACATAAAAAAAAATAAAAAATTTTTGCAATTTTTTTTCATAGTAAAATACTTAAAAATAATAAAAGGTCCCTAGGGACCTGTTCACGCATTGAAGGGTAAAAAAATGTTCACGCATCGAAGGGTTAAATATATTGTTAAGCATTCATCTATTGATGAGAAAAACTTGGTCTGCCGCAAGCTTATTAAAAAAGGTTCTGTTTTGGAAGATCTTAAATGAGTAACTTTTAAGCTTGGTGTTATTGAGCAGTGCATTGATGCTATTTTTGATCTATTGCTTTGGCAAGAAAACATAAAAGTCTCTATGTTTACAAATTTTCACAAAAAGAAATTGAAACACGAGTGAATTAACTAATAGTTACTTTCAATCACGCAAATTTTGCAAAAACATAAAATGTTATTTCCAGAATGTGTCTGGTATGAGAACTAAGGCTGGAGATATTTTTAATTTTACATCGCATGAAGAATTTGATGTTTACATACTAATTGAAACCTGGCTTAACCCTGAATTTTGTGATGCCGAATTTTTTGATCTCAGCATTTTTGATGTATATCGTAAGGATCGTGATGCGTTGAAAACTGGACTTCTACATGGTGGCGGTGTACTCATTGCTATTAAGCGTATATTGTGCTCTTCTCTCCAACCACTTAATAATACAGATACTTTGCTTGACCAAATTTGCGTTCGTGTGTTAACTGCGAATGGATCTCTATATATTTGTGCTTCGTATGTTCCACCAAATAGCAATGATGCATTATATGCGGCACATCTTGATAATATAATACATATATTAACTCATCTTTGGAGGCCAACTCTCACATATGCGTAATGGGCGATTTTAATCTACCAAAAATTATTTGGACATATACTTCAGGGGACTTAACTCCAACAAATATTAACCAAACTCACGAAATTAATACTATCGATAGCCTTTGCAGTATCGATTTACATCAAATCAATTATATCTTTAATGATTTAAATAAATTGTTAGACCTTATTTACATATCTACAAATATTAAGTATGATATAAGTGAATGTCTACATCCTCTTTCCATATCTTGTATGCATCATAAGTCACTTGTTGTTGTAATTGAATTTTATAAATTTTTTGACACACACCCAGAAATTAAGAAGTATAACTTTAACATCTGTGATTTTAACATCTTAAATAATGTACTGCATAATGTAAATTGGCGCGTATTATTTGGTGGTAACAGTGCAGAGTCATGTTATAGTTTATTTAAAACGTATCTCTTAACTATTTGCGATGTTTTTATTCCACGCCTTCCTAAAATTAAACATAAACTTCCCTGGTATACGAAGGGTCTAAAAAAACTAAAAAACTTACGTAATAAGTTTTTAAAGCTATTTAAGGCTACTAATGAGCCTACACACAAGTCAAATTATTTACATTTCATGCGTGAATTTAATTTTCTAAATAAGTTTTTGTACAAACAGTATATTTTGCGATGTGAATCTAACATAAAATCCATCCCTAAATCTTTTTGGAATTTTGTTCAGTCGAAAAGAGGTGTATGTATTTACATGATAACACCTCAGTTACCATTGCTGATACAGTAAACCTTTTTGCTAAATTTTTCAAGTCCAATTTCGTTCTAGACAATGTTTCATCCGTAAATAATATTGAGAATTCCATTGAACCATTTACTGATATTGGGTCCATGTCTGTGTCAGTTGACGATGTCATAGATTCCATAATGGATATGAAAACATCATTTAAAGAAGATATTAATGGTTTTCCTACAATTATTTTCCTGAAATGCGCACATATCTTAGCTGTTCCTCTGCGTGATATCTTTAATAAATCTTTATCTGAAGGGAACTTTCTTAAGTGTTGGAAAATTTCATTCATCACTACTATTTTTAAATCTGGAGTTAAAAATAATGTGGAAAACTACCGCCCTATCTCTTAACTGTCAAATGTTTCTAAACTCTTTGAGAGTATTATTAAAGTGAAATTAAGTTTTTTAAGCAAACGTTATATTTGCCCTGAGCAACATGGTTTTGTTGCTGGTCGCTCCACGGTTTCAAATCTAGCTCTTCTGTCGGAGTTCTGTGTATCATATTTTGAACTTGGATATCAAGTTGACGTGATCTATACCGACTTTTCAAAAGCATTTGACAGAGTCTCGCATAAATTGTTGCTTTGGAAGCTATCAAAAATGGGCTTCCATTCAAGTTTCTTAAACTGGATTGCATCTTATTTGTCGGACAGGACTTGCTTTGTCTGTATAAACAATATCAAGTCCTTTGAATTCGTTACCACCTCAGGTGTTCCTCAGGGTAGTATCCTAGGCCATTTGTTTTTAATTTTATTCATAAACGATATTTATAAGCACATTTGGAACTCTCGTTTTCTATTGTATGCGGATGATCTAAAACTTTTCAAGAAAATATCATGCTCTGCAGATGTTGCTGATTTGCAAGCCGACATTTCTAGAGTTTTAAATTGGAGTAAATTGAATGGCCTTACTTTAAACTATTCAAAATGTTTCCATATCACCCTCTCTAAACTCTCTTTAAACACATTATGTAATACTTATTTTCTTTTAGATTCTAAAATACAAACTGTTTCTACAATCCGCGACCTTGGGGTAATTTTCGACTCAAAATTTACACTTACCCACCATGTCAATGCCTTTATACCTAAGGCCTACTCACTACTTGCCTTCATTCGAAGAAACTACCGGTTTTTCAGATCCGTTTACTCTGAAAATGTTATATAATTCCTTTGTGAGGTCTAGATTGGAATATGCTTCAATTATTTGGAGTCCATTTTATATATCAACATCTCTCAGATTGGAAAGAATTCAAAAAAATTTTACCAGGTATGCCTTGCGGTCATTTAACTTTCATGATCCATTACCACCTTATAATTCGCGGATAATTCTTTTGGGACTTAAGTCTCTTGAATCTAGACGCAAAATTTCATCATTAATTTTTGTATTCGATATAATTTCTGGTCAGATTGACTGCCCATCTCTTTTAGAGCTTATAACTTTCAATATTCCATTAAGATATTTAAGAAAATCAAAATTGTTTTATGTAAAATATTGGAAAACCAATTACGCCTTAAATGAGCCAATTACTAGGGCTTTGACTTTATTTAATGCTGTTTTTAACTCATGAATTCGATCTCTTTGTTCCGAAACAAATTTTTAAGAACTTTGTGAATAGTATTTTCTTATCATAGAACTAAGATTATTTTATTAATTGTAATTCATAAAATTGTTATTTAATGTATACTTTACTTTAAATCAGTCTGAAGGATTTTTTGTATCCAATGACTTCTGAATAAAACTAAAAGTGCTAATTTTTCAAATAACTTTTGTATAAGTATAAATTTTGAAAAAGCTGGTTCGCAGTTCGTTTTCTATTGAATTTTTCATTAAAATAAGTTATCAAACATGAAAAAAAAATCAACCTTCAACAAGTATAACTTTTTTCCCGAATTTTTTAACTATGTTTAAATCATCCGTGATGTTTTTTATAAATATAGCAAAATTTATAACGACCAGGTTATTCAACAAAATTACAAAATTTTTTGTATCTCTATTTGGTATAGTGTAACAAAAGATTTCTACAAGATTTCATTTAAATTTTTTCAAAAGCTTTTCAAAATTTATACTTATACAAAAGTTATTTGGTTTTTTTTTTAAATGAGCACTTTTCCCCCATATAACCAAGTACAGTAATATCCGGATATAGGAGCCAAGCAAAATGCTCAAAATTCAAATACTTTTCCGGGAAAGTCTTATATGAAAGTCCCGGTTAAAAGCTGTTTTGGGGCTTATAAGAAAATCCCGCTTAACGAACGTTTTGGGGCTTATATAAGAAAACCGCTTTTAAAGAAAATTGTATACACACCTTTTTCTTATCAATAAAATAAATTATTATATTAGATAATATTAGATATTATATTAAATTATTAAGTTTGTTCCAGGGATCGCAAACAAACTCTACAGAAAAGCAAGGTTGATTTATAAGGTTGTCGCAAGGGAGAGAGCGAGTACCCATAATTGTCAAATCGAAGTTGACAGCTCATAGAAAATCTGCAAGTGCTCTCTTTTATCATCCGTTTTTCTTTCTTAGTCATTCGCAAAATTGGCTGGTTTTGACAATTATGGGTACTGAGAATAGAGTGCGATCAGCCCTGCGACAACCTTATAAATCAACCTTGCAGAAAAGTATTTTTGTGTTCTTTTTGTTTCTTCTTAATACCACAACAAGTATTTTTCTTTTTTTTTTTGTTTTCGCTCTCCGATCCAAACAGTAACACAAACCGAAGCAAGCAGAGATGGAGAGAAAAGCAAAATGCAATGTTTTGTTTTTGAAGTAGAAAACACTTCCTCTAACTGTTATGCTTTTGAATCGCGGACACAAAAACAACGAAAGAAAACTACCTTTAGCGATCTTTTGCATTTTGCTGACGGCACATAGTGTTGCGGCTGCGGACAAAAGTCGAAAAATATTTTTTGTTGGAATTTAAAAAAACCAAGTATACTGAATTACAGACAGCGATTATTCTCATCGTTTAAATATATATTTTTGGATCAATGAAGCAGGCTTTCTTCATCCATTTAGAATACATTTTGTTAGTAAGAAAAAATGGCGATTTTAATTATGAATAACTTGAAATAATTACACTTACGTGTTATTTAACCCTAAACAATGAATTCTTTAGTTTTGCTTTTTTTATGTTCTTAATTATTTACTTCTAATGGAAAAAATTTTTGTTATCAATAAATTTTAACTTAAAATTATCTAGAGTTTTAATTGTTTACATTCGTTAAAAAAAAACTGCTCAAAACCTATAATTCTTTTAGAATTTCCGTAGTAAAACGAAGGCGTCATTTGTTTCTTGTTGTGTTTGCGATCGTGACAACAAAATCAAAAAAACGAAATACATGTTGTGTTCGTATAACACCAACGCAATAGTTTTCTTTCCCTTTTTGTTTTCTGCTCTCTTTGGTACGCATTTCTGTTTGTAGCAAAGAGCCAAACGTAAGAAGATAGTGATACTGTTTGCTTACGCA